>CM051241.1:7467586-7825125 GCA_027917425.1 Gastrophryne carolinensis
GGTATCCCTTTCCTGCTGATGTTGTTAAGCATTGGTCATGTCCTCCTGAGGTGGATGCGCCCGTTCTCGGGTTGTCCAATACATCTGTCATGCATTCTCCTGATACTACTACCCTGCGGGATGGTGAGGACCGGCGCTTGGACCAACTGGCCTGTCATGCCTTTGCCTGTGTGGGGACGGTGCTGCGCCCGGTTTGTGCCTCTGCTATCACGGCTATTGCCATTAAAGGAGTGATTAAGTGTCTCTTGGACGGGGCATCTGAGGATGCGGGTAGAGAAGAAGAGTATAGATCTCTCCTGCTTTGTGAGGAATTTATTGCATATATTCTTTCTGCCATGGATGATGCCATTAGAATGTGCGGTAGGGCTTCTGCCCTGTTGGTGGCTATACGCCGCTCTGTCTGGCTACGTCAGTGGGTAGCTGATAATGCTGTTAAGAAGGCGCTCACTGGTTTCCCTTTCAAGGGCCTGCGCCTTTTTGGTGAACCTTTGGATTTGTTTGCCAGGGGTGGTAGGTTACCTCAACGTAGGAGGCCGTCACGGTCCTTTCGGGGGATGGGTGGCTTTCTCCCATCCTTCCGTGGTTCCAGAACTGGGCGAGGAGTCTCCTTTACTGGGGCCCACGGAGATCACTGGGGAAAGGGCAGAGGACGTGGCCGTCCTGGCCTCTCCTGGGGTCCCAAGCCAAAATCCTGTCCCAAGCCCCCTGAAGCATGAAGGGGCGCCCTCACCCATCCGGGTGGGGGGATGGCTCTGGCTCTTTGCTCACGTCTGGAGGCTTCACGTCTCAGACCAGTGGATTCAGGAGGTAGTGTCCTCCGGTTACAAGATAGTTTGCAGCCTGCCCCCCCCCCAAGATTCATCAAATCCCGGATGGCTCAAAACCCCCCTGTCGGCTCAGGGTCTGTGCCTTACTGTCCAAAACCTTTTGGAGTTGGGGGTCATCTGCCAGGTGCCTTTGAGGGAAAGGGGCAGAGGCTACTATTCCAATCTTTTCACTGTTCCCAAAAAAGACGGGTTCATCAGACCTATCCTGGATTTAAAGTGCCTCAACAAATTTGTCAGATTCAAACACTTTCGCATGGAGACTCTGTGCTCAGCTGTCAATTCACTACGCCCGGGCGACTTCATGACCTCTGTAGACATCAAGGATGCCTACCTTCATGTACCAATCTTTCCAGGTCATCAGAGATTCCTCAGGTTCGCTCTGGAGGATCAGCACTACCAATTTGTGGCCTTGCCCTTTGGTATCAACTCGGCTCCCAGGGTATTCACCAAGGTGCTGTCAGGTGTAATGGCTCTGCTGAGATCTCAGGGCATTCGCATCCTTCCTTACTTGGACGACATTCTCATCACGTCTCAGTCCCTCCAGCAGGCCGAGAGGGATACCCAGCTGGTGGTGTCCACACTGGAGTCCTTCAACCACCCACCCCAAGTCTTTTCTGTCACCGTCAATGGTGAGGTCCTTTCTGGGCATGGCTCTGGATACATCTCAGGTCTCCTTCAGGCCCAAGCCAGGCTCCTTATGTCTTGCCCTCATCCCTCCATCCGGCAGGGGATGCAGCTGGTGGGCCTTATGGTGTCTTGCTTCGAGGCAGTTCCATACGCTCAGTTTCACATGAGACCTCTTCAACTTCATCTCTTGTCAGTATGGGATCGGGACCCTCGGTCCCTGGATCAGGTGTTGGTTCTGTCACCTCTGGCCAGACGGTCTCTATCATGGTGGCTGGACTCAAGAAACTTGTTGGTGGGCAGATCCTTTCTGGCCCCGTGCTGGGAAACGGTCACCACAGATTCCAGTCTGACAGGTTGGGGGGGCTTCTGGAAATCCCTAAAATTCCAGGGTCAGTGGGGCCCTCAGGAGGCCCACACCTCTATCAACATTCTGGAATTGAGGGCGCTAAGGTTGGTTCTCGCCCTATTGACCTTCAGCGTCGGCCGGTTCAGGTCCGCTCGGACAACCAGACGGCGATTGCCTGCATCAATCATCAGGGAGGGACCCGGAGCAAGAGGGCCCTCAAGAAAGTGTCCCTGATACTGTCTTGGGCGGAGGAGAATGTTCCCTGCATCTCAGCTGTGTACATCCCAGGGGTGGAGAATCTGGAGGCAGACTCCCTCAGCAGGGGGACTTCTCGTCTGGGAGATTGGTCCCTCAGCAGCAGGGTGTTTCGCTCCTTGTGCCACTGCTGGGGTCAGCCAGATGTGGATCTGTTTGCGTCCCGTCACAATCACAAGCTTCCAGTCTTTGTTTCTCTGTCCCAGGATCCTCTGGCCTTGGCCATGGATGCACTAGCAATGTCTTGGAAGAGCTTTCAGCTTCAGCTCTATGTGCCCAGGAAAAGGTGCCAACCATTCTGGTGGCCCCTTGTTGGCCAAGAAGGTTGTGGTTTCGTAGACGTCGTGCAGTTGGCAGTAGATCAGTATGTTCTGCCCAGGGATCCAGACCTGCTCACGCAGGGGCAGCTACGCCATCCCAATTTACAAACGCTGGCTTTAACGGCCTGGCTGCTGAAACCTCCATCTTGATGGGAAAGGGGCTGCCTGCCTCTGTTGTTAATACCATGAATCGGGCTAGGAAGAAGTCCTCGTCATCCATTTACTATAGGGTCTGGCATGCTTACATTGACTGGTTTGAGTCTAAGTCCCTTCCCTGTAGGGTGTTTTCTATCCCTAGGATTCTGGAATTCCTGCAACATGGTTTGGATTTGGGTCTTCAACTTAGTACCCTCAAAGGTCATGTTTCTGCTTTGGCTATTTTCTTCCAAAGATCCTTTGCTCACCATCCTCTGGTCAAGACCTTTTTCCAGGGGGTTACTCATGTGCGTCCTCCTCGTAAGCCTATGTTACCAGTCTGGGATTTGAACTTGGTCTTATCTGCCTTGCAGGGGTCTCCCTTTGAACCTTTGCGTGAGGCCCCTTTGTACATTTTGACTCTAAAGGTTGTCTTTTTGGTGGCTATCACTTCTGTTAGGTGTGTTTCTGAGTTGGCGGTGCTTTCCATCCAGCCCCCTTATTTTGAGAGACACCATGACAAGGTGGTGTTTTGCTTTAAGCCAGATTTTCTACCTAAGGTTGTATCTGCCTTTCATCTCAATCAGGACATTGTTTTGCCTTCTCTGTGCCCTAATCCTAGTAACCCTAAGGAGCGGGTTTTTCACTCTCTAGATGTGGTCAGGACTCTGAAGTTCTATTTGGTGGCCACTGAATCCTTTAGGAAGACTGATGCTCTTTTTGTGCTCCCGTCTGGGCCTAAGAAGGGTCTGGCTCCAGCTAAGTCCACTATCAGCAAGTGGATGCATCAGGCTGTGGTACAGGCCTATTCTGCTAAGGGGAAGGAGCCTCCCTTCCGCCTTACTGCTCATTCTACTCGTGCTATTGGTGCCTCTTGGGCTTCTCAGCACCAGGCTTCTGTTGAACATGTTTGCAAGGCCGCTACTTGGTCTTCTGTTCATACTATTCTTAGTATGTCACACACCCCGCTTCAAGAATCCATAACATGTGGGTAATATCGTCCTGAAGAGGGAGTTCCTGCAGAGATGATAGCAAAAGAAAGCCCCTCCCTGATCCATAAATACCTGGGACCTCCCACTCACAACCCAGTTTTCCATCTCTGCAGACGGCGAGCAAGTCAGAAGATGATGGCTCCTCCTTGCACAGGGGGATTTCAGGTAGCCGGGGTAACTCCCGGCCTCTTATTTTGTTTATTTCCGCTCGGACCCCTGTTTGTCCCAAAATTTACCTCAGATTACATGCCTCCACAGTCTTGGCTGCTGGCCCGAGCGAGGGTACATTGGCACCTCTGGTGCTGAGGAGCAGAGCTCCACCGTGAGACCCTAAAAGAGAGGGTAGGCGGTCATACCGGGTAGGTGATCCCGGTTTGGGATGCCCCCTCCCTTGACTTTTCCCCTGGGGGGGGGGCCCTTCCCTTTACCAACTATGGGGGCTGGGGGTTCCTCTCATAGGGGTTAGCTTTATTCTCTTTCTCTTTATCACTTTCTCTTGTTGATGTGGAGCGTCTGGAAGTAATCCCTCAATGAATTGGTTGCACTGTTGTTACTATGTTGCAGCACCGCGGCTGTCATTGCAGCCGGGTGCCGGGGTTTTTCAGTCTGTGAGGTAAATTTTTTACCTCACACGCTTTGGGGGGGCGGGGCTGGCACTCGGCGCTCTGCCGCGGCCAGCCCCCGTTCTCTCATTCATTCCTCGCCGCAGCGAGCGGGGCGGGTGCTCCGCTAGTGATAGCGGGAGCACCCGCTGCCATGGCAGCCGGCGCCGCGGTTGTCGGCGGCGCCGGTCTCTGGGCTGGTGCGTGGGGGACTTCTTCCCTCACGCTTCATTCACACTGGAAGGGGGGGCGGAGCCGGGCTTTCGGCGCGTCGCCGCGGCTCCGCCCTCCTCTGTACTGGCGCCGCTGCGGAGCTGAGCTCCCTGTTACTAGGCAGCTCCCTGTTACTAGGCAGCTTAAGGGGCACAGATCAGCTTTGCGCGGGCTGCGCAGACCACGCCCCTGACAAGGCAGTTCTTCTTCTCTTCACTTCACCTCAGAAATTGCCATTGTTCTGAGGCGGATCGTTCACCGCAGCGTTTGTGAGTGGCCCTGTGGGCCTCATTTATTTCTTCTTTTCTTTATCTGTTAAGTCTTATTGTAGGGACTTATGGGTCTCTCTCTGTCTTTTAGGTGAAGGTTATCCAGGAGGATCTTCTGTAGTATTGGAAGGTCTCTCCTGATCCTGGGTCCCTGGGTCCATTTTAGCATCACAAATCCTCCCACTCGGGACATTAAAGGGGCATCCCGGGTTGTCTAACTGGCGTAATTCCCTGGGTCATAGCGACCACTCAAAATTCACCTTATGGAGGCATCCCCGGATACTGGGACCCCTTCGGGGCATCCCAAAAAGTGTATGTTGTGTGGGATTTCCATTACTGGGGATGATGTGTTACTGTGTATACCTTGTGCACAGCAAACTATTACGCGGCAGTCCGAACCCCAAGCGGCGGGGTCAGCACAGCCGGCCACCTCAACTCCCCCTCCCGCCTTGACTCGTGCCCCGTGTGACGTGGTCATGGGCAGGGATCTGCAATCCGAGATGTGTGCCAGATTGGCTAGCCTTGAGAAAATGCTCTCTAGCTCGGTCGCCCGTAAGGCTCCGTCTAAGAGAAAGCATTTGTCGCCGGCTCCGCCGGTGGATGATCTTGATGACAGAGACAATCTGGATTGGTCTGATTATCCTCAGCTAGAGGAGGGGGAAGTTGATGAGGGTTCAGAATTTTCGGATGATGAGCAGTCTGCTGGCGCTGATGCCGAGCTTTCTGATTTAGGGATTTGGACTCTCCTCACGCTCTGTCTCTCATGCTGGAAGTTCTGAATATTTCCCCTCCCGAGGAGGCGTCACAGCAGAAAGGTGAATTGTTTGAGGAATCCAGGCCGCGCCTGGAGTTTCCTACGCAACGCCATTTTGATAGAATCATTGACAAGGAATGGGATAGGCCGGCTCGGCTCCCTGGCATCCCTCAGGGGTGGGATAGGAAATATCCCTTTCCTTCTGAGGCGGTCAAGCGCTGGGCATCTCCCCCCGAGGTGGATGCACCGGTTTTGGGGTTGTCTAACTCCTCGGTTTTAAACAGACCTGATTGTTCCACTCTCAAAGATGGGGAGGATAAACGTATTGATCAGATGGCTTCTCATGGCTTTACTAGCATTGGGTCGGCCATCCGGCCTGTGTGTGCTTCGGAGCTAATGGTGTTGGCTACCAGGTCTGTGGTCAGGGACCTGTTGACTTCTTCCGGGCTTCGTCCTGGTAGTAACGAGTTCCTTAGCCTTAAACGGTGTGAGTTGTTTCTATCCTTTGTGTTGACTGCCTTGGATGACACTTTGATGATGTGTGGTAGGACGTCGGCTCTGCTTGTGGCTATTCGGCGGTCGGTGTGGCTGCGCCAGTGGGCGGCCGATTTTATGTCCAAAAAATCACTGACGGCTTTACCCTTTGTTGGTCTACGGCTCTTTGGAGAGACATTGGCCAGATCTGGTAGGGGTTCTGCATTTCCCTCTTCCAGAGGAGATTCCGGAAACAGGGGCAGAGGACGTGCCCGTTCTGGATACAGTTGGGGCTCTAAGCCCAAACCGGCTGCTAAGCCGGCTCAGCAATGAGGGGGCGCCCTCACCCATGCGGGTGGGGGGACGGCTGCAGCACTTCTCTCAGATCTGGGATCAAGAGGTCTCGGACAGATGGATCCGGGAAGTGGTGTCTTCCGGCTACAAGCTGGAGTTCGAGCTCCGCCCCCCTTCCAGATTTGTCAGGTCTCGGATGCCGTCGGAGCCTCTAGCGGCGCAGGGGCTCCTGGTTGGCAGTGGAGAATCTTCTGGACATGGCTGTCATTTGCCCAGTGCCCCCTTCAGATCGGGGCAGGGGCTTTTATTCCAATCTGTTCACGGTTCCCAAGAAAGACGGGTTGGTCCGACCCATCTTGAAGTTTCTCAACAGGTTCATCCAGCCGAGGAAATTCCGCATGGAAACGCTGCGTTCGGCCATTCACTCTCTTCGTCAGGGAGACTTTCTGACGTCCATAGACATCAAGGATGCTTATCTACACGTTCCGGTTTTTCCAGCACACCAGAGGTTTCTCAGGTTCGTGGTGGAGGATCGGCACTTTCAGTTTGTGGCACTTCCTTTCGGTCTCACCTCAGCTCCTCGGGTGTTCACCAAGGTGCTAGCGGGGGTGATGGCTCTGCTCAGAGGCCAGGGTATCCGCATTGTGCCCTATTTGGACGATCTACTGATCATGGCCTCTTCCTTCAACCAAGCGGAGTTGGACACCAGAGCGGTGGTGTCCACTCTGGAAAGGTTCGGTTGGGTGATCAACCACCCCAAGTCTTCTCTTTCTCCATCCAGAATTCTGACCTTTCTGGGAATGTCTCTGGACACTTCACAGGCCAGGGTGTTTCTACCCCAGGCCAAGATTCTTTTGATTCAGGAGTTAGTTCGGCTTCTCTTGTCTACCCCTCATCCGACCATCCGGTTAGGGATGAGGCTGGTGGGGTTAATGGTGGCCTCATTCGAGGCAGTTCCCTTTGCGCAGTTTCACACAAGGACGCTTCAGCTTCATCTGTTGAAGGTTTGGGACAAGTCTCCTCTATCGTTGGATCAGTCCTTCCTGATGACTCCCCGAGTTCGTCGATCCCTGCAATGGTGGCTGGGGTCGGTCAATCTGTTGAAGGGCAGATCTTTTCTGGCTCCGTGTTGGGAAACAGTCACCACGGATGCCATTCTGTCAGGTTGGGGGGGTGTTTGGAAGGACCTCCAGTTTCAGGGTTTGTGGGGCCCGCGGGAGGCTCACGAGCCCATCAATGTTCTGGAGTTGAGAGCCATCAGGTTGGTTCTGTTTCGCTTGACTCATCAGTTGAGAGGCCTGCCAGTTCAGGTCCGGTCGGACAACAGAACGGCGGTTGCTTACATCAATCACCAAGGAGGGACTCGCAGCAGGAGTGCCCTCAGGGAAGTGTCTTTGATTCTGGACTGGGCAGAGACCCACGTCCCGTGTATCTCAGCAGTCTACATTCCGGGAGTGGAGAACACGGAGGCGGACTTGCTGAGCAGGGCCTCCTCTCGTCAGGGGGAGTGGTCTCTCAGTCCCAAGGTGTTTCGTTCGATATGTCTCAGGTGGGGGGTCCCAGCGGTGGACCTCTTTGCTTCTCGTCACAATCACAAGCTTCCAGTCTTTGTGTCTCTCTCGCAGGATCCTCTGGCTCTGACAGTGGATGCCATGTCTCTAAACTGGAGGGATCTGGGGCTCCTTTACCTGTTTCCTCCGTTCCCAATGCTAGCCAGAGTGCTGCGCAAACTGGCCTTGGATGGTGCGTCGGCAATTCTGGTGGCCCCAAGGTGGCCAAGGCGAGTTTGGTTCGCAGATCTTGTAAGACTGGCAGAGGATCAGTTCGCCCTGCCTCTGCTGCCGGACCTGCTCACCCAGGGTCGGCTGCGCTATCCCAATTTACCATCGCTGGCTTTGACGGCATGGCTGCTGAAACCGCCATCTTGAAGGAGGAAGGTCTTTCTGACGCAGTGATTCAGACTCTTATCTATGCCAGGAAGCACTCTTCCTCTTCTATTTACTACAGGACTTGGAGGGCCTATATTGATTGGTGTGAAAGTAGGTCTTTCTCTTGTCGAGAGTTCTCCATTCCTAGAATTTTAGAGTTTCAGCTCCAGCTTAGTACATTGAAAGGGCAGGTTTCTGCCCTGGCGGTGTTCTTCCAAAGGTCTTTTGCACTTCATCCCTTAGTCAAGACCTTTTTCCAAGGTGTTACACATGTTCGGCCTCCTAGGAAGCCTTTTGTTCCAGTTTGGGATTTGAACCTGGTTCTTTCTGCTCTCCAGGGCCCTCCGTTTGAGCCCTTAAATGAGATAGCTTTGTCTTCTCTTACCCAAAAGGTGGCCTTTTTGGTGGCTATCACTTCGGTTAGGCGTGTTTCTGAGTTGGCAGCTTTATCCATTACAGCTCCGTACTTCGAGAAACATCAGGACAAGGTTGTCTTTCGTTTCAAGCAGGATTTTCTTCCTAAAGTGGTCTCGCAGTTTCATCTGAATCAGGACATTGTTTTGCCCTCTCTATGCCCAAATCCCAGCGACGACAAGGAAAGGGCATTGCATTCCTTGGATGTAGTTCGTGTTGTGGAACATTATCTGGAGGTTACGTCTTCCTTTCGTAAGACTGATGCTTTCTTTGTGGTGCCCTGCGGGCCTAGGAAAGGTTTGGCTCCTGCCAAATCTTCCATTAGTAAATGGATTCGTCAGGCCATCATTGGGGCCTATTCTGCCAAGGGGAGGAGTCCCCCTTTTCGTGTTACTGCTCATTCTACTCGTGCAGTTGGTGCGTCCTGGGCCTTTCAGCACCAGGCTTCTGTTGAACAAGTTTGTAAGGCCGCTACCTGGTCTTCTGTTCACACCTTTTCCAAGTTTTACAAGGTTGATGTTCGGGCCTCAGCGGATGCTGTTTTTGGCCGCAAAGTTTTGCAAGCTGTTGTGGTTTAAGGTTGTGCATTGTTGCCTAGTTTTGGATCCCCGCCCTTGTTATGGACACTGCTGTTGGATGTCCCACATGTTATGGATTCTTGAAGCGGGGTGTGTGACATACTAAGAATAATACCATTTTGTGAATACTCACCTTGTAAAATGGGTATTATGAGTATGTCACACACCCCGCTTCAACCCGCCCTTTTGTATTCAGGATCCTCTTTATTGCGAACTTTGCGTAGTTGTGGTTTATATTTGCCTCTTCCTGGTCCCTTACCTTACTGCTTTCTGTATACTGGGTTGTGAGTGGGAGGTCCCAGGTATTTATGGATCAGGGAGGGGCTTTCTTTTGCTATCATCTCTGCAGGAACTCCCTCTTCAGGACGATATTACCCACATGTTATGGATTCTTGAAGCGGGGTGTGTGACATACTCATAATACCCATTTTACAAGGTGAGTATTCACAAAATGGTATTTTTTCAAAGTTTTACAAGGTTGATGTTCGGGCATCAGCTGATGCTGCTTTTGGTTGCAAAGCTCTGCAGGCAGCAGTGGTTTAAACTGCCCGCTGTTACTTTTTGGGTATCCCACCCTACCTTACGGACACTGCTATTGGATGTCCCATGTGTAAGGAATATTCTGGAACAGGACGTGCTGTATACTTAGAATAATACAATTCTGTGATTACTAACCTGTAGAATTGGTATTATATGTATACAGCACGTCCTGTTCCATCCCACCCTTGTTATCATTATTCTTAGTTACCTCTGTATGGTGATCGTTCATATGTTCATTTTTGAATTCTTGTTATTATTGTTCTCCCGGCTTCTTGTTAACTGCTTGTCAATACTGGGGAATTTGTGGGAGGTCCCTGACTTATATAGGGCCGGGAGGAGCCACATTCTGTTTTCTGCAGTCCAGCGCCACCTTGTGGATGTATTACCCAGGAGTAAGGAACATTCTGGAACAGGACGTGCTGTATACATATAATACCAATTCTACAGGTGAGTAATCACAGAATTGTATTTTTTTTCACTATATCCAGTCCAGGTCATCCCAGAAGTAATGACAGTTGGGTAATCCACCGCTAGGTGGCGCCTGACTGCAGGATCAAAAGCTGTCACTCCTCCCGGCCTCCTATAAAACAGGTGTCTCTCTATGATTCCCCAGTGTTCTTCCTGCAGTCTGCTGCATAAGGATCGTATAGATACTCTCTCCTGGATACCGCAGCTGATCGGGGCCTCCTAGCCTGTCGGCCGCTACATCCTTATTGCCACCGTTCCCGCTGGAGCCACTACTGCCTCCCAGCTTCGGCTGACCATGACGGTGAAGGTAGAGTGAACGCCGGGGTCAGGCTTTGACAGAGCTAGGCTATAGGCCATAGGCTGATGGTGAGCCTATTTAGGGGAGGGAACCACTATATGCCCCACAAGCTTTATTGTTGTACTGTGCTGGTGTTTATTGACTGGACTTGCTGTCCCTTGCGTGCTGGTGTGTTTTTTACTGA
Organism: Gastrophryne carolinensis; assembly: GCA_027917425.1. Lineage (NCBI taxonomy): Eukaryota > Metazoa > Chordata > Amphibia > Anura > Microhylidae > Gastrophryne > Gastrophryne carolinensis. Next base: position 7,478,105 of record CM051241.1, read on the forward strand.
CTTTTTACCTCGCATATTTACCCTCCTGTGTTTTTTACTGACTTTTTACTTCACATATTTACCCTCCTGTGTTTTTTTTACCGATTTTTTGCCTCACATGCTCATCCTCATGTGTTTTTTACTGACTTTTTACATACTTACCTCTCCTCGTTCTCTCCCCTCTCCTTCATGCTGCCGCGCTGTGAGGGGGGGGGGGGGGGACGTCGGCGCTGCACGGGTGGAGTATGTCTGGGGCTGCGGGCCCCGCGGCCGGGTGCGCGCATGCTGCCGGCCGGCCCGGGCTGCGTAAGAGCGCCCGACTGGCGATTCTGCTGGGCTCCTCCATGGGCCTACTGATGTTGCGGGGTCCTCCGCCATCTTGGGGGCGGGCTTGATTTCCGCGCTGTCGGGGGGGGCGGGGCCGCACGATGACACTTTTCGCGCCACGGTTGTGTGCCACCGCCCCTCGAGGAACGTGTGCTGCTGGCTGATCCGCGCCATCTTCTCCTCCTGCATGCTGCTGTCGTCTCTGTCGACCCTTTGAGCGGTGTCGTGAATCCCTCTTGACATATTGTCTTTTATGCGCTGGGCATGTGCTGGGGGATGCTTATATGTTGTTCACTTTGTGTCTTCCAGGTGGCCCCTTGATATTAAGGGTTGTGGTTCCTCTCGGCCTCCGCCCCCCCCCCCCTCTCTCTCCAAGCCCTTTCCCTGTAAAGAGGGATCACTTAAGAAGGATCATTTCTTGCTGGCTGGCCAGGTTGGGTCGTTAGTGCCTTGTACCTGTTAACATAACTCAAATCACCATAATGGAGGCTTCTGGGGAGAGTGAGCTTGGGACCCCATTTGGGCGGGTGAAGCTCTGCCCCATGTGCGGTGCTAGTCCTCTACGGTCATTCCTTCACCCGAAACTGCTTCCCTAAGTGATCCAGCTGACAAGTGCATGGATCAGTTGGTCTGTCATGCCTTCACCTTTCCGGCCAAGAAGGCACTCACTAGTATCCCCTTTGTGGGTCACAGGTGGCTTGGGGAGCGTCTGGACCTCCTGGTCAAGAACTGAAGACTCCCTCAGCGGCGAAAGTCTGCACGGCCCTTTCAGGGTTCATCTGCCTATCGCTCCTTCGAGGAGGAAGAGGCTCTTCATTTTCAGGTGCTCGCAGAGATTCCTGGTGACGAGGTAGGCCCTCTGGCATGAGGGGCAGGAGGTGGTTTCCTCCGTTTACAAAACAGAGCTGGCAGTCTGGCCGCCTTCAAGATTTCTTCAGTCACAGATATACCAGAACCCATTGACGGCACTAGGCCTGCGGTTGGCGGTCCAACACCTTCTGCTGTCGGGTGTGATTTGTCCCGTTCCTGCCAAGGGCTTTTACTCCAATCTGTTCACGGTGCCCAGGAAGGACAGAACGCTGAGACCCATCCTGGACCTGAAGGGTCTCAACAGTTTTTTTAGAGTCCGACATTTCTGCATGGAGACCTTACGGTCCACAGTGAGCTCGCTTCGACCAGGCGACTTCTTGCCTACGGTGGACATCAAGGATGCTTATCTGCTTATCTATGCTTCGAGGCAGTGCCCTTTGCTCAGTTCCACTTGAGACCTCTTCAGTTGAATCTGTTGACCGGTTGGGATTGGACGCAGGAGTCACTGGAACAGGAGTTTTCACTCAGGCAGTCCCTTTTGTGGTGGCTGGACTCCAGAAATCTGCTGGTAGGCAAGTCATTTCTGCCTCCACGGTGGGAGATTGTCACCATGGACGCCAGCCTGACCGCTGGGGAGGCTTTTGGCTGACTCAGAAGATCCAGGGTCAGTGGGGGCCACAGGAGGCCCACTTACCTATAAATATCTTGGAGTTGAGAGCGATCCGGTGGTGCTTCTTCACTTGACTCCCCATCTAAGGGGTCGTGCGATTCAGGTTCGCTCGGACAATCTGACGGCGGTCGTGTATATAAATCACCGAGGCGGGACTGGGAGCAAGCGCGCCCTCAAGGAGGTGACCCAGATTCTGACTTGGGCAGAGGAGAATGTTCCCTACATCTCGGCGGTTTATATTCCTGGGATAGAGACCCAGGAGGCAGACTTCCTGAGCAGGAGCCCCTCGCGCCTGGGGGAATGGTCTCTCAGCAACAAGATTTTTCACGCTCTTGTCTCCGCTGGGGTCAGCCGGGTGTGGACCTATTTGCGTCCAGACACAATCACAAGCTCCCGAGATTTGTCTCCCTGTCGAGAGATCCTCTGGCTTTTGCCACAGACGCTCTGGCAATTCCTTGGACGGAATTCAGGCTCCTTTATGTGTTCCCTCCGTTTCCACTCCTTTGCCGGGTGTAGCCCAGGAGGAGGTACCAACTATCCTGGTGGCTCCTCGCTGGCCAAGGCGGAGTTGGTTCGCGGACATAATTCAGATGTCAGTCGCTATGTCTTGCTCGACGATCCAGGGCTTCTCACGCAGGGGTCGCTGTGGCACCCCAATTTACAGACACTGGCTTGACGGCCTGGCTATTGAAACCTCAATCCTGATGGACAAGGGGCTGTCAGCCACGGTTGTTCAGACCATGATTCAGACGCAGAAGAAATTTTCTTCCATGATATATTACAGAGTTTCGCATGCCTACATTGCTTGGTGTGAATCCAAGAGCCTTCCTTGTCGCACTTTCCCTATCTCTAGGATTTTGGAGTTATTTACAACACGGCTTAGACTTGAGTCTCCAGCTGAGCACCCTCAAGGGCCAGGTCTCGGCCTTAGCCATATTCTTCCAGAGATCCATTGCCAAGCATAGACTGATCAAGACCTTCTTCCAAGGGGTTACCCATGTACTCCCACCGCGTAACCCTGTATTACCAGTGTGGGACTTGAATCTGGTGCTTTCTGCTCTCCAGGTTCCCCCCTTTGATCCCTTGTGCGATGCTGCATTGTCTATTTTGCCCTAAAGGTGGTATTTATGGTAGCTATCACCTCGGTGCATCGCGTGTCAGAGCTGGCCGCGATTGGCGTGAAGCCTCCTTACTTTGGACGGCATAGGGAAAAGGTGGTGTTTTTCCTTCCTTTTCACTTTAATGAGGAAATTGTCTTGCCTTCCTTGTGTCCAGCTCCGACTAACTCTAAGGAAAGGACCCTCCATTCCCTGGATGTGGTCAGAGCCATTAAGTACTCCTGGTTGCGACTGAGTCCTTCAGGAAGTCGGATTGTCTTTTTGTCCTCTCCGAGGGGTCTAGGAAGGGCTTGCCTCTGGCCAAGTCCACTCTCAGTAAGTGGATCAGACAGGCGGTGGTGCAAGCATATTCTGCCAAGGGGAAGGATCCCCCTTTTTCGTGTTACAGCTAATTCTACTAGAGCTATTGGTGCTTCCTGGGCTTTTCAGCACCAGGTCTCTGTTGAACAAGTTTGTAATGCTGCCACTTGGTTTTCAGTTCATACCTTTTACAAAGTTTTTACAAGGTTGATGTTAGGGCCTCAGCTGATGCTGTCTTTGGCCGGAAAGTGCTTCAGGCGGTAGTGAAATGAACTACATGCTGTTTCGAACTGGGGATCCCACCCTAATGGACACTGCTTTTGGATGTCCCAACTGTTATTACTTCTGGGACGACCTGGACTGGATATAGTGAAAAATACAATTCTGTGAAACTCACCTGTAGAATTGTTTTTGAATATATCCAGTCCAGGTCGTCCCACCCCTCCCTTATTCATTATATCTGGATTGCCTGTTATGGTGATTACCATTTTTATATTGGACCGTTGTCCTTAGATTGATGGAGAGAGTACATGCTGAAGCTATGTGAAGTAACATGGTTTCTTGGCCTCCCGGCCTGTCTCTTTTCTTACTGCTGTTTAACCACTGGGGAATCATAGAGAGAGCGACAGCTTTTGATCCTGCAGTCAGGCGCCACCTAGCGGTGTATTACCCAATTGTCATTACTTCTGGGACGACCTGGACTTTATATATTCAAAAACAATTCTACAGGTGAGTTTGACAGAATTGTATTTTTATTAATTTAATAAAATCTCAAACATTCTGACATGTATCCTGGGTTAGAAAATGACACTGAGCTGGTGCTACCGTTCGCTCCCATATAGCGTAGTACTGCGACTCACTCATCATATTCATCAATGCCGGACAGCTACTGAGGCGCTCTGAAACAATGATCCATGGCCGAGCACAGCGACTACTAGCGGGCGCTCTGAAATCTTCGCTACAGACGCTCATCTGTCGCTACCTGGCGTTAGTAATGAGTAATGAATCAGCCTGCCCGCCAATTCTTACATCCCCGGCTTAATAGAGTACTGTGATTGGCTGCCATGGACACATATCACTTGACATGTAGAGTTGGGAAATGCGCCCACTCTTGCTCCCAATTGTTTACCTCGTCAAGGGAGCCGCCGGGAAAAGGTGAGTTTTGCGGCATACGTGGGGGGGGGGGGATTCACATAGGGGGGCATCCCAATTTGCCTCACGGAAAGACCAGCAGCTCGCCCTGTAATCTAAAATAAGAGGTCAGGTTGGGTTTAGATCCACTTTAAAGAAGAACAATGGCCTCCCTGAAGCCCTCCTGATTTGGGATGGCCTGCTATGTGTAAACCCCGCACCAAAATGTCTGGGTCTGTGTGTTACCAGGGCGGCATGCATTCAGTAGGGCAGCGTGACACTTTAGGCCATGGGATGGGGGGATGGGGCTGCACACTCCCCCCCCCCCCCCCCCCCCCCCCCTCGTGTGTGTACATGTTAATGTGAAGTGGCAATCCCTCACTAATTGCTCCTCTCGCCGTCTAATGGCATCGGCGCGTCTCGCCCAGCTGTCCCCGGGCCGCACCGCCTGTCATCTCCGGAATTTCCCCATTAACGGGGGGAGGTGGAGGGGGTTAACCGGCGCCCTACATCTGGGCCAGCGCGTGCCTCGGAGGAGCGCAGCTGAGAGACGGCTCCCCTCTGCTCCATATTTAATGGCATTAGCCAGGCATGAGCGCTCCCGTGCTGAAGTGAGCACTTTACCTAAGAGCCCAGCGTGTGCACCCCCCCCCACCGCCGTGTCCTCGCTAAGCCAGCCGGCCATGATCGCGCCACGCAGAAGAGCCCCGGAGGGGGGGTATGGTGACCGCTACAAGTGCCCCCCTAATATGCAGGTTCCCTGTAACACTGACAGCCGGAGCCGCCTCTTATGGTGCCGGATACCCGAAGGGATGCTACACCTCAGCAGGTCCCCTACTGTTACTGCTCTGCGGCTGTTCCATGCGTGTCACATGACCTGTAGGCTCCTAACAGCCTCCTCATATGGTGCTGCTACACCTCTGTTACTGCTCTGCGGCTGTTCCATGCGTGTCACATGACTTGTAGGCTCCTAACAGCCTCATATGGTGCTGCTACACCTCAGCAGGTCTCCTGCTGTTACTGCTCTGCGGCTGTTCCATGCGTGTCACATGACCTGTAGTCTCCTAACAGCCTCCTCATATTGTGCTGCTACACCTCAGCAGGTCCAATGCTGTTACTGCTCTGCGGCTGTTCCATGCGTGTCACATGACCTGTAGGCTCCTAACAGCCTCCTCATATGGTGCTGCTACACCTCAGCAGGTCCCCTGCTATTACTGCTGTGCGGCTGTTCCATGCGTGTCACATGACGTGTAGGCTCCTAACAGCCTCCTCATGTGGTGCTGCTACACCTCTGTTACTGCTCTGCGGCTGTTCCATGCGTGTCAAATGACGTGTAGGCTCCTAACAGCCTCCTCATATTGTGCTGCTACACCTCAGCAGGTCCCCTGCTATTACTGCTGTGCGGCTGTTCCATGCGTGTCACATGACGTGTAGGCTCCTAACAGCCTCCTCATATTGTGCTGCTACACCTCAGAAGGTCCCCTGCTATTACTGCTGTGCGGCTGTTCCATGCGTGTCACATGACGTGTAGGCTCCTAACAGCCTCCTCATGTGGTGCTGCTACACCTCTGTTACTGCTCTGCGGCTGTTCCATGCGTGTCACATGACCTGTAGGCTCCTAACAGCCTCCTCATATTGTGCTGCTACACCTCAGAAGGTCCCCTGCTGTTACTGCTCTGCGGCTGTTCCATGCGTGTCACATGACCTGTAGGCTCCTAACAGCCTCATATGGTGCTGCTACACCTCAGCAGGTCCCCTGCTGTTACTGCTCTGTGGCTGTTCCATGCGTGTCACATGACCTGTAGGCTCCTAACAGCCTCCTCATATGGTGCTACTACACCTCAGCAGGTCCAATGCTGTTACTGCTCTGCGGCTGTTCCATGCGTGTCACATGACCTGTAGGCTCCTAACAGCCTCATATGGTGCTGCTACACCTCAGCAGGTCCCCTGCTGTTACTGCTCTGTGGCTGTTCCATGCGTGTCACATGACCTGTAGGCTCCTAACAGCCTCCTCATATGGTGCTACTACACCTCAGCAGGTCCAATGCTGTTACTGCTCTGCGGCTGTTCCATGCGTGTCACGTGACCTGTAGGCTCCTAACAGCCTCCTCATATTGTGCTGCTACACCTCAGCAGGTCCCCTACTGCTCTGCGGCTGTTCCATGCGTGTCACATGACCTGTAGGCTCCTAACAGCCTCCTCATATGGTGCTGCTACACCTCAGCAGGTCCCCTGCTGTTACTGCTCTGCGGCTGTTCCATGCGTGTCACATGACATGTAGGCTCCTAACAGCCTCCTCATATGGTGCTGCTACACCTCAGCAGGTCCCCTGCTGTTACTGCTCTGCGGCTGTTCCATGCGTGTCACATGACATGTAGGCTCCTAACAGCCTCCTCATATGGTGCTGCTACACCTCAGCAGGTCCCCTGCTATTACTGCTCTGCGGCTGTTCCATGCGTGTCACATGACCTGTAGGCTCCTAACAGCCTCTTCATATTGTGCTGCTACACCTCAGCAGGTCCCCTGCTGTTACTGCTGTGCGGCTGTTCCATGCGTGTCACATGACCTGTAGGCTCCTAACAGCCTCCTCATATGGTGCTGCTACACCTCAGCAGGTCCCCTACTGCTCTGCGGCTGTTCCATGCGTGTCACATGACCTGTAGGCTCCTAACAGCCTCCTCATATGGTGCTGCTACACCTCAGCAGGTCCCCTACTGCTCTGCGGCTGTTCCATGCGTGTCACATGACCTGTAGGCTCCTAACAGCCTCCTCATATGGTGCTGCTACACCTCAGCAGGTCCCCTGCTGTTACTGCTCTGCGGCTGTTCCATGCGTGTCACATGACCTGTAGGCTCCTAACAGCCTCCTCATATGGTGCTGCTACACCTCAGCAGGTCCCTTACTGTTACTGCTCTGCGGCTGTTCCATGCGTGTCACATGACCTGTAGGCTCCTAACAGCCTCCTCATATTGTGCTGCTACACCTCAGCAGGTCCCCTACTGCTCTGCGGCTGTTCCATGCGTGTCACATGACCTGTAGGCTCCTAACAGCCTCCTCATATGGTGCTGCTACACCTCAGCAGGTCCCCTGCTGTTACTGCTCTGCGGCTGTTCCATGCGTGTCACATGACTTGTAGGCTCCTAACAGCCTCTTCATATTGTGCTGCTACACCTCAGCAGGTCCCCTGCTATTCTAAGTATGTCACACACCCCGCTTCAAGATAATCATTACATGTGGGTAGTATGGTCTGAAGAGGGCGATTTGCAGAGATGATTGGAGGAAAGAAAGCCCCTCCCAGTCCATAAATACCTGGGACCTCCCACTCATTACCCAGTTTTTCCATCTCTGCAGACGGCGAGCAAGTCAGAAGATGATGTCTCCTCCTTGCACAGGGGGATTTCAGGTAGCCGGGTTTATTCCCGGCCCGCTTTTCTCTCTATTTCCACCCGGTTATGTTTTTTATAAGTCCCAATACACATGCCTCCCAGTCTAGGCTGTATCCCGGGTGAGGGTAGAATGGCACTTTTAGTGCTCTGGAGCCATGCTCCACCGTGAGACCCTGTACCAGAGGGTAGGCGGTTATCCGGGCTGGTGACCCCGGTTTGGGATGCCCTGTCCCTTGGCCCCCCTTTCCTGATGCCCTTCTCCTGTGGTGGTGGGGATAAAATGTCGGGGGCCACCTTTTTTACCTCAGAGTTAGGATTTATTTATTGTGCATTGTTTCACTTTAACAGCGGCGCTTGCTGCTACTGGCGCCAGAGCTGAGGAGAACTTTTCTCCTCAGAAGTTGTAGTTGGGGGGTGGGGCCGGCTGTTGGCGCTGGCTTGTCCCCCTGGCTTTACTGTTTTTTGTTGCGGTGACTACCGCAATGGCCGCGGCGCGGTTATTTGCGCTGGCGGTTCCATTAATCTTGTGAGGGGAGATCTCCCCTCACGCGCTGGCCACAGTGGGCGGGGCCGGGCGATTGCGCGTCGCCGCGGCCCGCACCCATTACATCCCTGGGGTCTTTGTGGTTACCGGCGCCGCGGCTGCTGTTCTTGCCATGGCGCCGGTATATGTGTGCGCTATAGTGTTTTTCTGAGGTAATTTACCTCACACATTTTGCCATTAGGGGCGCAGACCCACTGCGGAGCCCGCTTTCCGCTCTGTAAGGGGGCGGAGCTACGCATATCGCGCACTCAGCGCTGGCCACGCCCACAGGCTCCTCTCTGCCTCTGTGAGCTGCGTGTGGACGCCATTTACCTCACGCAGGAAGGCACAGTGAGTGGCCCTATGGGCCCCCTATATTTATATATATATATATATATATATATATATATATATATATATTTACTTATATGTAACCCTTTATATCCGGCAGTCTTTCAGGTAGAACGCCTTAGGTTTTAAGGGGTCTTCTTCCGGTCCTTGGGTCCCTGGGTTAAATTCCATGTTAAAATCCTCCCACTTGGGACAATTATAAGGGCATCCCGGGTTGCTTACTAGCGTAATTCCCTCGGTCATTGCGACTACATATAAGTTCACCGTATGGAGGCATCCCCAGATACCGGGCTCCCCTCGGGGCAATCCCGGAAGTCCATGGGCTGTGGGGTATCCCTAACAGGGGATGACGTATTTCTATGTATACTATGTGCACAGCAGACTATTACACGGCAGTCAGAACCCCAGACGTCTGGGTCAGCACCGCCAGCGTCATCCCCTTCCCACCCCGTCTTGGCCCGTGTCCCGTGTGACGTTGTCACGGGTGGGCAGTCGCAATCTGATGTGTGTGCTAGATTGACTAATATTGAAAAATGTATTTCTTCTGCGGTTGCCAAGAAGGCTCCAGCTAAGAGAAAGCATTTGTCACCGGTCCCACCGACATTTGAATATGACGATGAGGATCGCCTGGATTGGTCAGATTACTCCCCTCTGGAGGAAGGGGAGCTATTTGACGAATCGGATTATTCGGACGACCAGCTATTCGTTGGCGCGGACTCTGAGAAGGGGTCAGGGAGTTCTTTGGATACTCCTAACATCCTTGCTCAGATGTTTGAGGTTCTGGCTATTTCTCCTCCAGAGGTTGCTCCTCATCAACAAGGGGAGTTTTATGAGGAATCCAAGCCGCGCTTGGAATTCCCTAATCAAAGGCATTTTGATAAGATTATTTCTAAGGAATGGGAGAGGCCGGCTCAGCTCCCAGGCATTCTTCAGAGTTGGGATAAAAGATATCCTTTCCCTTCGGACACGGTTAAGAGCTGGACGTCCCCCCCTGAGGTGGATGCACCAATTCTGGGGTTATCCAATTCAGCCGTTTTTGAATAACCCCGATTGCTCTTCTCTTAAAGATGGAGGGGATAAACGAATTGGCCAGATGGCTTGTCATGGTTTCGCCAGTATTGGGGCAGCCATACGGCCCTTTTTGCGCTTCATCTCTGCTGGTGGTGGCTACCAGGTCGGTGGTCAGAGACTTGTTGTCATCTTCCGGTTTGCACCCGGACAGTGACGAATTTCTGGGACTTAAACGTTGTGAGTTATTCTTGTCTTTCATGTTAGCCGCCTTGGAGAGCTTCTGCTCTGATGGTGACTATAAGGCGTTCAGTTTGGTTGCGCCAGTGGGCGGCCGACTTTGGGCCAAAAAAGTCGCTGACGTCTCTCCCATTCGTGGGGCTATGGCTTTTTGGAGAAAAATTGGATTCAGTAGCTAAGGGGGGTAAGTTACCTCAACACAAGAAGCAACGACGTCCCTTTCGCGGGGCGGCTTCTTTCAATCATTCCTTTCGCGGATCCAGAGCAGGAAGAGGTTTCGCCTTCCCTTCCACTAGAGGAGATTCCTGGAATAGGGGCAGAGGACGTGCCCGCTCAGGATACAACTGGGGTTCATAACCCAAAACCTGCGAACAAGCCTGCTCAGCAATGAGGGGGCGCCCTCACCCGTGCGGGTGGGGGGACAGCTGCGACACTTCTCTCTGATCTGGATTCGGGAGGTTTCGGACAAACGGATCTGGGAAGTCGTGTCTTCTGGCTACAAGTTGGAGTTCGAGTCCCGTCCTCCTCCGCTTTTCTTCAGGTCTAGGGTGCCCCCGGACGCACCTGGCGCACAGGGGCTTCGGGAGGCGCTTTTCAAGTCTTCTGGAGATAGAGGTCATCTCGCCAGTGCCCCTATCAGATCAGGGTCGGGGATTTTACTCAAATCTGTTCACGGTCCCCAAAAAGGATGGCTCTATCCGGCCCATCCTGGATCTGAAGATCCTCAACAGGTTTATCAGGCTGCGAAAATTTCGCATGGAATCGCGTCGTTCAGCTATCCGCGCTCTCCGTCAGGGGGACTTCATGACGTCCATAGACGTCAAGGACGCTTTCCTCCATGTTCCGATTTTTTCCCGCGCACCAGAGATTCCTCAGGTTTGTGGTGGAAGATCGGCACTTTCAGTTTGTAGCTCTTCCTTTTGGTCTCACCACAGCTCCAAGGGTTTTTCACCAAGGTGCTCGCTGGGGTGATGGCTCTTCTTAGAGCGCAGGGAATTCGCATAGTGCCATATCTGGACGATCTCCTCATCATGGCATCATCATTCAGCCAAGCGGAATTGGACACCAGGACGGTAATATCCACTCTGGAGAGGTTCTGCTGGGTGATCAACTATCCCAAGTCCTCCTTTTACCCGTCCAGGATAGTATCCTTTCTGGGAATGTCTCTGGATACAGATCAGGCCAGAGTGTTCCTTCTTCAATCCAAGGTTCTTTTGATTCAGGAATTGATTCGGTCGCTCATGTCCATTCCTGTCCGACCATTCGACTAGGAATGAGACTGGTGGGGTTGATGGTGGCCTCCTTCGATGCAGTCCCCTTTGCCCAGTTTCACACGAGGACGCTACAACTCCATCTATTGTCTGTCTGGGACAGATCTCCTCTGTCGCTGGATCAATTCTTTCTGATGTCTCCCCGGGCTCGCCGACCACTCAGGTGGTGGCTGAACTCAACCAATCTGTTGAAGGGCAGGTCTTTTCAGACTCCTCGTTGGGAGGTGGTCACCACGGATGCCAGCCTCTCAGGATGGGGGGGCTTCTGGAATGATCTGCAATTTCAGGGGTTGTGGGGACCCCTGGAAGCCCACGAGCCTATCAACATTCTGGAATTGAGAGCCATCAGAATGGTTCTTTTTCGTCTGACTCATCTCCTGCAGGGCTTGCCGGTCCAGGTTCGGTCGGACAATCGGACGGCGGTTGCCTACATCAATCACCAGGGAGGGACTCGCAGCAGGAGTGCCCTCAGGGAAGTGTCATTGATTCTGGACTGGGCGGAGAGCCACGTCCCGTGCATCTCGGCAGTTCACATTCCGGGAGTAGAGAACTCGGAGGCGGACTCTCTGAGTAGGTGGTCAGCCCGCAAGGGGGAGTGGCCTCTCAGTCCCAAGGTGTTTCGTTCAATTTGTCTCAGGTGGGGTTCACCGATGGTGGACCTCTTTGCCTCCCGTCACAATCACAAACTTCTGCCATCTGTGTCTCTGGCGAAGGATCCGCTAGCCTTCGCGACGGACGCCATGTCCCTGAACTGGAGGGATCTGGGGTTTCTGTATCTGTTCCCTCCGTTTCCCATGGTAGCCAGAGTAGTGCGCAAGCTGGCTCTGGAAGCGCTAGGAAGAGGTTTTCTTCTTCCGTTTACTATAGGACTTGGAGGACTTATATTGATTGGTGTGAGACTAGGGCCTTCCCTTGCAGGGAATTCTCTATTTCTAGAATCCTGGAGTTCCTGCAACATGGTTTGGATCTAGGGCTCCAACTTAATACTCTGAAGGGGCAGGTGTCTGCCCTGGCGGTGTTTTTCCAAATATCTTTTGCGCTTCATCCGCTGGTTAAGACCTTTTTCCAGGGGGTTACGCACGTGCGGCCCCCTAGGAAGGCTCTGATTCCGGTTTGGGATTTGAATTTGGTTCTTTCTGCTCTTCAGGGTCCTCCCTTTGAGCCCTTGCATGATATTGCCTTGTCTTCCCTTACTCAGAAGGTGGCCTTTTTGGTAGCTATCACTTCTGTTCGGCGTGTTTCTAAGTTGGCGGCTCTGTCCATTCAGGTCCCGTATTTTGAAAGACATCAGGACAAGGTGGTTTTCCGTTTTAACCCGGATTTCCTTCCTAAGGTGGTTTCTGCCTTTTCATTTAAACCAAGACATTGTTTTGCCCTCTCTGTGTCCTAATCCCAGTAACGAAAAGGAGAGGGTCCTGCATTCCCTGGATGTGGTTCGAGTTGTGAAGTACTATTTGGTGGTAACGTCTGCCTTTCGTAAGACTGATGCCTTCTTTGTGGTACCCTCTGGGCCCAAGAAAGGTTTTGGCGCCCGCTAAGTCTTCCATCAGTAAGTGGATTCGTCAGGCCATTGTCGGGGCCTTTTCTGCTAAGGGGAGAAATCCTCCCCTTCGTGTTACAGCTCGTTCTACTCGTGCGGTTGGGGCTTCCTGGGCTTTTCAGCACCAGGCCTCTGTTGAGCAAGTTTGCAAGGCCGCTACCTGGTCTTCTGTTCACACTTTTTCAAAGTTTTTACAAGGGTGATGTTTGGGCCTCAGCGGATGCTGTTTTTGGCCGCAAAGTTCTGCAGGCTGCAGTAGTTTAAGTTGTGCTTTATGCCTTGTTTTGGATCCCCACCCTTTATGGACACTGCTTTTGGATGTCCCACATGTAATGATTATCTTGAAGCGGGGTGTGTGACATACTTAGAATAATACCATTTTGTGAATACTCACCTTGTAAAATGGGTATTATAAGTATGTCACACACCCCGCTTCAACCCGCCCTTTTGTATTCTGGATCCATCGTTTTGTGAACCTTGCGTTGTTATGACTAATATTTGGCTCTTCCTGGTCCCTTACCTTACTGCTTTCTTTATACTGGGTAATGAGTGGGAGGTCCCAGGTATTTATGGACTGGGAGGGGCTTTCTTTCCTCCAATCATCTCTGCAAATCGCCCTCTTCAGACCATACTACCCACATGTAATGATTATCTTGAAGCGGGGTGTGTGACATACTTATAATACCCATTTTACAAGGTGAGTATTCACAAAATGGTATTATTACTGCTCTGCGGCTGTTCCATGCGTGTCACATGACTTGTAGGCTCCTAACAGCCTCTTCATATTGTGCTGCTACACCTCAGCAGGTCCCCTGCTGTTACTGCTGTGCGGCTGTTCCATGCGTGTCACATGACCTGTAGGCTCCTAACAGCCTCCTCATATGGTGCTGCTACACCTCAGCAGGTCCCCTACTGCTCTGCGGCTGTTCCATGCGTGTCACATGACCTGTAGGCTCCTAACAGCCTCCTCATATGGTGCTGCTACACCTCAGCAGGTCCCCTACTGTTACTGCTCTGCGGCTGTTCCATGCGTGTCACATGACCTGTAGGCTCCTAACAGCCTCCTCATATTGTGCTGCTACACCTCAGCAGGTCCCCTGCTATTACTGCTCTGTGGCTGTTCCATGCGTGTCACATGACCTGTAGGCTCCTAACAGACTGCTCATATTGTGCTGCTACACCTCAGCAGGTCCCCTGCTGTTACTGCTCTGCGGCTGTTCCATGCGTGTCACATGACTTGTAGGCTCCTAACAGCCTCTTCATATTGTGCTGCTACACCTCAGCAGGTCCCCTGCTGTTACTGCTCTGCGGCTGTTCCATGCGTGTCACATGACCTGTAGGCTCCTAACAGCCTCCTCATATTGTGCTGCTACACCTCAGCAGGTCCCCTGCTATTACTGCTCTGTGGCTGTTCCATGCGTGTCACATGACCTGTAGGCTCCTAACAGACTGCTCATATTGTGCTGCTACACCTCAGCAGGTCCCCTGCTGTTACTGCTCTGCGGCTGTTCCATGCGTGTCACATGACCTGTAGGCTCCTAACAGCCTGCTCATATTGTGCTGCTACACCTCAGCAGGTCCAATGCTGTTACTCCTCTGCTGCCGTTCCATGTGTCACATGACCTGCAGGCTCCTAAAAGCCACCTCATATGGTGCCGGAACCCCGAAGGGCTGCTACACCTCAGCAGGTCCCCTACTGTTACTGCTGTGCGGCTGTTCATGCGTGTCACATGACCTGCAGGTTCCTAACAAAAAGAAATGAGCTCCCACCATACTATATCGTCGCATACACCCCCTGCTTCAGGGCCGGTGTCAGCACCCGGCAAGATGGGGCAGCTGCCAGGGGCCACCAACCCCAGGAGGGGGCCCACTAATTGGTCGGGCCTTTGGGTGTGCGACGGCACTTGACCGGGAGGGCACCGCTACAGCTCCTTGAATGTCGGGGTTCCACACAACATCTTGATTTAGATTCCAGGCGAAGAAGTGCTTGGGTTTGTTCTGCTTTTAAGTTGCCCACCCCAGTTGATTTCCTATCCCTGGAACATCCCAATCTGTGATACCCTCCTGTGTGAAACCCCCTGGGATCGCTGGCATACCCACTATGCAAGCAATTCCACCCCTGGGTTTTGGTCCACTTTAAAGGGGCATCTCAATTTGGGATGCCCCATGTTTGTGAAAGAACCCCCCTGGTTTGGCTAATAACTCAAACTGGCGATCCCACAGTGCATTCACCAGTTCCAGGTAAGTAATGAACAAAGGGGGGGGGGGGGGTCACACACAGGGGAATTCAAAATCAGGAGGATCTAGATACGTTTAGACTCCGAGGTCAGGTTTAAAGGGGTTTGGTGCGCTTCAAAGTAGACCAAAACTAGAGTTTTATCCAAATAGTATGATCCTTAGGGGGACTTCCCTCGGGGATGTGACGCGACTCTTCACCACAAAGGGGCCCACTGAGACCATGAGATGCCACCATGAGATTGCGAGTAACGTGAGTTGCCATGAGCTATCACCATGTGATTGGGCGTTACTAGGGCAGCCATAAGATGCTGCCATGAGATTGGGAGTTAAATGGGTTGCTATGAGATGCCTCCATGAGATTAGGAGTAAATTGGGTAACCATGAGATGCCGGCATGAGATTAGGAGTTACGTGGGTAACCATGAGATCCCACCATGAGATTAGCAGTAATGTGCATAATCATGAGATGCTGCCATGAGATTAGGAGTAACATGGGTGGCCATGAGATTAGGAGTAACGTGAACAGCAATGAGATGCCACCATGTAATTGGGAGTTACGTGGGTTGCCATGAGATGCCGCCATGAGATTAGGAGTAATGTAGGTAGCCGTGAGATGCTACCATGAGATTAGGAGTATATGTGGGTAGCCATGAGATGCCACCATGAGATTAGGAGTAATGTCCGTAACCATGAGATGCCACCATGATATTAGGAGTAATGTCCGTAACCATGAGATGCCACCATGATATTAGGAGTAATGTCCGTAACCATGAGATGCCACCATGAGATTAGAAGTAAATTGGACAGCCATGAGATTAGGAATAACGTGGGCAACATTGAGATGCCACCATGAGATTAGGAGTAACGTGGGCAGCCATGAGATACCAACCCATAATTGGAGGAGGCCACCCAACACTAACACCGCTGTCTGGTCACCAGGTTTTGCTCAAGCCTCAGCTTGGAGGAAGAAGAGGAGACCGATCGCTTCCTGGAGGAATGCAGGGCCGACCCCACCCTGCGCGAGCGCCTCTCGCTCCTTAGCCGCACCTTTCACAACCGCAGGAAAGTGACCGAGGCAGACTCCATGTTGTTCTCGGATGAGGACTTCCACATCGAGCCGGTGGTAAGCCGAGGACACCTCATTGATAGGCGCTGGACGTCTCTATGATATCACACTATTCATTCTAATGAGATAACGATACAGGAAGGGTGGGGTTAATGTGACCTAAATCCGGTGCCTCCATTCAGCAATGCCTGGAAATCGTTCCCCTTATTTCTGGGTGAACGAATTGATAGAACTGGGATTCTAGATGTATCCCAAAAAGACCTTTTATAAGAGCCGCACACCAATAATAAATTAAATCATTTATTATTATTATTTATCATATTATTATAATGTATTATTATTATTATTTATTATAGCAACATAAACAACTACAGTATCACACGAAAGGACACTATTAAAAAACATATATACAAACATAACTAACTGGAGGAGAAACCCAAAGCAATTGACTTTATTGTGCAAAAGTAAAAATAAATAGCATATTATTAATAGATGTTATATACCATATGAGCTGCCAATTCAATATATATATATATATATATATATATATATATATATATATATATATATATATATATATATATATATATATATATATATTTATTTAATTATCTATAATTTTTATTTTATTTATTATTATTAATTAATAAATGTATACCATATGAGCTGCCAATTCAAAAAAATAAATAAATATATATATATATATATATTTTTTTTTTATTTTATCTATTATTATTAATTAATAAATATATACTATATGAGCTGCCAATTAAAAAAAATGCCACCATAAGATTAGGTGCCCAGGGTTACCATAGCAGCCAGTTATATATATATATTATCAACTGAATCCCACCCAAAAAGGCCTACATGACGTGGTGGGAGCATAGAGGCAGAGTTGTCCAACAGTGGAGGCAGAGGTAGGGCTGGGTAAAAGTGGGTGGAGGATAGAGGAAAGGTTAGGCAATAGTGGGTGGAGCATAGAGGTAGATTTGGGTAATAGTGGGGGAGGGCTAGAGCTAAGGGTGGGTGGAGCTTAAACAGAGTCAGGCAATGGTGGTTGGAGCATATAAGTATAGTTTTATAGTATAGCATTCAGGTAGATTTGGGTAATAGTGGGCGGAGTATAAAGGAAGTGAGTAGAGCATAGAGTTGGACAATATTGGGGGGCAGTATATAGGTTGAGTTGGTTAATAGTGGGTGGAGCATAAAGAAGAGTTGGGCACTAGTGGGTGGAGCATAGAGGTACAGTTATGCAGTAGTGGGAGGAGCATAGAGGTAGAGTTACGCAGTAGTGGGAGGAGCATAGAGGTAGAGTTACACAGTAGTGGGAGGAGCATAGAGGTAGAGTTACACAGTAGTGGGAGGAGCATAGAGGTAGAGTTACACAGTAGTGGGAGGAGCATAGAGGTAGAGTTGCGCAGTAGTAGGAGAAACATAGAGGTAGCGTTGGGCAGTAGTGGGTGGGACATAGAGGCAGAGTTGGGCAGTAGTGGGAGGAGCATAGGGGTAGAGTTGGGCAGTAGTGGGAGGAGCATAGGGGTAGAGTTGGGCAGTAGTGGGAGGAGCATAGGGGTAGAGTTGGGCAGTAGTGGGAGGAGCATAGAGGTAGAGTTGGACGGTAGTGGGAGGAGCATAGAGGTAGAGTTGGGCATTAGTGGGAGGAGCATAGAAGTAGAGTTGGGCAGTAGTGGGAGGAGCATAGAGGTTGAGTTACATGAGTTACACAGTAGTAGGAGAAGCTTAGAGGTAGAGTTGGGCAGTAGTGGGAGGAGCTTAGAGGTAGAGTTGGGCAGTAGTGGGAGGAGCATAGAGGTAGAGTTGGGTAGTAGTGGGAGAAGCATAGAGGTAGCGTTATGCAGTAGTGGGAGGAGCATAGAGATAGAGTTGGGCAGTAGTGAGCGGAGCATAAACATAGAATTGGGCAGTAGTGGGAGAAGCATAGAGGTAGAGTTGGGCAGTAGTGGGAGGAGCATAGAGGGGTGTAACCTTCCTCCTTCTCACTTGTAATTCCGCTTCCCGCCAGGAGGGGGACGTGTGGCCAAACTCCTCGGTGGAGGTGAGCGTGCTCTTCAAGCCTCGGGCCGCCCAGATCTACCAGCGCACCGTCTACTGTGACGTCACAGGTAACACCCCGGGGCACGACCTGAGGGTAGAACCACCCCCTGTTGCCACTCAGGTTCCTCACCCTCCTTTATTGTGATAGGTCGAGAATGTCGCCTGCCCCTGCGCCTGCGCGGGGAGGGTCTGGGACCCAAACTCTGCTTCAGCTTCGACCAGTTGGACATCGGCAAGGTGTTTGTGGGCTCCTCCCACAGCTATGAGGTGAGTCGTTGATGGGGGGGGGTCGCCGGTAATGCCCCTCTGCAGGGTGGAGTACCACCACCGGCCATGGGGGGGGGGGCGCCATCTCTAGTGACTGATCATTGCCCTTTCATCTCTAAGGTGATCCTGACTAACCAAGGAGCCATCGATGGCATCTTCAGCCTGGCTCCTCCCACCTCAGCAGTGGCTTCCTGCTTCTCCTTCACCCCCAGCGAGGGCATTATCCTGCCCGACGGGCACCAGGCCATAGAGATCGCCCTCTGCTGCGGCATTCTGGGAGAGTTCCAGGAGGAGTTCCGCTTCAGTGTGGACGGCTCCCCCGATGACATCACCCTAACCGTCAGGTAGGAGGAGCTTCCGGTTACAGGTGTCGGTCGCGCCCAGCCGCACGCTGCTGCCCCCTGTGTTCTGTTATATATACAGGCCCCTCCCATCTCTGAGCGTCATGTACAGGCCCCTCCCATACCTGCCATACCTGAGCGCCATGTACAGGCCCCTCCCATACCTGCCATACCTGAGCTCCATGTACAGGCTCCTCCCATTTTTGAGTTCCATGTACAGGCCCCTCCCATGCTGAGTTCCATGTACAGGTCCCTCCCATGCTGAGTTCCATGTACAGACCCCTCCCATGCTGAGCTCCATGTATAGGCCCCTCCCATTCCTAAGCCCCATGTACATGCCCCTCCCATTCCTGAGCCCCATGTACAGGCCCCTCCCATTCCTGATCTCCATGTACAGGCCCCTCCCATGCTGAGCTCCATGTACGGGCCCCTCCCGTCTCTGAGCTCCATGTACGGGCCCCTCCCATCTCTGATCTCCATGTACAGGCCCCTCCCATTCCTGATCTCCATGTACAGGCCCCTCCCTTCTCTGAACCCCATGTACAGGCCCCTCCCATCTCTGAGCCCCATGTACAGGCCCCTCCCATTCCTGATCTCCATGTACAGGCCCCTCCCTTCTCTGAACCCCATGTACAGACCCCTCCCATCTCTGAGCCCCATGTACAGGCCCCTCCCATTCCTGATCTCCATGTACAGGCTCCTACCATCTCTGAGCCCCATGTACAGGCCCCTCCCATTCCTGATCTCCATGTACAGGCCCCTCCCATTCCTGATCTCCATGTACAGGCCCCTCCCATTCCTGATCTCCATGTACAGGCCCCTCCCTTCTCTGAACCCCATGTACAGACCCCTCCCATCTCTGAGCCCCATGTACAGGCCCCTCCCATTCCTGATCTCCATGTACAGGCCCCTCCCTTCTCTGAACCCCATGTACAGACCCCTCCCATCTCTGAGCCCCATGTACAGGCCCCTCCCATTCCTGATCTCCATGTACAGGCCCCTCCCTTCTCTGAACCCCATGTACAGACCCCTCCCTTCTCTGAACCCCATGTACAGACCCCTCCCATTCCTGATCTCCATGTACAGGCCCCTCCCTTTTCTGAACCCCATGTACAGACCCCTCCCATCTCTGAGCCCCATGTACAGGCCCCTCCCATCTCTGAGCCCCATGTACAGGCCCCTCCCATTCCTGATCTCCATGTACAGGCCCCTCCCTTCTCTGAACCCCATGTACAGACCCCTCCCATCTCTGAGCCCCATGTACAGGCCCCTCCCATTCCTGATCTCCATGTACAGGCCCCTCCCATTCGTGGTCTCCATGTACAGTCCCCTCCCATCTCTGAGCCCCATGTTCAGACCCTTCCCATCTCTGAGCCCCATGTACAGGCCCCTCCCATTCGTGATCTCCATGTACAGGCCCCTCCCATCTCTGAGCCCCATGTTCAGACCCCTCCCATCTCTGAGCCCCATGTACAGGCCCCTCCCATCTCTGAGCCCCATGTGCAGGCCCCTCCCATTCCTGATCTCCATGTACAAGCCCCTTCCATCTCTGAGCCCCATGTACAGGCCCCTCCCATCTCTGAGCCCCATGTACAGGCCCCTCCCATCTCTGAGCCCCATGTACAGGCCCCTCCCATCTCTGAGCCCCATGTACAGGCCCCTCCCATTCCTGATCTCCATGTACAGGCCCCTCCCATTCCTGATCTCCATGTACAGGCCCCTCCCATTCCTGATCTCCATGTACAGGCCCCTCCCATTCCTGATCTCCATGTACAGGCCCCTCCCATTCCTGATCTCCATGTACAAGCCCCTCCCATTCCTGATCTCCATGTACAAGCCCCTCCCATTCCTGATCTCCATGTACAAGCCCCTCCCATTCCTGATCTCCATGTACAAGCCCCTCCCTTGGGTCACCGACCACCCGCAGTGTCGCTGATTGTGTTGTGTCTCTGCAGGGGCTGCGTCATCGGACCCACCTTTCACTTCAGCGCGCCCTCCCTGCACTACGGCGATGTGCCATTCGGTGAGTGCTGACCTCATGCCTTCCATACTCCAATGCACAGCGCCCCCTGGTGCTCTCCAGCACCGATTCATTCGGTTACAAGCTAAACTGCATAAAGGGAGGTGGGAGCAGCTCAATCACTATTATTTATACAAAATTATTATTATTCAGGGCCTGGGAACTAATTTACCGCCCAGTTTAACCCTCTCGTCAACTAAATATCAAGCAACAAACATGTCTAGCTATGTGGAAAGACAGAGATTTGGTTGCACATATCTGCAGATACATGTGGAAGCCCCGACAAGGCACTCTGTGTTTAGTGTGGTCCCTACTCTTAATTATGAGTCCCCAAAGTTGGGACATGCAATGCAGACAAATATCTGAGAGCTACTCACCTGGGAAGCTGCCAGCCTCCCTTTAGAACACTTCACAGGCTAAACTGCCACGCGAGGTGTATGTGTCAGTTTAGTTTGTAGGGCTTCTCAGATTTGCTGCAGTTATTAGAACCCCCAATGCTGAGCCGTGTAACTGACTCATGACTGGAGAGCACCAGGGGGTGGCGCTGCTGTGCGGCCAGGGAGCCATACGGCCCCCATTCGACTATCATACTGCATCCTGTTATTGTTTTTATGAATACTGGGCAAAGGCTTTAGTAAAAAAAGAAACATAGGCTGTTTTGGGGCACTGGGCTGGGGATAGAAGGTGATGACATAAACTTCCTGTCTGGGTGTAGGTTCACTTTAAAGGTGACCAAAACCCGGGATTTTGATTATCCCAGGTTTTGTCATGCAGATTTAGGACGCCCCGCTGTGTGACCCCCCCCCCCCCAGCAGATCACCCAGGAAAAATCACCTTTCCCCTGGTCCTATTGTGCATGTGTGGGCGCTCAGGAAATTATTTCGGTTAAGAATCGGCTACAGGCCAAATGCAGCCGAGCGCGGCAATGTCTGCACCCCTATAGCCTTTCACCAATGCCGGGCGCGGCCACTGGCTAAAGGTATAGCATAGTGCGGCTGCTGCCCACGCATGCACCGTTGGATGGGGTAGGTATTACTGGGGGTTTGGGGGGTTTCCAACAGTGGGGCATGTCCCAGGGAGAGTGAATCAGGTGGCCCTGAAATCTATGAGACTCCAAGGTCGTTTGAGGTTTTGGTCTACTTTAAGCATAATAAAAATGGCGTCTTGAGTTGCAGTATGCGCCCAGAGAGCGCCGCATAATGATCATGTGCAAGGGATCCTCAGACCCTATAGCAGGGGCGTAGCTAGGGGGGGGGGGAACTTTCCCCGGGTGCAGCAGGTCAGGGGGGCATGAGAATAGGTGGGGGGGGGGGCGCCATTTCATATTGTTGCCCCGGGTGGCAGAAAGCCTAGCTACCCCTCTGCCCTATAGGATAGGAGAAGTCACATGACGCCAGACACTGCTGTTCAGCTGTTGTGCATCTGTTCCTTTAGAATCCGCTTCTGCTACTGCATGGCTGCTCATCTGCTTTTTTTTTTACTTTAAAGAAGGCCTCCGCCTCAATGTTAGTATAGATATCCCAGACAAGCTTAACCGATAAGCCTATAACTGTCACCCTGAGCCTTGCTGACCACATGGTTACTGTTAGACTGCTGAGCATTGTGGTGCTCTCGCTGGTAAGTGATCTGATCCTATCCTCGTCCCCGGGTTTATTGTGCCTTTCCCGAGTGTGTCCAGGGATTGAGTCCTACCTTCAGTAACTTATCTATGAGCTCTTTATGTGGTACAGTGTCAAAGGCTTTGCTAAAATCCAGATATCCACAGCACCACCTTCATCTAAAAGGTTAATGACATTGTCATAGAAATCAATAAGATTGGTCACATGATCTGCCCTCAGTAAAGCCGCTTCGGGTCTAACAGGTCATTAATTTTTGGATGGGAAATAACCAGTTTTTAAGAGCGTTTCCATTAATTTGACCACTATAGATGTTACACTAACTGTCCTGCAGTTACTGGCTTCTTCTCTACTCCCCTTCTTATGGATTGGTACGACATTGGCCATTCTCCAATCATCTGGAACCTCACCAGTTGAAAGGGAATGGTTAAGTAAATCAGTCAGAGGGGCTGCAATCACAAATCTAAGTTCCCTTAGAACTCTGGGGTGGATTCCATCCGGGCCCATTGCTTTACTTACCTTTAGATGTGCCAGCTCGGCTTAGACATCAGCCTCCAGAAACTCTGGAGCTGTGCCCTCCCAGCTGGATGCTGTGCTATGGCCATACCTGCTATGTGTCCCAGCTGGATGCTGTGCTATGGCCATACCTGCTATGTGTCCCAGCTGGATGCTGTGCTATGGCCATACCTGCTATGTGTCCCAGCTGGATGCTGTGCTATGGCCATACCTGCTATGGGTCCCAGCTGAATGCTGTGCTATGGCCATACCCGCTATGGGTCCCAGCTGGATGCTGTGCTATGGCCATACCTGCTATGGGTCCCAGCTGGATGCTGTGCTATGGCCATACCTGCTATGGGTCCCAGCTGGATGCTGTGCTATGGCCATACCTGCTATGGGTCCCAGCTGGATGCTGTGCTAAGGCCATACCCGCTATGTGTCCCAGCTGGATGCTGTGCTATGGCCATACCTGCTATGGGTCCCAGCTGGATACTGTGCTATGGCCATACCTGCTATGGGTCCCAGCTGGATGCTGTGCTATGGCCATACCTGCTATGTGTCCCAGCTGGATGCTGTGCTATGGCCATACCTGCTATGTGTCCCAGCTGGATGCTGTGCTATGGTCATACCTGCTATGGGTCCCAGCTGGATGCTGTGCTATGGCCATACCTGCTATGGGTCCCAGCTGGATACTGTGCTATGGCCATACCTGCTATGGGTCCCAGCTGGATGCTGTGCTATGGCCATACCTGCTATGGGTCCCAGCTGGATACTGTGCTATGGCCATACCTGCTATGGGTCCCAGCTGGATGCTGTGCTATGGCCATACCTGCTATGTGTCCCAGCTGGATGCTGTGCTATGGCCATAGCTGCTATGGGTCCCAGCTGGATGCTGTGCTATGGCCATACCTGCTATGTGTCCCAGCTGGATGCTGTGCTATGGCCATACCTGCTATGTGTCCCAGCTGGATGCTGTGCTATGGCCATACCTGCTATGGGTCCCAGCTGGATGCTGTGCTATGTACATACCCGCTATGTGTCCCAGCTGGATGCTGTGCTATGTACATACCCGCTATGTGTCCCAGCTGGATGCTGTGCTATGGCCATACCTGCTATGTGTCCCAGCTGGATGCTGTGCTATGGCCATACCCGCTATGGGTCCCAGCTGGATGCTGTGCTATGGCCATACCTGCTATGTGTCCCAGCTGGATGCTGTGCTATGGCCATACCTGCTATGGGTCCCAGCTGGATGCTGTGCTATGGCCATACCCGCTATGTGTCCCAGCTGGATGCTGTGCTATGGCCATACCTGCTATGGGTCCCAGCTGGATGCTGTGCTATGGCCATACCTGCTATGGGTCCCAGCTGGATGCTGTGCTATGGCCATACCTGCTATGTGTCCCAGCTGGATGCTGTGCTATGGCCATACCTGCTATGTGTCCCAGCTGGATGCTGTGCTATGGCCGTACCTGCTATGGGTCCCAGCTGGATGCTGTGCTATGGCCATACCTGCTATGTGTCCCAGCTGGATGCTGTGCTATGGCCATACCTGCTATGTGTCCCAGCTGGATGCTGTGCTATGGCCGTACCTGCTATGGGTCCCAGCTGGATGCTGTGCTATGGCCATACCTGCTATGGGTCCCAGCTAGATGCTGTGCTATGGCCATACCTGCTATGTGTCCCAGCTGGATGCTGTGCTATGGCCATACCCGCTATGTGTCCCAGCTGGATGCTGTGCTATGTACATACCCGCTATGTGTCCCAGCTGGATGCTGTGCTATGGCCATACCCGCTATGTGTCCCAGCTGGATGCTGTGCTATGGCCATACCTGCTATGTGTCCCAGCTGGATGCTGTGCTATGGCCATACCTGCTATGTGTCCCAGCTGGATGCTGTGCTATGGCCATACCTGCTATGGGTCCCAGCTGGATGCTGTGCTATGGCCATACCTGCTATGGGTCCCAGCTGGATGCTGTGCTATGTACATACCCGCTATGTGTCCCAGCTGGATGCTGTGCTATGGCCATACCTGCTATGTGTCCCAGCTGGATGCTGTGCTATGGCCATACCTGCTATGTGTCCCAGCTGGATGCTGTGCTATGGCCATACCCGCTATGTGTCCCAGCTGGATGCTGTGCTATGGCCATACCTGCTATGGGTCCCAGCTGGATGCTGTGCTATGGCCATACCTGCTATGTGTCCCAGCTGGATGCTGTGCTATGGCCATACCTGCTATGTGTCCCAGCGGGATGCTGTGCTATGGCCATACCTGCTATGGGTCCCAGCTGGATGCTGTGCTATGGCCATACCTGCTATGTGTCCCAGCTGGATGCTGTGCTATGGCCATACCTGCTATGGGTCCCAGCTGGATGCTGTGCTATGGCCATACCTGCTATGGGTCCCAGCTGGATGCTGTGCTATGGCCATACCTGCTATGTGTCCCAGCTGGATGCTGTGCTATGGCCATACCTGCTATGGGTCCCAGCTGGATGCTGTGCTATGGCCATACCTGCTATGTGTCCCAGCTGGATGCTGTGCTATGGCCATACCTGCTATGGGTCCCAGCTGGATGCTGTGCTATGGCCATACCTGCTATGGGTCCCAGCTGGATGCTGTGCTATGGCCATACCTGCTATGGGTCCCAGCTGGATGCTGTGCTATGGCCATACCCGCTATGTGTCCCAGCTGGATGCTGTGCTATGGCCATACCTGCTATGGGTCCCAGCTGGATGCTGTGCTATGGCCATACCTGCTATGGGTCCCAGCTGGATGCTGTGCTATGGCCATACCCGCTATGTGTCCCAGCTGGATGCTGTGCTATGGCCATACCTGCTATGGGTCCCAGCTGGATGCTGTGCTATGTACATACCCGCTATGTGTCCCAGCTGGATGCTGTGCTATGGCCATACCTGCTATGGGTCCCAGCTGGATGCTGTGCTATGGCCATACCTGCTATGTGTCCCAGATGGATGCTGTGCTATGTACATACCTGCTATGTGTCCCAGCTGGATGCTGTGCTATGGCCATACCTGCTATGTGTCCCAGATGGATGCTGTGCTATGTACATACCTGCTATGTGTCCCAGCTGGATGCTGTGCTATGGCCATACCCGCTATGTGTCCCAGCTGGATGCTGTGCTATGGCCATACCTGCTATGGGTCCCAGCTGGATGCTGTGCTATGGCCATATCTGCTATGGGTCCCAGCTGGATGCTGTGCTATGTACATACCTGCTATGGGTCCCAGCTGGATGCTGTGCTATGGCCATATCTGCTATGGGTCCCAGCTGGATGCTGTGCTATGGCCATACCTGCTATGGGTCCCAGCGGGATGCTGTGCTATGTACATACCTGCTATGGGTCCCAGCTGGATGCTGTGCTATGGCCATATCTGCTATGGGTCCCAGCTGGATGCTGTGCTATGGCCATGCCCGCTATGTGTCCCAGCTGGATGCTGTGCTATGGCCATACCCGCTATGTGTCCCAGCTGGATGCTGTGCTATGGCCATACCCGCTATGTGTCCCAGCTGGATGCTGTGCTATGGCCATACCCGCTATGTGTCCCAGCTGGATGCTGTGCTATGGCCATACCCGCTATGTGTCCCAGCTGGATGCTGTGCTATGTACATACCCGCTATGTGTCCCAGCTGGATGCTGTGCTATGGCCATACCTGCTATGGGTCCCAGCTGGATGCTGTGCTATGGCCATATCTGCTATGGGTCCCAGCTGGATGCTGTGCTATGTACATACCCGCTATGTGTCCCAGCTGGATGCTGTGCTATGGCCATACCCGCTATGTGTCCCAGCTGGATGCTGTGCTATGGCCATACCTGCTATGGGTCCCAGCTGGATGCTGTGCTATGGCCATACCCGCTATGTGTCCCAGCGGGATGCTGTGCTATGGCCGTACCTGCTATGGGTCCCAGCTGGATGCTGTGCTATGGCCATACCTGCTATGGGTCCCAGCTGGATGCTGTGCTATGGCCATACCCGCTATGGGTCCCAGCTGGATGCTGTGCTATGGCCATACCTGCTATGTGTCCCAGCTGGATGCTGTGCTATGGCCATACCTGCTATGTGTCCCAGCTGGATGCTGTGCTATGGCCATACCTGCTATGTGTCCCAGCTGGATGCTGTGCTATGGCCATACCCGCTATGTGTCCCAGCTGGATGCTGTGCTATGGCCATACCCGCTATGTGTCCCAGCTGGATACTGTGCTATGGCCATATCTGCTATGGGTCCCAGCTGGATGCTGTGCTATGGCCATACCCGCTATGTGTCCCAGCTGGATGCTGTGCTATGGCCATACCTGCTATGGGTCCCAGCTGGATGCTGTGCTATGTACATACCTGCTATGGGTCCCAGCTGGATGCTGTGCTATGGCCATACCTGCTATGGGTCCCAGCTGGATGCTGTGCTATGGCCATACCTGCTATGTGTCCCAGCTGGATGCTGTGCTATGGCCATACCTGCTATGGGTCCCAGCTGGATGCTGTGCTATGGCCATATCTGCTATGGGTCCCAGCTGGATGCTGTGCTATGGCCATACCTGCTATGGGTCCCAGCTGGATGCTGTGCTATGGCCATACCTGCTATGGGTCCCAGCTGGATGCTGTGCTATGGCCATATCTGCTATGGGTCCCAGCTGGATGCTGTGCTATGGCCATACCTGCTATGGGTCCCAGCTGGATACTGTGCTATGGCCATATCTGCTATGGGTCCCAGCTGGATGCTGTGCTATGGCCATATCTGCTATGGGTCCCAGCTGGATGCTGTGCTATGGCCATACCTGCTATGGGTCCCAGCTGGATGCTGTGCTATGGCCATACCTGCTATGGGTCCCAGCTGGATGCTGTGCTATGGCCATACCTGCTATGGGTCCCAGCGGGATGCTGTGCTATGGCCATACCTGCTATGGGTCCCAGCTGGATGCTGTGCTATGGCCATACCTGCTATGGGTCCCAGCTGGATGCTGTGCTAAGGCCATACCTGCTATGTGTCCCAGCTGGATGCTGTGCTATGGCCATACCTGCTATGGGTCCCAGCTGGATGCTGTGCTATGGCCATACCTGCTATGGGTCCCAGCTGGATGCTGTGCTATGGCCATACCTGCTATGTGTCCCAGCGGGATGCTGTGCTATGTACATACCTGCTATGGGTCCCAGCTGGATGCTGTGCTATGGCCATACCCGCTATGGGTCCCAGCTGGATGCTGTGCTATGGCCATACCCGCTATGTGTCCCAGCTGGATGCTGTGCTATGTACATACCCGCTATGTGTCCCAGCTGGATGCTGTGCTATGGCCATACCTGCTATGTGTCCCAGCTGGATACTGTGCTATGGCCATACCCGCTATGTGTCCCAGCTGGATGCTGTGCTATGGCCATACCCGCTATGTGTCCCAGCTGGATGCTGTGCTATGGCCATACCTGCTATGTGTCCCAGCTGGATGCTGTGCTATGGCCATACCTGCTATGTGTCCCAGCTGGATGCTGTGCTATGTACATACCCGCTATGTGTCCCAGCGGGATGCTGTGCTATGGCCATACCTGCTATGGGTCCCAGCTGGATGCTGTGCTATGGCCATACCTGCTATGGGTCCCAGCTGGATGCTGTGCTATGGCCATACCTGCTATGGGTCCCAGCTGGATGCTGTGCTATGGCCATACCTGCTATGGGTCCCAGCTGGATGCTGTGCTATGGCCATACCCGCTATGGGTCCCAGCTGGATGCTGTGCTATGTACATACCTGCTATGGGTCCCAGCTGGATGCTGTGCTATGGCCATACCTGCTATGGGTCCCAGCTGGATGCTGTGCTATGGCCATACCTGCTATGGGTCCCAGCTGGATGCTGTGCTATGGCCATACCTGCTATGGGTCCCAGCTGGATGCTGTGCTATGGCCATACCTGCTATGGGTCCCAGCTGGATGCTGTGCTATGGCCATACCTGCTATGGGTCCCAGCTGGATGCTGTGCTATGGCCATACCCGCTATGGGTCCCAGCTGGATGCTGTGCTATGGCCATACCTGCTATGGGTCCCAGCGGGATGCTGTGCTATGGCCATACCTGCTATGGGTCCCAGCTGGATGCTGTGCTATGGCCATACCTGCTATGTGTCCCAGCTGGATGCTGTGCTATGTACATACCTGCTATGTGTCCCAGCTGGATGCTGTGCTATGGCCATACCTGCTATGTGTCCCAGCTGGATGCTGTGCTATGGCCATACCTGCTATGGGTCCCAGCGGGATGCTGTGCTATGGCCATACCTGCTATGGGTCCCAGCTGGATGCTGTGCTATGTACATACCCGCTATGTGTCCCAGCTGGATGCTGTGCTATGTACATACCCGCTATGTGTCCCAGCTGGATGCTGTGCTATGGCCATACCTGCTATGTGTCCCAGCTGGATGCTGTGCTATGTACATACCTGCTATGTGTCCCAGCTGGATGCTGTGCTATGGCCATACCTGCTATGTGTCCCAGCTGGATGCTGTGCTATGGCCATACCCGCTATGTGTCCCAGCTGGATGCTGTGCTATGGCCATACCTGCTATGGGTCCCAGCTGGATGCTGTGCTATGGCCATATCTGCTATGGGTCCCAGCTGGATGCTGTGCTATGTACATACCTGCTATGGGTCCCAGCTGGATGCTGTGCTATGGCCATATCTGCTATGGGTCCCAGCTGGATGCTGTGCTATGGCCATACCTGCTATGGGTCCCAGCTGGATGCTGTGCTATGTACATACCCGCTATGTGTCCCAGCTGGATGCTGTGCTATGGCCATACCTGCTATGGGTCCCAGCTGGATGCTGTGCTATGGCCATACCTGCTATGGGTCCCAGCGGGATGCTGTGCTATGGCCATACCTGCTATGGGTCCCAGCTGGATGCTGTGCTATGGCCATACCTGCTATGGGTCCCAGCTGGATGCTGTGCTAAGGCCATACCTGCTATGTGTCCCAGCTGGATGCTGTGCTATGGCCATACCTGCTATGGGTCCCAGCTGGATGCTGTGCTATGGCCATACCCGCTATGGGTCCCAGCTGGATGCTGTGCTATGGCCATACCTGCTATGGGTCCCAGCGGGATGCTGTGCTATGGCCATACCTGCTATGTGTCCCAGCTGGATGCTGTGCTATGGCCATACCTGCTATGGGTCCCAGCGGGATGCTGTGCTATGTACATACCTGCTATGTGTCCCAGCTGGATGCTGTGCTATGGCCATACCCGCTATGGGTCCCAGCGGGATGCTGTGCTATGTACATACCTGCTATGTGTCCCAGCTGGATGCTGTGCTATGGCCATACCCGCTATGGGTCCCAGCGGGATGCTGTGCTATGTCCATACCTGCTATGGGTCCCAGCTGGATGCTGTGCTATGGCCATACCTGCTATGTGTCCCAGCTGGATGCTGTGCTATGGCCATACCTGCTATGTGTCCCAGCTGGATGCTGTGCTATGGCCATACCCGCTATGGGTCTCAGCTGGATGCTGTGCTATGGCCATACCTGCTATGGGTCCCAGCTGTGCTATGGCCATACCTGCTATGGGTCCCAGCTGGATGCTGTGCTATGGCCATACCTGCTATGGGTCCCAGCTGGATGCTGTGCTATGGCCATACCTGCTATGGGTCCCAGCTGGATGCTGTGCTATGGCCATACCTGCTATGGGTCCCAGCTGGATGCTGTGCTATGGCCATGCCCGCTATGTGTCCCAGCTGGATGCTGTGCTATGGCCATGCCCGCTATGGGTCCCAGCTGGATGCTGTGCTATGGCCATACCTGCTATGTGTCCCAGCTGCATGCTGTGCTATGGCCGTACCTGCTATGGGTCCCAGCTGGATGCTGTGCTATGGCCGTACCTGCTATGGGTCCCAGCTGGATGCTGTGCTATGGCCGTACCTGCTATGGGTCCCAGCTGGATGCTGTGCTATGGCCGTACCTGCTATGGGTCCCAGCTGGATGCTGTGCTATGGCCATACCTGCTATGGGTCCCAGCGGGATGCTGTGCTATGGCCGTACCTGCTATGTGTCCCAGCTGGATGCTGTGCTATGGCCATACCTGCTATGTGTCCCAGCTGGATGCTGTGCTATGGCCATACCTGCTATGGGTCCCAGCTGGATGCTGTGCTATGGCCGTACCTGCTATGTGTCCCAGCTGGATGCTGTGCTATGGCCATACCTGCTATGGGTCCCAGCGGGATGCTGTGCTATGGCCGTACCTGCTATGTGTCCCAGCTGGATGCTGTGCTATGGCCATACCTGCTATGTGTCCCAGCTGGATGCTGTGCTATGGCCATACCCGCTATGGGTCCCAGCGGGATGCTGTGCTATGTCCATACCTGCTATGGGTCCCAGCTGGATGCTGTGCTATGGCCATACCTGCTATGTGTCCCAGCTGGATGCTGTGCTATGGCCATACCTGCTATGTGTCCCAGCTGGATGCTGTGCTATGGCCATACCCGCTATGGGTCTCAGCTGGATGCTGTGCTATGGCCATACCTGCTATGGGTCCCAGCTGTGCTATGGCCATACCTGCTATGGGTCCCAGCTGGA
Organism: Gastrophryne carolinensis; assembly: GCA_027917425.1. Classification (NCBI taxonomy): domain Eukaryota; kingdom Metazoa; phylum Chordata; class Amphibia; order Anura; family Microhylidae; genus Gastrophryne; species Gastrophryne carolinensis. The sequence goes on from CM051241.1 coordinate 7,509,415, forward strand.
TGCTGTGCTATGGCCATACCTGCTATGGGTCCCAGCTGGATGCTGTGCTATGGCCATACCTGCTATGGGTCCCAGCTGGATGCTGTGCTATGGCCATACCTGCTATGGGTCCCAGCTGGATGCTGTGCTATGGCCATGCCCGCTATGTGTCCCAGCTGGATGCTGTGCTATGGCCATGCCCGCTATGGGTCCCAGCTGGATGCTGTGCTATGGCCATACCTGCTATGTGTCCCAGCTGCATGCTGTGCTATGGCCGTACCTGCTATGGGTCCCAGCTGGATGCTGTGCTATGGCCGTACCTGCTATGGGTCCCAGCTGGATGCTGTGCTATGGCCGTACCTGCTATGGGTCCCAGCTGGATGCTGTGCTATGGCCGTACCTGCTATGGGTCCCAGCTGGATGCTGTGCTATGGCCATACCTGCTATGGGTCCCAGCGGGATGCTGTGCTATGGCCGTACCTGCTATGTGTCCCAGCTGGATGCTGTGCTATGGCCATACCTGCTATGTGTCCCAGCTGGATGCTGTGCTATGGCCATACCTGCTATGGGTCCCAGCTGGATGCTGTGCTATGGCCGTACCTGCTATGTGTCCCAGCTGGATGCTGTGCTATGGCCATACCTGCTATGGGTCCCAGCGGGATGCTGTGCTATGGCCGTACCTGCTATGTGTCCCAGCTGGATGCTGTGCTATGGCCATACCTGCTATGTGTCCCAGCTGGATGCTGTGCTATGGCCATACCTGCTATGGGTCCCAGCTGGATGCTGTGCTATGGCCATACCTGCTATGGGTCCCAGCTGGATGCTGTGCTATGGCCATACCTGCTATGACAGAGTGATTTTATTGTGTTTTTTGAGTTTTTATTCCCTCATGCCTTGTTTTCCCCTTTTGTGTGGTGTCTCTGTCACTGTTGATGCTGCGCCCTCTTCTGCTCCCGCTCGACTGCTTCTTGTGTCTCGGGGGGGGGGGGCGGGGCCGCCCGCCGGATTGTCATCGCCGCCGCGGGCACGGCAGTGCGCTCAGCGGCTGGGGTGGACTTCCAGGGGGGAGGGGGCTCCCTCCCTGTCTTCTCCGGGCGCCATTTTGCCTTCTCTGGTGCCCGGAGGTTCGCGCGCTGCCGGGGGGCGGGGCCGTGCGATGACGCGATACGTGTCATCGCAGTGTGGCCCGTCCCTCGAGGTTATGCTGTGGCCTCCTCCGGCGCCATTGCTGTGACCCTGGGTCTTCCTCGGACGAGAATATGTGGCTCCCCGATGATATGGATAGACTTTTCTCTGCCGTATTCGAGACCTTGCACATTGCCCCCCCCCCAAAGGCGGCCAAAAAGAAGCAGGGGGAGCTCTTCCGTCCTGATAGACAGCGCCCTGTGTTTCCGGAGCAGGGTCATTTCTCCAAGATGGTTCTCAAGGAATGGTAGAGGCCCAATAAGCTAACCTCGGTGCCCAAGGGGCTGGACAGACGGTATCCCTTTTCGGAGGAGTTGGTCTGTCTGTGGTCTTGTCCCCCGGAGGTGGACGCTCCCGTACTTGGGTTCTCCAATACGTCTGTGATGCCTTCTCCGGGCACTACTACCTTGCGTGATAATGCTGATTGGCGCATGGATCAGCTCGCTTGTCATGCCTTTACGTTTGTGGGGGTCTATGCCCCATCTGTGCCGCGGCTATTGTCGCCATTGCTATAAAAAAGAAGGTTAAGCGCCTTGTAGAAGCAGCCCGATCTCGCAAGCGAGCGGACGACTTTAAGGAACTTTTGGCTTGCACTGACTTTATTACATTTGTGCTCTCGGCCATGGACGATGCTGTCCGGCTTGGCAGTAGGGCTTCGGCCCTACTGGTTGCTCTCCGTCGGTCTATTTGGCTGCGGCAGTGGGCGGCTGATGCTGCCGCCAAGAAGTCTCTCACTGGTCTTCCCTTCACGGGACTTCGTCTCTTTGGGGAACGTCTTGATCTCTTGGCCAAGGATGGCCGGCTCCCCCAGCGCCGGAAACAATCACGGCCCTTTTGGGGGTCTTCTTCCTTTCGTCCGTTCCGAGGGGGACGCGGCTCTTCTTCCTCTTGCGGTCGCAGGGACTCCTGGGGACGGGGTAGGTCCCGCGGGCGTCGGTGAGCTCCCTTTGGCCAGGCGACTTCATGACCACGGTGGACATCAAGGATGCCTATCTACACGTTCCTATCTTCCGAGGACATCAGAAGTTCCTGAGGTTCGCCCTGGAGGATCAACACTACCAGTTTGTGGCCTTGCCGTTCGGTATCTCTTCGGCCCCTCGGGTGTTCACCAAGGTGTTGGCGGGTGTCATGGCCCTCCTGAGGGGCCAGGGCATTCGCATTCTTCCTTACCTGGACGACTTGCTCATTGCTGCTTAATCTTTTCAACAGGCCGAGAGCGATACTCAGAAGGTATTGTCCACTCTCGAGGCTTTCGGTTGGGTGATCAATTATCCCAAGTCTTTAATCACTCTGTCATTGGTGAGGTCCTTCCTGGGCATGACGTTGGATACTTCTCAGGTCAAGGTGTTCCTTCCTCAGCAGAAGGTGGAGGGTCTTCAGGCGCGGGCCTTGTTGTTGTGTCCACATCCCTCCATTCATCTGGGGATGCAGTTGGTGGGCCTCATGGTGTCTTGCTTCGAGGCTGTACCCTTCGCTCAGTTCCACATGAGACCTCTTCAGTTGAATCTTTTGACCGTTTGGGATCGGACACAGGAGTCCCTGGAGCAGGAATTTTCTCTGTCTCCCCTGGCCGGTCAGTCCCTCTCGTGGTGGTTGGACTCGAGAAACCTTCTAGTGGGCAGGTCCTCTATCCCTCCGTGTTGGGAGATTATCACCACGGACGCCAGTCTGACCGGTTGGGGAGGGTTCTGGCAATCTCTGAAGTTTCAGGGCCAGTGGGGTCCGCAGGAGGCTCATGTACCTATCAATCTTCTGGAGCTGAGAGCGATCAGGTTGGCCCTCTCTCAGTTGACTCCCCACCTACGCGGTCGTGCGGTCCAGGTCTGCTTGGACAATCAGACATCGGTCGCCTACATCTTCATCAAGGCGGGACTCGGAGCAAACGAGCCCTCAAGGAAGTATCCCTGATCCTGGGGTCAGCCGGACGTGGACCTGTTTGCGTCCCATCACAATCACAAGCTTCCAAGAAATGTCTCCCTGTCAAGAGATCCTCTAACCTTCGCCACGGACGCGCTAGCTATTCCTTGGACGGAGTTTCGACTCCTCTATGCGTTTCCTCCCTTTCCTCTGTTGGGTCGTGTGCTGCGCAAGATAGCCCAGGAGGGGGTACCGACCATTCTGGTGGCCCCCCGCTGGCGTACTCTGCCAAGGGGAGGGAACCCCCTTTCCGTGTTACTGCTCATTCCACTAGAGCTATTGGTGCATCTTGGGCTTTTCAGCACCAGGCTTCGGTTGAACAGGTTTGGTCTTCAGTTCATACTTTCTCTAAGTTTTACAAGGTTGACGTTAGGGCCTCAGCTGATGCTGTTTTTGGTTGCAAAGTGCTTCAGGCGGTAGTGGCTTGAATTACGTGCTGTTGCTCACTGGGGATCCCACCCTTCTTCTTGGACACTGCTTTTGGATGTCGCAATAGTGAAGAATTGAAGATGAAGCAACCCATGCCGGATACCAAGAAAAAGAAAATTCTGTGATTACTCACCTGTAGAATTGTTTTTATGGGTATCCAGCATGGGTTGCTTCATCCCACCCTTGTTTTTTGTTATCCTCTTTTGCCTTGTTATGGTGATTACGTTAAGAGAGTTCTAGTGGGGCTGTGTGAAGTAACATGGCCTATGCCTCCCGGCTTCTCTTCATTACTGCTTTTCAACACTGGAGTTATGGGTAATTTGCGGCCTTTTATGGGCCGGGAGGAGCCACAAGTCTTCTTGCAGTCTACTGCGCCACCTGGTGGCGGATAACCCAATAGTGAAGAATTGAAGATGAAGCAACCCGTGCTGGATACCCATAAAAACAATTCTACAGGTGAGTAATCACAGAATTGTATTATCTCCCTCTTCACAGATTTGGCCATTTCTTCCTCCTTTTCCCCTTTAGCCGTCCTTATAATCAGTTTTGCTTCCCTATCCACCTCTCAGCTACACTTCTACTTTCTTTATACTTCTTTTCTTTTACTATAGTGCTGACTTCCCTAGTAAACCATAGTGGTTTCTTCTTCCTTTTATTCTTGCTAGTTTGTTTCACCAGTATGTGTGTCTTCCAGGCTTTCCTCGCACCCTCACCTGCTCCCTGAATAACACCTCTCTGGTGCCCATGAGCTTCACCCTGCGCATCCCCGGAGACGGCACCGGAGAGCCCAGCGTCGCATGTGACTCCTACGTGCTGGAGGAGGAGGAGGAGAGGCTGCCATGGAAAATGCAGCACAGAGGAGCTTCCAGACCCCAAGAATTCTCCCTGAACCCATCCCGAGGCAGCATCCGATCCCAGGGCATCCTGGACATAGAGGTAATGTCATCCGCCTACTCTGAAGGAAGCACACCGGGTATACTTACCTCTAGCGCAGGGTTTCCCAACCTTTTTCCAGGGAGTACCCCTTACCATTTAGCAATGATCTCAAGTGCATTCAGCTTGTTGACTTGGCACCAGCCACATCCTATTGGAGCAGTAGCTTGTCAGCAGTGCTTTATGTCCCGCCAGTGGCACTGAGTACCACCAGAGGGGAGCTCAAGTAGCACCAGTGGTACTAGTGGCACTGGTTGGGAACCCCTGCTATACATTACAATGCTATATACCCATTACAGACGGTGTGAAGAGTCCCCACCAATCACCCCATTACAGACAGGGTGCAGAATCCCCACCAATCACCCCATTACAGACGGTGTGAAGAGTCCCCACCAATCACCCCATTACATACAGGGTGCAGAATCCTCACCAATCACCCCATTACAGACAGGGTGCAGAATCCTCACCAATCACCCCATTACAGACAATGTGCAGAATCCCCACCAATCACCCCATTACAGACAGTGTGCAGAGTCCCCATCAATCACCCCATTACAGACAATGTGCAGAATCCTCACCAATCACCCCATTACAGACAGGGTGCAGAATCCTCACCAATCACCCCATTACAGACAGGGTGCAGAATCCTCACCAATCACCCCATTACAGACAATGTGCAGAATCCCCACCAATCACCCCATTACAGACAGTGTGCAGAGTCCCCATCAATCACCCCATTACAGACAATGTGCAGAATCCTCACCAATCACCCCATTACAGACAGGGTGCAGAATCCTCACCAATCACCCCATTACAGACAGTGTGCAGAATTCACACCAATCACCCCATAACAGACAGTGTGCAGAATCCTCACCAATCACCCCATTATAGACAATGTGCAGAATCCCCACCAATCACCCCATTACAGACAGTGGGAAGAGTCCCCATCAATCACCCCATTACATACAGGGTGCAGAATCCTCACCAATCACCCCATTACAGACAATGTGCAGAATCCTCACCAATCACTCCATTACAGACAATGTGCAGAATCCTCACCAATCACCCCATTACAGACAGTGTGCAGAATCCCCACCAATCACCCCATTACAGACAGTGTGCAGAGTCCCCACCAATCACCCCATTACAGACAGTGGGAAGAGTCCCCATCAATCACCCCATAACAGGCAGGGTGCAGAATCCTCACCAATCACCCCATTACAGACAATGTGCAGAATCCTCACCAATCACTCCATTACAGACAGTGTGCAGAATCCTCACCAATCACCCCATTACAGACAGTGTGCAGAATCCTCACCAATTAACCCATTACAGACAGTGTGCAGAATCCTCACCAATCACCCCATTACAGACAATGTGCAGAATCCCCACCAATCACCCCATTACAGACAGTGTGCAGAATCCTCACCAATCACTCCATTACAGACAGTGTGCAGAATCCTCACCAATCACCCCATTACAGACAGCGCGCAGAGTCCCCACCAATCACCCCATAACAGACAGTGTGCAGAATCCTCACCAATCACCCCATTACAGACAGTGTGCAGAATCCTCACCAATCACCCCATTACAGACAGCGCGCAGAGTCCCCACCAATCACCCCATAACAGACAGTGTGCAGAATCCCCACCAATCACCCCATTACAGACAATGTGCAGAATTCACACCAATCTCTCCATTACAGACCTAAGTGTAGCCAAAAACAGATTGTTCCCGATAAATACAAAATAAATAAATGTATTTTAATAATGAATTACATTTTCTTGAACACATACACAATACAAGGTTAAACTTAGGGGATTGCACATTTATCCTAATGTTGCAGAATGTATCCAATGTCAGTGTGAACACAGTGTAACCAATTGGTGCTAATACTATTAAAAAAATCTGAGAGTATATAAATATACACATGTAACACATGAGCCACGATTCAATAAAGGTAGAAAAAAAATTTCATGGTAGTAAAAAATTAAATTCATGAGAAAAAAGCCTGAGAATGTCACTGTTACTGAATCACCAGATAAAAAGACAATGAAAGTCAATGGCAGCTTTTATTACAGTGTAGAAAGGAGGAAACAGTTCTCTACTTTGCTTAGGAGTAAAAAAATACCATTTTGTGAATACTCACCTTGTAAAATGGGTATTATAAGTATGTCACACACCCCGCTTCAAGAATCTATAACATGTGGGTAATATCGTCCTGAAGAGGCGTTCCTGCAGAGATGATAGCAAAAGAAAGCCCCTCCCTGATCCATAAATACCTGGGACCTCCCACTCACTACCCAGTATACAGAAGCAGTAAGGTAAGGGACCAGGAAGAGGCAAATATAAACACAACCACGCAAAGTTCGCAATAAAGAGGATCCTAAATACAAAAGGGCGGGTTGAAGCGGGGTGTGTGACATACTTATAATACCCATTTTACAAGGTGAGTATTCACAAAATGGTATTATTCTTAGTATGTCACACACCCCGCTTCAAGAATCTATAACATGTGGGACATCCAACAGCAGTGTCCATAACAAGGGCGGGGATCCAAAACTAGGCAACAATGCACAACCCTAAACCACAACAGCTTGCAAAACTTTGCGGCCAAAAACAGCATCCGCTGAAGCCCGAACATCAACCTTGTAAAACTTGGAAAAGGTGTGAACAGAAGACCAGGTAGCGGCCTTACAAACTTGCTCAACAGAAGCCTGGTGCTGAAAAGCCCAGGACGCACCAACTGCGTGAGTAGAATGAGCAGTAACACGAAAAGGGGGACTCTTCCCCTTGGCAGAATAGGCCCCAATGATGGCCTGACGAATCCATTTACTAATGGAAGATTTGGCAGGAGCCAAACCTTTCCTAGGCCCGCAGGGCACCACAAAGAAGGCATCAGTCTTACGAAAGGAAGACGTAACCTCCATATAATATTCCACAACACGAACTACATCCAAGGAATGCAAAGCCCTTTCCCTATCGTCACTGGGATTTGGGCATAGAGAAGGCAACACAATGTCCTGATTCAAATGAAACTCCGAGACCACTTTAGGAAGAAAATCCTGCTTGAAACGAAAGACAACCTTGTCCTGATGTTTCTCGAAGTACGGAGCTTTAATGGATAAAGCTGCCAACTCAGAAACACGCCTAACCGAAGTGATCGCCACCAAAAAGGCCACCTTTTGCGTAAGAGAAGACAAATCTACCTCATTCAAGGGCTCAAACGGAGGGCCCTGGAGAGCAGAAAGAACCAGGTTCAAATCCCAAACTGGAACAAAAGGCTTCCTAGGAGGCCGAACATGCGTAACACCCTGGAAAAAGGTCTTGACTAAGGGATGAAGTGCAAAGGACCTTTGGAAGAACACCGCCAGGGCAGAAACCTGCCCTTTCAATGTACTAAGCTGGAGCCCCAGATCTAGACCATGTTGAAGAAACTCCAAAATTCTAGGTATGGAGAACTCTCGACAAGAGAAAGACCTACTTTCACACCAATCAATATAGGACCTCCAAGTCCTGTAGTAAATAGAAGAGGAAGAGCGCTTTCTGGCACAGATAAGAGTCTGAATCACCGCGTCAGAAAGACCTTCTTCCTTCAAGATGGCGGTTTCAGCAGCCATGCCGTCAAAGCCAGCGATGGTAAATTGGGATAGCGTAGCCGACCCTGGGTGAGCAGGTCCGGCAGCAGAGGCAGGGCAAACTGATCCTCTGCCAGTCTTACAAGGTCTGCGAACCAAACTCGCCTTGGCCACCTTGGGGCCACCAGAATTGCCGACGCGCCGTCCAAGGCCAGTTTGCGCACCACTCTGGCTAGCATAGGGAACGGAGGAAACAGGTAAAGGAACCCCAGATCCCTCCAGTTCAGAGACATGGCATCCACTGCCAGAGCCAGAGGATCCTGCGAGAGAGACACAAAGACTGGGAGCTTGTGATTGTGACGAGAAGCAAAGAGGTCCACCGCAGGGACCCCCCACCTGAGACATATTGAACGAAACACCTTGGGACTGAGAGACCACTCCCCCTGACGAGAGGAGGCCCTGCTCAGCAAGTCCGCTTCCGTGTTCTCCACCCCCGGAATGTAGACTGCTGAGATACACGGGACGTGGGTCTCTGCCCAGTCCAGAATCAAAGACACTTCCCTGAGGGCACTCCTGCTGCGAGTCCCTCCTTGGTGATTGATGTAAGCCACCGCCGTCCTGTTGTCCGACCGGACCTGCACTGGCAGGCCTCTCAACTGATGAGTCAAGTGAAACAGAACCAGCCTGATGGCTCTCAATTCCAGAACATTGATGGGTTCGTGAGCCTCCTGCGGGCCCCACAGACCCTGAAACTGGAGGTCCTTCTAAACACCCCCCCCAACCTGACAGACTGGCATCCGTGGTGACACTTTCCCAACACGGAGCCAGAAAAGATCTGCCCTTCAACAGATTGACCGACCCCAGCCACCACTGCAGGGATCGACGAACTCGGGGAGTCATCAGGAAGGACTGATCCAACGAAAGAGGAGACTTGTCCCAAGCCTTCAACAGATGAAGCTGAAGCGTCCTTGTGTGAAACTGCGCAAAGGGGACTGCCTCGAATGAGGCCACCATTAGCCCCACCAGCCTCATCCCTAGCCGGATGGTCGGATGAAGGGTTGACAAGAGAAGCCGAACTAACTCCTGAATCAAAAGAATCTTGGCCTGGGGCAGAAACACCCTGGCCTGTGAAGTGTCCAGAGACATTCCCAGAAATGTCAGAATTCTGGACGGAGATAGAGAAGACTTGGGGTGATTGATCACCCAACCGAACCTCTCCAGAGTAGACACCACCGCTCTGGTGTCCAACTCCGCTTGGTTGAAGGAAGAGGCCATGATCAGTAGATCGTCCAAATAGGGCACGATGCGGATACCTTGAACCCTTAGCAGAGCCATCACTCCCGCTAGCACCTTGGTGAACACCCGAGGAGCTGAGGTGAGACTGAAAGGAAGTGCCACAAACTGAAAGTGCCGATCCTCCACCACGAACCTGAGAAACCTCTGGTGTGCTGGAAAAACCGGAACGTGTAAATAAGCATCCTTGATGTCTATGGACGTCAGAAAATCTCCCTGACGAAGAGAATGAATGGCCGAACGCAGCGTTTCCATGCGGAATTTCCTCGGCCGGATGAACCTGTTGAGGAACTTCAGATCCAAGATGGGCCGGACCAGCCCGTCCTTCTTGGGTACTGTGAACAGATTGGAATAAAAGCCCCTGCCCCGATCTGAAGGGGGCACTGGGCAAATGACAGCCATGTCCAGAAGATTCTCCACTGCCAACAGGAGCCCCTGCGCTGCCAGAGGCTCCGGCGGCATCCGAGACCTGACAAACCTGGAAGGGGGGCGGAGCTCGAACTCCAGCTTGTAACCGGAAGACACCACTTCCCGGATCCATCTGTCCGAGACCTCTTGATCCCACATCTGAGAGAAGTGCTGCAGCCGTCCCCCCACCCGCATGGGTGAGGGCGCCCCCTCATTGCTGAGCCGGCTTAGCCGCCGGTTTGGGCTTAGAGCCCCAACTATATCCAGCACGGGCACGTCCTCTACCCCTGCTTCCAGAATCTCCTCTGGAAGAGGGAAATGCAGAACCCCTGCCAGATCTGGCTCCCCGAAAGGAGGGGTTAAAGGCAGGCGCCCCCCGAAAGGAGCGGCGTTGTTTCTTACGTTGAGGTAACCTACCACCCTTGGTGACAGAGTCCAATGTTTCTCCAAAGAGCCGTAGACCCAGAAAGGGTAAAGCCGTCAGTGACTTTTTGGACATGAAATCGGCCGCCCACTGGCGCAGCCACACCGACCGCCGGATAGCCACAAACAGAGCCGACGTCCTACCACACATCATCAAGGTGTCATCTAAGGCAGTCAACACAAAGGATAAAAACAACTCACATCGTTTAAGGCTAAGGAACTCGTTACTACCAGGACGAAGCCCAGAAGAAGACAACAGGTCCCTGACCACAGACCTGGCAGCCAAAACCATTAGTTCCGAAGCGCACACAGGCCGGATGGCCGACCCAATACTGGTAAAGCCGTGACAAGCCATCTGATCAATACGTTTATCCTCTCCATCTTTGAGAATGGAGCAATCAGGTCTGTTTAAAACCGAGGAGTTGGATAACCCCAAAACCGGAGCATCTACCTCGGGGGGAGACGCCCAGCGCTTGACCGCCTCAGGAGGAAAGGGATATTTCCTATCCCACCCCTGAGGGATGCCAGGGAGCCGAGCCGGCCTATCCCATTCCTTGTCAATGATTCTATCAAAATGCCGCTGTGTAGGAAACTCCAGGCGCGGCCTGGATTCCTCAAACAATTCACCCTTCTGGTGTGACACCTCCTCTGGAGGGGAAATGTTCAGAACTTCCAGCATGAGAGACAGAGCGTGAGGAGAGTCCAAGGATCTCCCCAAGTCAGAAAGCTCGGCATCAGCACCCGCAGACTGCTCATCGTCCGAAAATTCTGAACCCTCATCAACCTCCCCGTCCTCTAGCTGGGGATAATCGGACCAATCCAGATTATCTCTGTCATCAAGATCATCCACCGGCGGAGCCGGCGACAAATGCTTTCTCTTGGACGGAGCCTTACGGGCGACCGAGCTAGAGAGCATTTTTTCAAGGCTAGCCAATCTGGCGCACATTTCAGATTGCAGGTCCCTGCCCATGACAACGTCACACGGGGCACGAGTCAAGGCGGGAGGGGGAGTTGAGGCGACCGGCTGTGCTGACCCCGATGCTTGGGGTTCGGACTGCCGCGTAATAGTTTGCTGTGCACATGGTATACACAGTAACACATCATCCCCAGCAATGGAAACCCCACACAACATACACTTTTTTGGGATGCCCCGAAGGGGTCCCAGTATCAGGGGATGCCTCCATAAGGTGAACTTTGAATAGTCGCTAAGACCCAGGGAATTACGCCAATTAGACAACCCGGGATGCCCCTTTAATGTCCCGAGTGGGAGGATTTGTGAACAAATAAAATGAAGAAAGAAAGAACCATGAGAAAAAGTAGCAACAAGAAGCAGAGTAAAAAAGAGAAAGGCCACAGGCCACTCACAGCACCGCCGGGACGTCACACTGCCACCCGATCGTGAGGAGAAATCATTTCTGACAGAAAGAAGAGGAGGAGGGGGCGTGGCCAGCGCGGGACGCGCGCGTTGTTAAGGTCACGCCCCCCCCTCCTATGCCTAGCAACAGTCACAGACAAGCCGCAACTCAGCGGCGCTGGGAAGGTAGTGGGCGGGCCGCGATTGCGCGCCGCAAGTGCGGCCCCGCCCCCGTAAGAATCCTGAGGTAAAATACCTCCATTTTGAGCAGGGGACCGCAGCACAGCACGGAGGCCCATAATATAAACGGCCGCGGTGCAGATAAAATTAAAGAAACACACACATAACAAAAAGTTAAAGACAGTGCAGGAGTAAGTGAAATAAAAAGGAGAACCCACTCCCCCCATCTCCATAGTGGAACAAAGGGGATCCTGGGAGGGCCATTCCCATATTAAGGCTAAGGGACAGGGCATCCCAAACCGGGGTCACCAACCCGGTAAAGCCGCCTACCCTCTCTTATAGGGTCTCACGGCGGAGCATTGCTCCTAAGCACCAGAGGTGCCAATATACCCTCGCCTGGACCTGCAGCCACGGCTGGGAGGCATATATATTAAGGGGAAAAAGAGGTCCAAACGGAAAAAATACATAACAGGCCGGGAATCATCCCGGCTACCTTAAATCCCCCTGTGCAAGGAGGAGCCATCATCTTCTGACTTGCTCGCCGTCTGCAGAGATGGAAAACTGGGTAGTGAGTGGGAGGTCCCAGGTATTTATGGATCGGGGAGGGGCTTTCTTTTGCTATCATCTCTGCAGGAACGCCCTCTTCAGGACGATATTACCCACATGTTATAGATTCTTGAAGCGGGGTGTGTGACATACTAAGAATAGTGCCATTGACTTTCATTGTTTCCTTATCTGGTGATTCAGCAACAGTGACATTCTCAGGCTTTTTTCTCATGAATTGAATTATTTACTACCATGAGAATTTTTTTCTACCTTTACTGAATCAAGGCCATAGTCTGTGCAGATAATAAACAAGGGGACTACCTGATAGGTATCTCTAAAGTGCTAATAGTATACACAACAAACCTTGTTCACGTGACCCCATGTTTACTCCTCACTACCCATTCTAGTATCTAGTATCCATCACTGATATCCATTACTAGTATCTACTTTAATGTCACCGCTTGTATTTCTTTCTTTTGCACATGCTCTTTATTTGTGAGCCTCTAAGTATGTTGTATCTAATGTTAGCACTTTAGAGACACCTTTCAGACTCCTTGTTTATTATTTGCACAGACTATTTGTTACATGTGTATATTTATATACTGTGCTCACACTGACATTGGATACATCCTGCAACATTGATACATTGTGCTTTAATGTCACCAGTTGAATTTTTTTCTTTTGCCCATGCCCTTTATTTGTGATCCTCAAAGTATGTTGTGTATAATGTTAGCACTTTCGAGACGGCTTTCAGGCAGTCTCCTTGTTTATTATTTGCACAGACTATTTGTTACATGTGTATATTTATATACTGTGTATATTTGTATACTGTGTTCACACTGACATTGGATACATCCTGCAACATTGATACATCGTGCTGGAGATAAATGTGCTCCCCCCCCCCCCCCCCCCCCCCGCTGTGTGAAACCCTCCAAATCACCCGAAGAAACTCCTGGTCCTGCACTGCTCGTTCAATCAGCGCGCTATGAGCCGATGGCGTCACGCCATATAAGATGCCGTCTAAGTCCAGCAGCTCCGAGCACGCTGGCGGCCGCATCCCCCGCTTCCCTCTAACAGAGAGCGTGCAAAAGCCTGGTGTGGGCATGCGCCTGGCTAGAGGGATAGCGGGGATGCGTCCGCGGTCTGCACATGGGCCGTTGGAGCGGGAACAAAGGCGGGTGAACGGGGCGACCTTGGGGGTTTCACACAGCGGGGCATCCCGACTTCGGATGCCCCGGGGGGAGGGAATCGAGCTGGGTTTTGAGCCACTTTAACCTTGTATTTTGTGTATGTTTAAGCTGTTGATAGTGTATTCATTATTAAAATAAATGTATTATTTTTTGGAAAATAATTAAGCGGGCATTTAGTCCCACTGGGTAAATATATATATATATATATATATATATATATATATATATATATATATATATTATAATTCACGCCATAAGTAATTAAGTGGGCATTTAGTCCCACTGGGTAAATATAAATAAATCAATAAATAATATATATATTTCATGCCATAAGACGCCCTATTACCCCCTCATGCCGAAAAGGTTAGAATTATAGAACGAAAATATTGTAAAAAAAGTTGGTGTCCCCCCGTCCCCTTCTGGAGCAAACCAGCCCAGCACACCAGACATAGCGGCTGGCAATAGTCCTACTATAATAGTCCTGGGGTGAAAACTGGTTGCTGAAGAACCAGGCTCCCACTGCCGGGAATGCGGAGACCTCTATTTAGGACCCAATCCTCGACACAAAAGGTCCAGAATCTAAGGGTCTTCCCTAGACGCCTTCCGTGACACACATGAGGAAAGCTGCATACTGTGGAGGAAACAGAGCACACCGGGGGGGGGGGCACAGGTGCTGTAAGGCAGGGGCAGCTTACACCAGCCCCCTATGGTCCTGGTAGCAGCTGCCTCCCCTGCCTCTAGAGCTGCTGCAGCCTCTGGTGCCTCATACAAGGATACCCGTCTAATCCCTGCTCTCCATAGGCTGTTGCCAGGTAACAGGGGGCATCATTTGGATTAGGCAATACATATAGGATCACTACATCAGCCTGGGCATAGGCCCAGCTCTTCTCCAGTGTCTGTTGGGTGACTCCTTGTACAGGTAAGTGAAGGGCAGCCCTGTAGAAGCTGCCTCCCCTGCCTCTAGAGCTGCTGCAGCCTCTGGTGCCCCAGACAAGGATACCCGTCTAATCTCTGCTCTCCATAGGCTGTTGCCGGGTAACATGGGGCATCATTTGGATTAGGCAATACATATAGGGCAGAGGGACCACTTCATCGGCCTGGGCATGGGCCCAGCTTTTCTCCAGTGTCTGTTGGGTGACTCCTCCATAGAGGTAAATGAAGGACAGGGCCTGGTATCAGCTGCCTCTGGAGCTGCTGCCCCAGACAAGGGTACTCGTCCAATTCCTGCTCTCAGTAGGCTGTTGCCGGGTAACAGGGGGCATCATTTGGATTAGGCAATACATATAGGGCCACTACATAATCCTGGGCATGAGCCCAGCTCTTCTCCAGTGTCTGTTGGGTGACTCCTCGTAGAGGTAAATGAAGGAGATGGCCTGGTATCATCTGCCTCCCCTGCCTCTAGAGCTGCTGCCCCAGACAAGGGTACCCGTCCAATTCCTGCTCTTCATAGGCTGTTGCCGGGTAACAGGGGGCATCATTTGGATTAGGCAATACATATAGGGCCACTACATCAGCCTGGGCATGGGCCCGGCTCTTCTCCAGTGTCTGTTGGGTGACTCCTCGTAGAGGTAAATGAAGGACAGGGCCCGGTAGCAGCTGCCTCTAGAGCTGCTGCAGTCTCTGGTGCCCCAGACAAGGATACCCGTCAAATCTCTTCTCTCCATTGCCTGTTGCCGGGTAACAGAGGGTATCATTTGGATTAGGCAATACATATAGGGCCACTACATCAGCCTGGGCATGGGCCCGGCTCTTCTCCAGTGTCTGTTGGGTGACTCCTTGTACAGGTAAGTGAAGGAGGGAGCGCGGTAGCAGCTGCCTCCCCTGCCTCTAGAGCTGCTACAGCCTCTGGTGCCCCAGACAAGGATACCCGTCCAATCCCTGCTCTCCATAGGATGTTGCCGGGTAACAGGGGGGCATCATTTGGATTAGGCAATACATATTGGGCAGAGGGACCACTACATCAGCCTGGGCATGGGCCTGGCTCTTCTCCAGTGTCTGTTGGGTGACTCCTTGTAGAGGTAAGTGAAGGAGGGGACCTGGTATCAGCTGCTGCCCCAGACAAGAATACCCGTCCAATCCTTGCTCTCCATAGGCTGTTGCTGGGTAACAGGGGGCATCATTTGTATTAGGCAATACATATAGGGCCACTACATCATCCTGGGTATGAGCCCGGCTCGTTTCCAGTGTCTGTTGGGTGACTCCTCGTACAGGTAAGTGAAGGAAGGGCTCACTGCCGGGTTATGGGGCTACCTGAGCTTTATTATGTAACAGGAAAGATGAGCCGAGCTCTGTCCGGCCGTGTTATCGCTCCATGACTTATTCACCAGCGTGGCCTCTTTAATAATAGATGTGTGCAAAGTGTCTGTACAAGCTGTCCCTTGTATCTGCAGATGAGGAGGAGGCGGCAGGGGCGAGCGCCCCCCCCCCCATGCTGGATGCGTGTCCCGAGGCCTCCGTGATCGGTACAGACAGCTGTGCGTTCGCCTACCTGCTCCTCTCCCCCCTCGCCACCATTAGAACCATTATACGGCTTTTCAGTCACGGCGCACCCTGGGGCCACCTCTGCCGTCGGTCCGCTCAGGTGACCCACATGAGCCCGGACAGTGAACCAATCGGGGAAGCCGGGCAACTGTCTCCCTGCGCCGTCAGCAATTCACCGCTGTCAGGAAAACGCGTTGTCAGGAGTGCGAGGTGCTCCGCCAACTTCAGCATCCGGCGATGGCACGAATGGCCGTCCTGTGGGGCTTCCTGTAGCCAAACTTTACCCTTGCAGGGCAACCTGGGGCCTCTGGGAAAAACGAAAAGGGCCCAAAATCCCGATTATGGATGCCCCGGGCGGAGGTAATCAATAAGATTCCCGGGCCGATCGAGCTGGGTTTTGATCCCTAATCAAGTCTAATTCTGATGGAATTTTGTAAAATGTATATTTTTTAGTGCCAAAAGGATGTTCTCAAGGTGCTGAGTTGATCTAGTAGTTGTTTTATTTTTTCCTATTTTAGCAAATGTGTGTTTTTATAGAAGCAGTTTTCTCTACCTTCATCTGTTGCTATTGGCAACCGTACACCAAGAAGAAAGAAGTGAGCCCTGTACACACAGAACACTGCTGCCTTGGCCGCCGCTGCTGAGGTGGGGGAGCTCACTCAACCTTACACATGGCCAGCAGCGGTGTCCTGTGCGACTATCTGCAGTCTGTTGCTATTGGCAACGTACACCTAGTCTGCACTTACGTTGCCATACAACAGATGAAAACTACGTCCATAAAACACATTAGAAAACAATTAAAAAGTAACAGATGAGCTCGGCACCTTTATGACATCACAAAAATAGACACTTTCAAAAATTCAGTCGAAAGACCCTTTTAAAGTGGACCAAAACCCACAGAGATTGACCGTGAATCTATATCGATTGCTTCCCCGGGGCATCCAAAATCGGGATGCCCCGCTGTGTGAAGCCCCTCCCCCCCAGGTCACCCAGAAACTCAACTTCTTTCCACGAGCAGCGCTCCCGCCAGTCTGATTGGCAAATCCTATTATCACCAAGTGACATTACATTGGTGACATTACGTTGCCCATAGCAACAAATGAAAACGGCTTCCATAAAACACACATTTGCTAACATAAAAAATAACGGATCAGCTCAGCACCTTTATGACATCATTTTGATGTCATTACCCTTTTAAAGTGGACCAAAACCCGCAGAGATCGGCCCGGGAATCTAAAAGATTCCATGACAGCTTCATTTTCTTCCCCCCGGGGCATCCAAAATCGAGGTGGCCCTGCTGTGTGAACCCCCCCCCCCCAGGTCACCTGATTTCACTCACCCTTCCCTGGGCCTACGGTGTATGCGTGACCTTTCGTCCAATCAGCGCGCTCAGACCTGCTCCAGCACCTTCGTCTAATAGCTCGTCTAAGGCGAGCAGATCTGAGCATGCTGGCAGCCGCATCCCAAACTACCCTCTAACAGGGAGCGTGCCATTCACAAATGCCTGGCGCGAGCACGCGACCTGCTAGAGGAATAGCGGGGATGCAGCTTCAGCTGGCGCATGCACCGTTGGACCAGAAACGAACGTGAGTTTCTGGGCGACCTGGGGGGTTTCACACAGCGGGGCATCCCGATTCTGGGAGGGAATCCAGCGGCCCTGGAATCTTATAGTTTTCAGAGCCGTTGGGGCCTGGGTTTTGGTCCACTTTCAAATAACTCCCCTGGTGAAATTAAGCTCTGCTCTACCATGCGCAAGCCCTTTCCTTTCCAGCAATATTAAAGTGGACCAAAACAAGATATTCACACACCCCGCTTCAAGATATCCATAACATGTGGGTAATACCGACCTGAAGAGGGCGTTCTGCAGAGATGATAGGAAAAAGAAAGCCCCTCCCAGTCCATAAATACCTGGGACCTCCCACTCATTACCCAGTCTTTCATCTTTGCAGACGGCGAGCAAGTCAGAAGATGATGCCTCCTCCTTGCACAGGGGGACTTGAGGTAGCCAGGATTATTCCCGGCCCGCTTTTTATTTCTATTTCCGCCCAGATACCCCTCTTATTACCACACATGCCTCCCAGCCTTGGCTGAGGTCTGGGCGAGGGTAGAATGGCACATTAGGGGCTCAGGAGCTAAGCTCCACCGTGAGACCCTGTATCAGAGGGTAGGCGGTTATCCGGGCTGGTGACCCCGGTTTGGGATGCCCTGTCCCTCGGCCATTTCACCCCAGGTGGTGCTCCCCTCTCCGGATGCCCTTCTCCTCGAGGGGGGGGGGGGGGCTTTATTCAGGTGTTAGGTGTGTGTGTGTGTGTTAGTGTAGTGTTTTTACTCTGAGGTCTGCAGCCACCGTGGGCCGGCCTCTTGCGCTGGCACAGCTGAGGAGATCTCTCTCCTCAGCTTCTGTTTGTGGTGGCGGGGCCGGGCGCGGGCACGTCGCCGCGGCCCGCCTTTCTACCGTGCTCATTCTTGTACCGGCGCCGCGGCCACTGCCATGGCCGCGGCGCCGGTCCCCTGTCACGGCGATGCACGCTGGTGAGGAGTGTTTCTCCTCACATGCTGTAGTCGGGGGGCGGGGACGGGCGTTTGAGCGTCGCCGCGGCCCGCCCCCCTGCCTGTCTGTCTGCGTTTACCGGCGCCGCAGCCGCCGTTACCGCTGCGGCGCCGGTCTCTGTTGGGCCTCGCGTTGTGAGGGGAGATCTCCCCTCACGCGTGTGGTACAGGGGGTGGGGCAGGGCTTTCGGCGGGATGCCGAGGCCCGCCCCCGTTAGGCAGGAGCCACTGCGGAGCCTGGTAATGACATGGAGGGGGGGCGGGGCCACGGACAATCGCGCTCTTCCGCGCTGGCCACGCCCCCCTACTCCTCTCTGACTCCGTGCTGCTGCTGCTGGCTCCTGTGAGGTGCGGACGCCATCTTGAGCGGAGGAAGTCACAGTGAGTGGCCCTGTGGGCCCCATCTCTATTTTATATTTTGCTGCATTCCTTTTTCACGTGCTTATAGCTTGTTCTATTGTGTCTTTCAGGTAGACCTACATTAGGTTTAGGGGGTTTCTCCCGGTCCTAGGGTCCCTGGGTTAAAATTACCTGCTTCAAATCCTCCCACTTGGGACATTAAAGGGGCATCCCGGGTTGCTTATACGCGTAATTCCCCTGGTCATAGCGACTGCACATAAGTTCACCATATGGAGGCATCCCCGGATACTGGGCTCGGGCTCCCCTCGGGGCAATTCCGGAAGTGTATGTTGTGTGGGGTATCCATTACTGGGGACGATGTACTTCTGTGTATACCTTGTGCACAGCAAACTATTACGCGGCAGTCCGAACCCCAGGCGTCTGGGTCAGCACCGCCGGTCGCTTCATCTCCTCCTCCCAGCTTGATACGCACCCCGTGTGACGTTGTCATGGGTGGGGAGCTGCAATCTGAGATGTGTGCCAGATTGGCCAACCTTGAAAAATTACTCTCCAGCTCGGTCGCCCGTAAGGCTCCGGCTAAGAGAAAGCACTTGTCGCCGGCTCCGCCGGTGGATGACCTTGATGATGTTAATAATCTGGATTGGTCTGATTATTCCCCGCTAGAGGAAGGGGAGGTTTATGAGGATTCTGATAATTCAGACGATCAGCAGTTTGTTGGCGCTGATGCTGAGCTTGGGGACTTGGGGAGATCTTCGGATACTCCTAACGCTCTGGCTCAGATGTTTGAGGTTTTGGCTATTTCTTCTCCTGAGGAGGCTCCACAGCAGAAGGGGGAGTTTTTCGAGGAATCCAGGCCGCGCTTGGAATTTCCTAATCAAAAACACTTTGACAAAATTATTGCTAAGGAATGGGACAGGCCGGCTCGGCTCTCTGGTATTCCTCAGGGGTGGGATAAGAAATATCCCTTCCCTTCGGATACGGTTAAGCGTTGGGCATCCCCCCCCCCGAGGTGGATGCACCGGTTTTGGGGTTGTCCAACACTTCTGTTTTAAATAATCCTGATTGTTCCACCCTCAAAGACGGAGAGGATAAACGCATTGACCAGATGGCTTGTCATGGCTTTGCCAGCGTTGGGTCAGCCATGCGGCCCGTTTGTGCTTTGGCGCTGATGGTGGTGGCTGCCAGGTCCGTGGTCAGGGACCTGTTTACTTCTTCCGGGCTTCGTCCGGGTAGTGACGAGTTCCTTGGCCTTAAAAGGTGTGAGTTGTTTTTGTCGTTTGTATTAGCCGCTTTGGATGACACTTTGATGATGTGTGGCAGGACGTCGGCTCTGCTGGTGACTATTCGGCGGTCGGTTTGGTTGCGCCAGTGGGCGGCCGATTTTATGTCCAAAAAGTCGCTGACGGCTCTACCTTTTGTTGGATTACGGCTCTTTGGAGAGAAATTGGATTCTGTCACCAAGGGTGGTAGGTTACCTCAACGCAAGAAACAACGCCGTCCCTTTGGGGGGGCGCTTTCCTTTACCCCTTCCTTTCGTGGGGCCAGATCTGGCAGGGGATTTGCCTTCCCCTCCTCTAGAGGAGATTCCGGGAACAGGGGCAGAGGATGTGCCCGTCCAGGATACAGTTGGGGCTCTAAGCCCAAACCCGCTGCTAAACCAGCTCAGCAATGAGGGGGCGCCCTCACCCATGCGGGTGGGGGGACGGCTGCGACACTTCTCCCAGGTCTGGGATCAGGAGGTCTAGGACAGATGGATCCGGGAAGTGGTGTCTTCCGGTTACAAGCTGGAGTTCGAGCTCCGGCCCCCTCCCAGATTTTTCAGGTCTCGGGTGCCTTCGGAACCTCTGGCCGCGCAGGGACTCCTGGTGGCAGTAGAGAATCTTCTGGACATGGCTGTCATTTGCCCAGTGCCCCCCTCAGACCAGGGCAGGGGCTTTTATTCCAATCTGTTCACGGTACCCAAGAAGGACGGATCGGTCCGACCCATCTTGGATCTGAAGTTTCTCAACAGGTTCATCCGGCCGCGGAAATTCCGCATGGAAACACTGCGTTCGGCTATCCACTCTCTTCGTCAGGGGGACTTTCTGACGTCAATAGACATCAAGGACGCTTACCTGCACGTTCCGATTTTTCCAGCACACCAGAGGTTTCTCAGGTTCGTGGTGGAGGATCGGCATTTTCAGTTTGTGGCACTCCCTTTTGGTCTTACCTCGGCTCCTCGGGTTTTCACCAAGGTGCTGGCGGGGGTGATGGCTCTACTCAGGGTTCAGGGTATTCGCATTGTGCCCTATTTGGACGATCTTCTAATTATGGCATCTTCCTTCAGCCAAGCAGAGTTGGACACCAGAACGGTGGTGTCCACTCTGGAGAGATTCGGTTGGGTGATCAACTACCCCAAGTCATCTCTTTCCCCGTCCAGGGTAGTGACCTTTCTGGGAATGTCTCTGGATACTTCGCAGGCCAAGGTGTTTCTGCCCCAGGCCAAGGTTCTTTTGATTCAGGAGTTGGTTCGGCTTCTCTTGTCGGCCCCTCGTCCAGCCATCCGGCTAGGGATGAGGCTGGTGGGGTTGATGGTGGCCTCATTCGAGGCAGTTCCCTTTGCGCAGTTTCACACAAGGACGCTCCAGCTCCATCTGTTGACGGTTTGGGACAAGTCTCCACTATCGTTGGATCAGTCCTTCCGGATGACCCCCCGGGTTCGACGATCCCTGCAATGGTGGCTGGGGTCGGTCAATCTGTTGAAGGGCAGATCTTTTCTGGCTCCGTGTTGGGAAACAGTCACCACGGATGCCAGTCTGTCAGGTTGGGGGGGTGTTTGGAAGGACCTCCAGTTTCAGGGTCTGTGGGGCCCGCGGGAGGCTCACGAGCCCATCAATGTTCTGGAGTTGAGAGCCATCAGGTTGGTTCTGTTTCGCTTGACTCATCAGTTAAGAGACCTGCCAGTTCAGGTCCGGTCGGACAATCGGACGGCGGTTGCTTACATCAATCACCAGGGAGGGACTCGCAGCAGGAGTGCCCTCAGGGAAGTGTCTTTAATTCTGGACTGGGCGGAGAGCCACGTCCCGTGTATCTCAGCAGTCTACATTCCGGGAGTGGAGAACACGGAGGCGGACTCTCTGAGCAGGTCCTCTTCTCGCCAGGGGGAGTGGTCTCTCAGTCCCCAGGTGTTTCGCTTGATTTGCCTCAGGTGGGGGTTCCCGGCGGTGGACCTCTTTGCCTCTCGTCACAATCACAAGCTTCCGGTATTTGTGTCTCTCTCGCAGGATCCACTGGCCCTGGCGGTGGATGCCATGTCCCTGAACTGGAGGGATCTGGGGTTTCTGTACCTGTTCCCTCCGTTTCCAATGGTAGCCAGAGTGGTGCGCAAGCTGGCCCTGGAGGGCACGTCGGCGATTCTGGTGGCACCAAGGTGGCCAAGACAGGTTTGGTTCGCAGACCTGGTCGGACTGGCAGAGGATCAGTTCGTTCTGCCTCTGCTGCCGGACCTGCTCACCCAGGGTCGGCTACGCTATCCCAATTTACCATCGCTGGCTTTGACGGCGTGGCTGCTGAAACCTCCATCTTGAAGGAGGAAGGTCTTTCTGATGCGGTGATTCAGACTCTTATTAGCGCCAGGAAGCGGTCTTCCTCTACTGTTTACTATAGGACCTGGAGGTCCTATATTGACTGGTGTAAAGGTAGGTCTTTCCCGTGTAGGGAGTTTTCCATTTCCAGGATTCTGGAGTTTCTTCAACATGGTCTGGATCTGGGGCTCCAGCTTAGTACTTTGAAGGGGCAGGTTTCTGCCCTGGCGGTGTTCTTTCATTATACCAGAAAATAACGTAAGGGTTTAACCCCTTCCCCCCCCCTTTCCTCTTTCAAAGGTCCTTTGCACTTCATCCCTTGGTCAAGACTTTTTTCCAAGGGGTTACGCATGTTCGGCCTCCTAGGAAGCCGTTGGTTCCAGTTTGGGATTTGAACTTGGTTCTTTCTGCTCTTCAGGGTCCTCCGTTTGAGCCCTTGAATGATGTTGCCTTGTCTTCACTTACTCAAAAGGTGGCCTTTTTGGTGGCTATCACTTCTTTTAGGCGTGTTTCTGAGTTGGCAGCTTTGTCCATTAAAGCTCCGTACTTCGATAGGCATCAGGACAAGGTGGTTTTTCGTTTCAAGACGGATTTTCTTCCTAAGGTGGTTTCTGCCTTTCATCTGAATCAGGACATTGTTCTGCCCTCTCTATGTCCTAATCCCAGCAACGACAAGGAAAGGACTCTGCATTCTTTGGATGTGGTTCGCGTTGTAAAATACTATCTGGTGGTTACGTCTTCCTTTCGTAAGACTGATGCTTTTTTTGTGGTACCCTTTGGGCCTAGGAAGGGTTTGGCACCTGCCAAGTCTTCTATTAGTAAATGGATTCCTCAGGCCATTATTGGGGCCTATTCTGCTAAGGGGAGGAGTCCCCCTTTTCGTGTTACTGCTCATTCTACTCGTGCGGTTGGAGCGTCCTGGGCTTTTCAGCACCATGCCTCGGTTGAGCAAGTTTGTAAGGCCGCTACTTGGTCCTCTGTTCACACTTTTTCCAAGTTTTACAAGGTTGATGTTCGGGCCTCAGCGGATGCTGTTTTTGGCCGCAAAGTTCTGCAAGCTGTTGTGGTTTAAGTTGTGCCTTGTTGCCTTGTTTTGGATCCCCGCCCTTTTATGGACACTGCTATTGGATGTCCCACATGTTATGGATATCTTGAAGCGGGGTGTGTGACATACTTAGAATACCATTTTGTGAATACTCGCCTGTAAAATGGGTATTATAAGTATGTCACACACCCCGCTTCACCCGCCCTTCTCGTATTCTGGATCCTTTATATTGTGAACTTTGCGTTGCTTTGTCTTATATTTGGCTCTTCCTGGTCCCTTACCTTACTGCTTTCTTTATACTGGGTAATGAGTGGGAGGTCCCAGGTATTTATGGACCGGGAGGGGCTTTCTTTTTCCTATCTCTGCAGAACGCCCTCTTCAGGTCGGTATTACCCACATGTTATGGATATCTTGAAGCGGGGTGTGTGACATACTTATAATACCGATTTTACAGGCGAGAATTCACAAAATGGTATTTTTGACTATCTTGGGCTTTGGTCCCCGATCGGGGATGCCCCGCTGTGTGAAAGACACCAACGCCAACTCACCTCTTCCCGGTCCTACGGCGCATTCGTGGGCGCTCGTCCAATCAGCGCGCTCTGAGCCGCTGACGTCCCTCTAACAGGGAGAGTGGCCATGCTGGCCATTCACAAATGCCTGATGCGGGCATGTGCCCTACTAGAGGGGGAGGAGGGATGCGGCCGCAGATCGCATATGCGCCGTTGGACCAGGAAAAAAGGTAAGTGTATGGGGCGACCTGGGGGGGTTTCACACATCGGGGTATCTTGATTTTGGTTGCCTCAGGGGGAGGGAATCAATCGGCCTGGGAATCTTATAGTCCCACCACAAGTCCCAGCATGACCCTTATGAGATTCACCTGTCTGATGCTTGCCCTCCCCGTCTGCACCCAGGTCACCCTCTGCTCCAATCAGGTGAAGAGATATGAGCTGGCGCTCGTGGTCAACGTGGACGGGATAGGAGAGGAGGTCCTGGCTTTGCCGATCACCGCCAGGTAATCCGCGCACATTTTGCATTGCATGCCCCTGCCGCGCAGCCCCGCCCACCTATGTAACATTCTGCCGTCACTTGCAGGTGCGTGGTACCACCTCTCCTCGTGGAGGACCCAACGGTGAACTTCAGTCGCTGTTTCCTGCAGCATCCCTATGAGAGGACCCTGCGCATCACCAACCCCAGCCACCTCCCAGGGTGCTTCACCATCCTGCCGCAGGTAAGTCCGTGACCTGCAAAGATGGGGCCCAGTAGCCTGATGAAGTGGGGGATACACCCACGGAACGCGCGGCTCCTGGTGCTGTAGGCGGTGGGGAGACCCTTTACTGGCATACCTGTGATACCTTGAGTATATTTTGGTTGGATGTATTTTTGCGCTGTATTTGGTATTTAATGGTTGTTTGATACTAGCATCTACATTGGTGAGGTATTTTTTGGTTATTTATATTTCTTATAGGGTATTGGGTAATCATGTATGTTCTGTTTGTGATTATACATTGTATTTGTATCTATTGATTGATTGCACTTTGCACTTTATAGTTATATGATATAGGATCCGGATCATAGGCAGGATTTGCACATTGTTATTTGCACTGATTAGATCACTTGTGTTTATGTGTTTTATATATAGATGCTGATTGATATTTGTGTGTGCCAGTGCTCTCCCCATCACCTACACACTTCCATGTTGGTTTGTCTTATATGTATTGACTTATTATGTGTTTTTTAAGGGATTTTAGTTGTGTAATGGTTATGTGTAGTGATTAATTTAGTGATATGAAATAAAATATATATTTACTTATTGCATGGCACGGCCTGCTTCAGTATTCATAACAGTTGGGTTATTCCGCCACAAGGTGGCGCAGTGGTACTGCAGAAGAGCTGTGGCATCTCCCGGCCCCCTATAAAAACGGGATTAACCATAGAGTTCCCAGTGTTTCCTCTGCAGTGAAACTGCGAAGATAGAAGATGGCTCTCTCTATGCGCAGGTGAGCAAGACAACCAAGCCTGCGGCCCTGCAAGTCTATTTCCACCCGTTTCTGGACCCTCCCTGCCTCCCAGCCTCGGCTGACAGATCGGGTGAGGGTAGAACAGCACTAGG
Source organism: Gastrophryne carolinensis (assembly GCA_027917425.1). Taxonomy (NCBI): domain Eukaryota; kingdom Metazoa; phylum Chordata; class Amphibia; order Anura; family Microhylidae; genus Gastrophryne; species Gastrophryne carolinensis. The sequence goes on from CM051241.1 coordinate 7,534,939, forward strand.
GTCAAGTGCTCCAGGAGCGCTGCTCCAAGCCGTAGACCCTGTTCCACAAAGGGGAGCCGGCCATAGGCTTTATGGTGAGCCTACTAGGGATGCAGAGTTTCTGTCCTGGCTTCTGAGGGGGTGAGTGTTTTAGGGACTGTGTCCCCTTCTTTTCCTTCAGGGCCCCCCCCCGACCCGGATACTCGCCGCTGTCTTTCATCTCTCTCCCCCCCCCCTCTCTCTGACTTTTGTTCGGGGGGGGGGCAGGTGGTAGCTGCGAGTGGTGTTAGTTGTGGTGTATTTTGTGTATTTTGCTGTTTACAGTGTTTTTTTTTTTTTTTGGATTAGCTGCGCGTCTGGATTTCTCCCTTTCTGGCTGCAGCGCAGTATCCTCCAGTATGTCGCTTCCCGGGCTCTGATTCCTCTGGGGACCAGCAGGTGGGCTGCGACGGTGACCCTGGGTCTGTGTCTAAGGATTCCTGTTCCCTGAAGACACTGCTAATCTGTTGTCTCACATTTTTGAAATCTTGCACATTGTCCCCCCTGAGGTGGCTAAGTGAAAACAGGGTGAGCTTTTTCGTCCTGTTAAGCAGCGTCTGGAGTTCCCTGAGCAGAGTCATTTCACTTATTTGGTGCTTAAGGAGTGGGAACATCCTAGCAGATTGCCCGCGGTGCCCAAAGGGTTGGATAAGAAATACCCCTTTCCTGCTGACCTGATTAAGCGATGGTCGCGTCCCCCCGAGGTGGACGCTCCCGTTCTAGGGCTGTCCAACTCCTCAGTCCTGCCTTCACCTGACACTACTACACTGCGGGACAGCGAGGACCGGCGTATGGATCAGCTGGCCTGCCATGCTTTTACATTTGTGGGGGCTGGGCTGCGTCCGGCCTGTGCCTCTGCCATAACAGCTATTGCTCTTAAGAGACAGATCAATCGTCTACTTGATGGCGCTACAGCGGGTAGGGAGGAACATAGGGCCCTCTTGCTTTGCTCTGAATTTGTTGCGTTTATCCTTACTGCCATGGATGATGTGGTACTGCTGAGTGGTAGGGCCTCTGCCCTTTTGGTGGCTATGCGCCAGTGGGCAGCTGACGCTGCTGCTAAGAAGGCTCTCACTGGGCTCCCCTTTGTGGGGCTGCGGCTCTTTGGTGAGCGTCTGGATGTCTTAGCCAAGGATGGTAGGCTGCCTCAACGGAGGAGGCGGCCTCGGCCTATTCGGGGGTCCTCCTCTTCCCTCTCCTCCTTTCGTGCTCCCAGAGGAGGTCGTCGGTCCCTCTTCTCGGGTACCCACAGGGACTCTTGGGGCCGTGGCAGATCCTGTGGTCGTCCCAGCCTCTACTAGGGTCCCAAGCCCAAACCTTCTCCAAGCCCCCTCAGGCATGAGGAGGCGCCCTCACCCATCCGGGTGGGGAGACGGCTTTGGCTCTTTGCTCACGTCTGGAGGCTACGTGTCTCAGACCGGTGGATTCAGGAGGTGGTGTCCTCCGGTTACAAGATTTTGCAGCCTGGCCGCCCCCAAGATTCATCAGATCCCGGATATCTCAAAACCCTTTGTCAGCTCAGGGTTTGCACCTTGCGGTCCAACACCTGTTGGAGTCAGGAGTTATTTGCCTGGTGCCTGCCCAAGAACGGGGTCGAGGTTTCTACTGCAATCTGTTCACGGTCCCCAAAAAGGACGGGTCCCTGAGGCCCATCCTGGATTTGAAGGGTCTCAACAAGTTTGTCAGGTTCAAGCATTTTCGCATGGAGTCTCTACGCTCGGCGGTCAGTACCCTGCGCCGGGCGACTTCATGACCTCAGTGGACATCAAGGATGCCTACCTTCACGTGCCAATTTTTCCAGGTCATCAGAGATTTCTCAGGTTCGCTCTAGAGGATCAGCATTGCCAGTTTGTGGCCTTTCCGTTCAGTATCACCTCGGCCCCTCGGGTGTTCACCAAGGTGCTGGCGGTTGTGATGGCTCTGCTGTGGAATCGGGGCATTCGCATCCTTCCTTACCTGGACGACATTCTGATTGCGGCTCAATCTCTTCAGCCCAAGAAGGATACTCAGGTGGTGACCTCCACTCTTGAGTCCTTCGGCTGGGTGATCAACTATCCCAAGTCTTCACTGTCTCCGTCTTTGGTGAGGTCCTTTCTGGGCATGACTCTGGATACCTCTCAGGTCAAGGTCTTCCTGCCTCGGCAGAAGGTGGAGGGCCTGCAGAAGCAGGCACGGACTCTGCTCTCGTGTCCCCATCCCTCCATCCGGCAGGGGATGCAGTTAGTGGGCCTGATGGTGTCCTGCTTCAAGGCCATCCCCTTTGCTCATTTTCACATGAGGCATCTTCAGTTGCACCTCTTGTCAGTTTTGGATCGGGACCCTGTGTCCCTGGATCACACCTTCGGGGTCGGGCTGTTCAGATCCGCTCGGACAGCCAGACGGCGGTTGCATACATCAATCATCAGGGAGGGACTCGGAGCAAGTGAGCCCTCAAGGAAGTGTCCCTGATACTGTCTTGGGTGGAAGAGAATGTCCCCTGCATCTCGGCGGTTTACATTCCGGGGGTGGAGAACCTGGAGGCAGACTCCCTGAGCAGGGGAATGTCTCGGCTGGGGGAGTGGTCCCTCAGCAACAGGGTATTTCACTCCCTGTGTCTCCGCTGGGGTCAGCCGGATGTGGACCTGTTTGCGTCCCGTCACAATCAGAAGCTTCCCAGGGTTGTCTCCCTGTCTCAGGACCCTCTGGCCTTGGCCACGGATGCGCTAGCAATGCCTTGGACAGAGTTTCGGCTCCTCTATGTGTACCCTCCATTCCCTATTCCCTATTCCCCCCATTCAGTATGCCCTGCCCAAGGATCCAGATCTGCTCACTCAGGGACAGTTGTGCCTTCCCAATTTACAAACGCTGGCTTTAGCGGCTTGGCTGCTGAAACCTCCATCTTGATGGATAAGGGTTTGCCGGCTTCTGTTGTGGATACCATGATTCGGGCTCAGAAGAAGTTCTCGTCCTTTATCTACTACAGGATCTGGCATGCTTACATTGCCTGGTGTGAATCCAAGTCCTTTCCTTGTTGGGTGTTCTCCATCCCCAGGATTCTGGAATTTTTGCAACATGGTTTGGATTCGGGCCTTCAACTAAGTACCCTCAAGGGACAGGTGTCAGCCTTGGCAATTTTTTTCCCAAGATCCTTTGCCAATCACAGGTTGGTTAAGACTTTTTTCCAGGGAGTTACTCATGTGCGTCCGCCACATAAGCCTATGCTACCAGTTTGGGACCTGAATCTGGTGTTGTCTGCTCTGCAGGGTCCTCCCTATGAGCCTATACGTGGGGCTGCTACTCACTTACAGGTGAAGCTCCAGGGCTAGCCCACCATTGTGTCCTCATATATCAAGCTGCACACCATTACTTCATTTAATAAATCAATTTATTAATCAAATAATTCATCCAATAATTCACATACAAAAACACACATCAAAAATTAAAAAACATATAATTAAAACCCCAAGTGGGGAGGAACTCCAGGGCTAAAATAATCTGCAGTCACTCACATACAATATCAGAGCAACTCTTTAAATTTAGTTGAAGTAATTCTAAAATTCATTGAAATCAACCAATATATAGCCTCTGACGTTTGTAGGACAGGATATGAAGTGCCTGTGCAATCCAGGAGAAGTGGACCTGTTCCACGCAGCGCGTAGGTGACGAGGTAAGTGGGGAGGAATTGGGCTGCTATGTGATATTGTGATCATTAGATAATTGCTGATACAATGGATTCCTGATGTGTATCCCTGACGTTTCTGGAGACAAAGAGAGGCACTATTTAGATTAATTAATGCATGTTAGCACTTAGGCACTTTATGCACCTTTGAAGGCACTTTAGTTGGTTATTTGTAGTTTTGCACATGTTTATATTGCAACTCAATATGGAGTTGTATTCACTATATTATTTACTATAGATTTTAGATTGCACAGACACTTCATATCCTGTCCTACAAACGTCAGAGGCTATATATTGGTTGATTTCAATGAATTTTAGAATTACTTCAACTAAATTTAAAGAGTTGCTCTGATATTGTATGTGAGTGACTGCAGATTATTTTAGCCCTGGAGTTCCTCCCCACTTGGGGTTTTAATTATATGTTTTTTAATTTTTGATGTGTGTTTTTGTATGTGAATTATTGGATGAATTATTTGATTAATAAATTGATTTATTAAATGAAGTAATGGTGTGCAGCTTGATATATGAGGACACAATGGTGGGCTAGCCCTGGAGCTTCACCTGTAAGTGAGTAGTAGTATGTTATTGGTGTCCCTGTAGCTAGCACCCGGTATATTATTGTGAGCAGTGCATACCTAATTGTTAGTACTATACGTGGGGCTGCCTTGCCCATTCTGACTCTTAAGGTGGCCTTTTTGGTGGCCATTACTTCTGACAGGCGAGTTTCTGAGCTGGCGGCGCTTTCCATCAAACCTCCTTATTTTGAGAGGCATCAGGATAAGGTGGTGTTTTGGCTTGCCTAAGGTTGTGTCTGCTTTTCATCTCAATAAGGACATTGTTCTGCCTTCCTTGTGTCCTAACCCTGCTAATTCCAAGGAACTCTTGGAGTTTTATTTGGTTGCTACTGAGTCTTTCAGGAAGTCTGACGCTCTTTTTGTTCTTCCTGCTGGCCCTAGGAACGGTTTGCCTCCTGTTAAATCCACTGTCAGCAAATGGATCCGTCAGGCGGTGGAGCAGGCCTATTCTACCAGGGGGAAGGAAACTCCTTTTAGGGTTACTGCTCATTCCACTCGTGCTATTGGTGCGTCTTGGGCCTTTCAGCAGCAGACTTCTGTTGAACAAGTTTGTAAGGCCGCTACTTGGTCTTCTGTTCATACATTTTCCAAGTTTTACAAGGTTGATGTTAAGGCCTCAGCTGATGCTGCTTTTGGCCGCAAGGTTCTACAGGCGGTAGTGACTTGAACTGCCGGCCGTTACTCATTGGGGATCCCACCCTACTTTTGGACACTGCTTTTGGATGTCCCAACTGTTATGAATACCGAAGCAGGCCGTGCCATGCAATAAGAAAAAGACAATTCTGTGAGTACTCACCTGTAGAATTGTTTTTGTTCTTGCATGTCACGGCCTGCTACGCCCCACCCTTGTTATCGTTATTCTTGGTTGCCTCTTTATGGTGATTGTTCCAAGTTAATTGGGGTTTTTTACCTTTTTTACATTCTTACCTTTATTCTCTCCCGGCTTCTTGTCTCACTGCTTGTCTACGCTGGGAACTTGTTGGTTAATCCCGTTTTTATCGGGAGCCGGGAGGTGCCACAGCTTTCTGCAGTACCACTGCGCCACCTTGTGGCGGAATAACCCAAGTCTTATGAATACTGAAGCAGGCCGTGCCATGCAAGAACAAAAACAATTCTACAGGTGAGTACTCACAGAATTGTCTTTATTCTAAGTATGTCACACACCCCGCTTCAAGATATTCATTACCTGTGGGTAGTATGGTCCTGTAGAGGGCTTCTGCAGAGATGATTGGAGGAAAGAAAGCCACTCCCAGTCCATAAGTACCTGGGACCTCCCACTCATTACCCAGTCTTCATCTCTGCAGACGGCGAGCAAGCAGCAGATGATATCTCCTCCTTGCACAGGGGGACTTTAAGGTAGCCGGGTCTACTCCCGGCCTATATATATTTTTATTTCCGTTCGGACTCTTTATTCACTTTATTAATATATAGCTATTTAAATGCCTCCCAGTCTTGACTGCTGTCCGAGCGAGGGTATAACAGCACCTCAGGTGCTCAGGAGCTATGCTCCACCGCGAGACCCTATAAAGAGGGTAGGCGGTTATACCGGGTTGGTGACTCCGGTTTGGGATGCCCTGTCCAAGAGTTTAATTTTCCCCTTAAATGGCCTATTCCCCTTTTTTAGTTGTGTGGAGGCCTCTTATTCAGCTTCTGGTGTTTTTCTATGGGGGCGCCTGGAAAATAGATTTATTTGAAATGTTTGTTTAAAATGTTTACTTTTCTGGTATGAATAGTTATAATGTAAACTTGTTGCAATCTTTTTTGCTGACAGACACTGGATTTTTACCTCAGAGCTGAGGGGAGGATTTCTCCCCTCACGCTCTTCAGTGAGGGGGCGGGGCCGGACCTTCGGTATGAGGCCGCAGCCCGCGCCCTTTAGGAGTTTGGAGCTGGTAGCGTTACCGAGCGGGGAGCAGCTCGTTATGCGGGCTGCTACCGGCTCTATTATGCGCCCGGTGCCGCGGCTGCCTGCGGCACCGGTGCGCGAGTATTAATGGAGGGGAGCTTCCCCTCACGTCTGACAGACACTGTGCTGGGTTTTTTTCCTCAGAGCTGAGACAGGTGCTGGATTTTACCTTCAGCTTATTCAGCTTCTGGTGTTTTTCTATGGGGGCGCCTGGAAAATAGATTTATTTGAAATGTTTGTTTAAAATGTTAACTTTTCTGGTATGAACAGTTATAATGTAAACTTGTTGCAATCTTTTTTGCTGACAGACACTGGATTTTACCTCAGAGCTGAGGGGAGGATTTCTCCCCTCACGCTCTTCAGTGAGGGGGCCGGGCCTTCGGTATGAGGCCGCAGCCCGCGCCCTTTAGGAGTTTGGAGCTGCTGGGCGGAGCCTTGCAGCACGCGATCCAAGCTGGCCACGCCCCCCTGCTGCGTCTCCCACTCTGATCTGTGTTACCTCAGGCAGAGGACACGGTGTATTGGCGCCCAAAGACTCAGTGAGTGGCCCTGCGGCCGTTGCTTATCTGTACATATTTGCATATATATATATGTATATATATAGGTATAATAGATATAGGTTTATATAGGGAGAACCTCTTACTGTCTTTTTCTATGTTTTTCAGGCTGAACTGCCAGGAATTTTTTCAGGTTTCTCCTGGTCCTAGAGTACCTGGGTACTTTTGCTATTTATTACAAAACCTCCCACTTGGACAATATAAGGGCATCCCGGGTTGCTTAATAGCGTAATTCCCTCACTCATAGCGACTATTCAAGTTCAGCTTATGGAGGCATCCCAAGATTCCAGGCTCCCCTCGGGACAATCCCGGAAGTGTATGGGTTGTGGGGTATCCCTAACAGGGGATGATTTTTTCCTATGTATATCATGTGCACAGCAGACTATTACACGGCAGTCCGGTCCCCAGGCATCTGGGTCAGCGCAGCCGGCTTCATCCTCTCCCCCTCCCACTTTGACCCGTGCCCCGTGTGAGATTGCCACGGGGGGGCAGTCGCAATCTGATGTGTGTGCCAGGTTGGCCAGTATTGAAAAATTCATTTCCTCCACGGTTGCCAAGAAAGCACCGGCTAAGAGGAAGCATTTATCACCGGTTAATCATTTTGAATATGATGATGACTAGGATGGCCTGGATTGGTCAGATTATTCCCCTCTAGAAGAAGGGGAATTATTTGAGGATTCAGATATTTCTGATGATCAGCAATTTGTTGGTGCTGATTCCGATCGGAGCTCAGGGACTTCCTTGGATACTCCTAATGTTCTGACTCAGATGTTTGAGGTGCTTGCTATCTCGCCTCCGGCGGAGGTTCCTCAACAGCAAGGGGAGTTTTATGACGAATCCAAGCCGCGGTTGGAATTCCCTAATCAAAAGCATTTTGATAATATTATTTCTAAGGAATGGGAAAGGCCTGCCCGGCTCCCAGGCATTCCCCAAAGTTGGGATAAGAGGTATCCTTTTCCAGTGGATACGGTTAAGCGCTGGGCGTCTCCCCCCGAGGTGGACGCCCCTATTTTGGGGTTATCCAACGCAGCCGTATTGAACAACCCTGATTGTTCCACTGTTAAGGATGGTGAGGATAAACGCATTGACCAGATGGCTTGTCATTGTTTTGCCAGTATTGGGGCAGCAATAAGGCCTGTTTGTGCCTCATCGCTGTTGGCGGTGGCTACGAGAAAGGTGGTCAGGCACTTGTTATCCTCCTCCGGTTTGAATCCGGACAGTGAGGAATTTCGTGAACTAAAACAATGTGAGGGGTTTTTGTCCTTCATGGTGGCCGCTTTGGATGATTCCTTGATGATGAGTAGTAGAGCCTCTGCTCTAATGGTTACTATCAGGCGTTCAATTTGGTTACGCCAGTGGGCGGCTGACTTTGGGTCAAAAAAGTCACTAACAGCTCTCCCCTTCGTTGGGTTACGGCTCTTTGGAGAAAAGCTGGATGCCGTGGCCAAGGGGGGCAAACTACCTCAACGCAAGAAGCAACGTCGCCCCTTTCGAGGAGCGTCTTCCTTCACTCCTTCCTTTCGGGGATCTAGAGCAGGAAGAGGTTTCGCCTTCCCTTCTACAAGGGGAAATTCCTGGAATAGGGGCAGAGGACGTGCCCGTTCAGGATACAGTTGGGGCTCAAAACCCAAACCCGTGGCCAAGCCCGCTCAACAATGAGGGGGCGCCCTCACCCGTGCGGGTGGGGGGACGGCTACAGCACTTCTCCCAGGTCTGGAACCGAGAGGTCTCGGACAGGTGGATCAGGGAAGTGGTGTCTTCTGGCTACAAGCTGGAGTTCGAGTCCTACCCTCCCCCGCGTTTCCTCAGGTCTCGGGTGTCCCCGGAGGCACTGGCTGCGCAGTATCGAGTCTTCTGGAAATGGCAGTCATTTGCCCAGTTCCCTCATTAGACCGGGGTCGGGGTTTTTACTCAAATCTGTTCACGGTCCCCAAAAAGGATGGCTCCGTCCGGCCCATACTGGACCTAAAGATTCTCAACAAGTTCGTCAGACTGCGAAGGTTTCGCATGGAAACGTTGCGCTCGGCTATTCATTCTCTTCGTCAGGGGGACTTCATGACGTCCATAGACATTCAGGACGCTTACCTCCATGTTCCCATTTTTCCCGCACACCAGAGGTTTCTGAGGTTCGCGGTGGAGGATCGGCACTTTCAGTTTGTAGCTCTTCCCTTCGGTCTCACCACAGCTCCAAGAGTTTTCACCAAGGTGCTTGCTGGGGTGATGGCTCTCCTCAGAGCGCAGGGGATTCGCATTGTGCCATATCTGGACGATCTCCTCATCATGGCACCGTCATTCAGCCAGGCAGAATTGGACACCAGGACGGTAATATCCACTCTGGAGAGGTTTGGCTGGGTGATCAACTACCCCAATTCCTCCCTACACCCGTCCAAGACAGTATACTTTCTGGGAATGTCTCTGGATACAGATCTGGCCAGAGTTTTCCTTCCTCAGTCCAAGGTTCTTCTGATTCAGGAGTTGGTTCGGTCGCTCATGTCCATGCCTCGACTGTCCACCCGTCTAGGGATGAGACTGGTGGGTTTGATGGTGGCCTCATTCGAGGCGGTTCCCTTTGCTCAGTTTCACACAAGGACACTTCCGCTCCATCTGTTATCGGTCTGGAACAGGTCTCCTCAGTCACTGGATCATCTTTTTCAGATGTCTCCCCGGGTTCGCCGCTCGCTTCGGTGGTGGCTGAACTCAACCAACCTACTGAGGGGCAGATCCTTTCGGACTCCTCAGTGGGAGATAGTCACTACGGGTGCCAGCCTCTCAGGATGGGGGGGCTTTTGGAAGGATCTGCAAGTTCAGGGTTTGTGGAGTCCCCTGGAAGCTCACGAGTCTATCAATGTTCTGGAATTGAGGGCCATCGGGTTGGTTCTTTGTCATTTGACTCATCAACTGCGAGACTTGCCGGTTCAGGTCAGGTCGGACAATCGGACGGCGGTGGCCTACATCAATCACCAGGGAGGAACCCGCAGCAGGAATGCCCTCAAGGAAGTGTCTCTGATCCTGGACTGGGCAGAGAGACATGTCCCGTGTATCTCAGCAGTTTACATCCCAGGTGTGGAGAACACGGAGGCGGACTCTCTGAGCAGGATGTCAGCCCGCAAGGGGGAATGGTCTCTCAATCCCAGGGTCTTTCACTCAATTTGTCTCAGGTGGGGGTCACCGGCGGTGGACCTATTTGCCTCCCGTCACAATCACAAACTTCCGGCTTTTGTGTCTCTGGCGAAGGACCCACTGGCTCTCGCGACGGACGCCATGTCCCTGAACTGGAGGGATCTGGGGTTTCTGTACCTGTTCCCTCCGTTTCCCATGGTGGCCAGAGTAGTGCGCAAGCTTGCTCTGGAGAGAGCGACAGCAATTCTGGTAGCTCCAAGGTGGCCAAGACAGGTCTCGCAGACGTGGTAAGGTTGGCAGAAGATCAGTTCGTTCTGCCCCTGCTGCCAGATCTGCTCACACAGGGTCATCTTCGTTACCCCAATTTACCAACGCTGGCTTTGACGGCGTGGCTGCTGAAACCTCCATCTTGAAGGAGGAAGGTCTTTCTGACGGTGTTATTCAGACTCTCATTCGTGCTAGAAAGAAGTCTTCTTCATCCGTGTACTATAGGACTTGGAGGTCTTATATTGATTGGTGTGAGGCTAGGGCCTTCCCTTGTAGGGAATTCTCTGTTTCTAGAATTTTGGAGTTCTTGCAACATGGTCTGGACTTAGGGCTCCAACTCAGTACTCTGAAGGGGCAGGTGTCTGCCCTGGCGGTATTTTTCCAAAAGTCTTTTGCACTACATCCTTTGGTTAAGACCTTTTTCCAGGGGGTTACGCATGTGCGGCCTCCTAGGAAGCCTTTGATTCCGGTTTGGGATTTGAATTTGGTTCTTTCTGCGCTACAGGGTCCCCCCTTTGAGCCCTTGCATGATAGTCCTTTGTCTTCCCTTACGCAGAAGGTGGCATTTTTGGTAGCTATCACTTCAGTTAGACGTGTTTCTGAGTTGGCGGCTCTGTCTATTCAAGCTCCATATTTTGAAAGACATCAGGATAAAGTGGTTTTCCGTTTTAAGACGGACTTTCTTCCTAAGGTGGTTTCGTCCTTTCATTTAAATCAGGATATTGTTCTGCCCTCTCTCTGTCCTAACCCCAGCAATGACAAGGAGAGGGTCCTGCATTCTTTGGATGTGGTTCGTGTTGTGAAGTATTATTTGGTGGTAACGTCTGCCTTTCGCAAGACTGATGCATTCTTCGTGGTGCCTTTTGGGCCCAAGAAGGGTCTAGCACCCACAAAGTCTACCATCAGCAGATGGATCCGTCAGGCCATTGTAGGGGCCTATTCTGCTAACGGGAGAGATCCTCCCTTTCGTGTTACTGCTCATTCTACTCGTGCGGTTGGGGCCTCCTGGGCTTTTCAGCACCAGGCCTCTGTTGAGCAAGTTTGCATGGCTGCTACCTGGTCTTCTGTTCACACTTTTTCAAAGTTTTACAAGGTTGATGTGCGGGCCTCAGCGGATGCTGTTTTTGGCCGCAAAGTTCTGCAGGCTGCAGTAGTTTGAGTTGTGCTTTATACCTTGTTTTTGGATCCCCACCCTTTATGGACACTGCTATTGGATGTCCCACAGGTAATGAATATCTTGAAGCGGGGTGTGTGACATACTTAGAATAATACCATTTTGTGAATACTCACCTTGTAAAATGGGTATTATAAGTATGTCACACACCCCGCTTCAACCCGCCCTTTGGATTCTGCATCCTTCATATGGTGAACTTTGCGTTGTTATGACTGATATTTGGCTCTTCCTGGTCCTTTACCTTACTGCTTTCTTTATACTGGGTAATGAGTGGGAGGTCCCAGGTACTTATGGACTGGGAGGGGCTTTCTTTCCTCCAATCATCTCTGCAGAAGCCCTCTACAGGACCATACTACCCACAGGTAATGAATATCTTGAAGCGGGGTGTGTGACATACTTATAATACCCATTTTACAAAGGTGAGTATTCACAAAATGGTATTTTTTGATAAATTTCTTGAGTGCCTCCCTCTATGATTCTGTGTTTTTGAGGTGAGCTTTATATAGCTTTAGGAGTGGCACCTTTAATTATTATCCCCTTGCCTGTGCGTGGCGATGATGTCATTGGCACACCTATGCAATGACCAATCACCTGTCATCTTACAGAGAGGGACAGCAAAAAAAAAAACTGTGTTTCAGGGCGATTTGATGAGCCAAAATATCCATTCCTTGTGTCCAGGGCCGGCTCCAGGTTTATGCGGGCCCTTAGGTGATAGAGTCTCAGTGGGCCCCTTGTGGTGTTGTACGACTCTATACATGGTGATAAGGCTGCATGTATAGGGAATACTGCCAAAGTATAAAGAAAGACAAAAATAACAGAAGGTATGTCAAATAAAGAAAGAGAACGTAGAAAGGAATGACAAAATAAAAGGATAAATATAGGAAAGAAAACAAACAAGTATAAAAATAAAATGGATAGAAAGCATAAAATGAATGACAGAAACAAATGAAGAAAAAAAGGAAACGGAGAGAGAGAGAGAAGGGATGGGATAAATAAAAAAGAAGAGATGGAAGGAAAGTAAAGAAAGAATAGAAGGACTGACAGAAGGAGAAAGTAGAAAGAAAAAAAGGATAGATAGATAGATAGATAGATAGATAGATAGATAGATAGATGAAATAAATAAATATAAAAATAAAAAAGGTGTAAAATGAATGAGAGGAACAAATAAAGAAAACAAAGAAGAAGGAAAGTGAGAGAGAGAGAAAAGGGATGGGAGAAATAAAAAAAAGAGATGGAAGGAAAGTAAGAATAAATAGAAGGACTGGCCGAAGGAGAAGGAATGACAGAAAGAAGAACATAGAAGGGAATGACAAAAAAAGTAAGAAAGAAAGAATAGATAGATAAAGGAAAAAAATAAACCAATTTAAAAATAAAAAGGAAGTGTAAATTCAATGAGAGAAACAAATACAAAAAGGAAGAAGGAAAGCGAGAGAGAGAAAGAGAAGGGATGGGAGAAATAAAAGAAGAGATGGAAGGAAAGTAAGAAAGAATAGAAGGCCTGACAGGAGAAGGAATGACAGAAAGAATAACGACAATGTAAGAAAAGGAATGGCAGAACAAACAGATGAAATAAAGAAACAGAGACTAGGTAGAAAGAAAGAAAGAAAGAGAAAAATACTTGAAGGAAAGAAAAGAACAGAAGGAAAGGAACAGACAATGGAAGGACTGACAGAAATAGCAGAAGGAAAGAAGAAAGTTAGAAAGAAAATGAATAGCAGAAAGGGCAGATGAAAGAAAAAAAACAAAATAATATATGGATTGAAAGGATAGATATAGGAAAAATAAACAAATATAAAAATAAAAGGGAAATAAAAAAAGAACAAAAGCATAAATGACAGAAAGGGAAGAAGGAAACTGAGAGAGAGAGAAGGGATGGGAAAAATAATAAGAAGAGATGGAAGGAAAGTTAGAAAGGATAGAAGGACTGGCAGAAGGACAAGGAATTACAGAAAGAATAGGGAGAATGAAAGAAATTATAGAAGGAAAGAAAGAAAAGGAATGGCAGAACAAACAGATGATAGTGGCTTCTTAGTGGCATTGGTTACTGATGTGTTTGCATTGGTCTAATAACGAGCAGTGTTGTGATCATTAGAGTGATTGGAGCAAGGAGCAATGATTGGTTTTGCAGTGTTACAGGGGAGGAGCCTGGTTCATCCACTCACTGTGTGCAGTAAAGGGGGTGGGTAACCTGTTTCTACATACAGGCAAAGCTCCAGCATGCCCCCTCTATCGCAGTGAATGGAGTGGGGTGTAACAGCATCACTGTGACAGATGACAGGGGTGTGGCCTGCTTATCACAGAAGCTGCCTGGAAATGATACGGTCCGGATGGCACAGCGGACTGGATGCATTGGTCTAATAACCAGCAGTGTTCTGATCATTAGAGTGATTGGGGCAAGGAGCAATGATTGGTTTTGCAGTGTTACAGGGGAGGAGCATGCTTTATCCACTCAGTGTGTGCAGTAAAGGGGGTGGGTAACCTGTTTCTACATACATGCAAAGCTCCAGCATGCCCCCTCTATCGCAGTGAATGGAGTGGGTGTAATAGTGTGGTGACCAGGTTAGGGAAGCTGGGAGGCAGCTGTGGGTCACCGGCTTTTGGGTTGGCAGGCCGAAGCCTAGGTTCCGGACAGATGTTAAAGTCCGTAGGCCCAGATGGTATGAGGGCCCTGTGTCGTGACGCCAGGAGGGTTTGGTGGCACCGGTTACCCTACCAACCGGAGGTCCCAGGAGATCCCTTGCTAGGTGTTGGGTAGCAATAACAGGCGGAGGTCAGGTTAGGATCAACAGAACTTTTACTGGCAGTCTAGATGGTATAGTGACAGTACAGATCGGGAGCTCAGGAGCGATCCTGTGGTGTGGGAGACTAGAGGACTTGCTGAGACTTATAGTGCCATTTAGGCTGAATAGCTTACTTGCAAGATTAAAGATGGGTTCTGCGACCCTGGAGATTAGAGCTGAATTGAAGACAGGCTCTGTGACCTGGAATATGAAAGATGATGCTGTAGATTTATCAGCAGACTTGGTAAGCATTAGTCTGGCCCCTTTCTCCATGCTAGCCACATGAGACAAGCCAGCAGCACAAGCACAGACCTTCTTCCTTCAAAGATCACAGCTATTCTGACTAGAAAATAGAGGAGAGGGAAGGCTTAGGTGCTCAGCAGTCCTGATAGGCTCACCACTTGTCACATGACCCTTCCCTAGCAAGTTAGTTACAGCAATAGGGAGTTATAAAGTTTATGGAACTGCACAATGTGAATACATTAACTCTTTGAGTGCAAACTACATACCTTCACATAGGAAACATGTTATTACATGAAAACAGGATATAAAAGTTTATTATACAGGAACAGGGTGTATATATACAGATATATATATATATATATATATATATATATATACTGTATGAACACAGATATATTATACCATATTAGCTACGCAATATAACAGACCCCAAAGTCACAGGGACAGCCGAATGTCGAGGGGACACATATAGAACAGTATTGCAAATGCTGTACTGGGACATTGCAACAGCATCACAGAAGCTGCCTGGAAATGATATGGTCCGGATGGCACAGCGGACTGGATGCATTGGTCTAACAGCGCGCAGTGTTGTGATCATTCGAGTGATTGGAGCAAGGAGCAATGATTGGTTTTGTAGCGTTACAGGGGAGGAGCCTGGTTCATCCTGTGTGTGCAGTAAAGGGGGTGGGTAACCTGTTTCTATAAACATGCAAAGCTCCAGCATGCCCCCTCTATCGCACTGAATAGAGTGGGTGTAACAGCATCAATTTGACAGATCACAGGGGTGTGGCCTGTTTATCACAGAAGCTGCCTGCAAATGATACGGTCCAGATGGCACAGCGGACTGGATGCATTGGTCTAATAACGAGCAGTGTTGTGATCATTAGAGTGATTGGGGCAAAGAGCAATGATTGGTTTTGCAGTTTTACAGGGGGGGAGCATGGTTTATCCACTCACTGTGTGCAGTAAAGGGGGTGGGTAACCTGTTTCTACATACATGCAAAGCTCCAGCATGCCCCCTCTATCGCAGTGAATGGAGTGGGCGTGACAGCATCACTGTGACAGATGGCAGGGGTGTGGCCTGCTTATCACAGAAGCTGCCTGCAAATGATACGGTCCGGATGGCACAGCGGACTGGATGCATTGGTCTAACAGCGCGCAGTGTTGTGAGCATTAGAGTGATTGGGGCAAGGAGCAATGATTGGTTTTGCAGTGTTACAGTGGAGGAGCATGGTTCATCCACTCAGTGTGTGCAGTAAAGGGGGTGGGTAACCTGTTTCTACATACAGGCAAAGCTCCGGCATGCCCCCTCTATCGCAGTGAATGGAGTGGGTGTGACAGCATCACTGTGACAGATGGCAGGGGTGTGGCCTGCTTATCACAGAAGCTGCCTGGAAATGATACGGTCCAGATGGCACAGCGGACTGGATGCATTGGTCTAACAGCTCGCAGTGTTATGAGCATTAGAGTGATTGGAGCAAGGAGCAATGATTGGATTTGCAGTGTTACAGGCGAGGAGCATGGTTTATCCACTCACTGTGTGCAGTAAAGGGGGTGGGTGACCTGTTTCTACATACAGGCAAAGCTCCAGCATGCCCCCTCTATCGCAGTGAATGGAGTGGGCGTGACAGCATCACTGTGACAGATGACAGGGGTGTGGCCTGGTTATCACAGAGGCTGCCTGGAAATCATAAGCTCCGGATGGCACAGTGAACTGGATCTGATATCCCGTTTAGTGTGCAAGCAAGAGGCAAGAATTTTTTTTGTTATCTTACTTGGCTGGACTATTACTTTAAATGGGATGTCCAATGTTCTCATAGGTGCTGGGGGTTACAAAAAAAATCCTTTCCTCTTCTGTAACTCAGCACATGTCGCCTGGGCAGCAGCTGAACAGAAAGTGCACAGAGTGGCTTCCCCCCCTCCCAACTGTGCACGCACCTGCCCACCCATGTAAGAATGGGGGTTATGAAGACATTGGACTTTAATGAACTTCATCAGGGGCCTCCACCAGATTTTCTGCCCAGGGGCCTCCACCACACTTACTCCGGCCCTGTTAGCAGCGGGCACAGCACCAGACTGGGGCACCAGTATTGTCGACCTTCCACTAAAAAGTTATAACACATTTTAGTTTTTAAAATATTAGCTGCCAGGGGGAGGAGACTGCGGCTTATCCCAGTGGGAAGGGGGGGGAGTGTCCCGCCTGTGTATAAAGATCTGGAGGACCGAGTCTCCATGTCTTTTGTTTGGGGGCATCACGTTAGGTCACATGCCAAAAAGGGACCGGGATCCAGCAGGCTCTACATGCCCCTTGTAGCTGTTTATCACAGCACGTAGTACCAGCACCTTATGGTAACTGACATACATTTCATCTGCTCATTCTGATCACTTACCCACTTGTATGGCCCTTCTGACCTGTGAATATAACTATTCATTGTATGTATGTAGTTTGTCTAGTGTGCTCTTACAGGGATTAAATATATAACTTAATCTTGGCCTGCTCTGTTATCTCGATCCTGAATCGACTGGTCCATGCTTCTCACTTTCATTCATTGTATGTATGTAGTTTGTCTAGTGTGCTCTTACAATGATTAAATATATCACTTAATCTTGGCCTGCTCTGTTATCTCGATTTTAAACCGACTGGTCCTTGCTTCTCACTTTCATTCATTGCATGTATGTAGTTTGTCTAGTGTGCACTTACAGTGATTAAATATATCTTTTCATATTGGTCTACTCTGTTATCTCGATCCTGAACCGACTGGTCCGTGTTTCTCAGTTGCATTCATTGTATGTATGTAGTTTGTCTAGTGTGCGCTTACAGTGATTAAATATATCTTTTCATCTTGGTCTGCTCTGTTATCTCGATCCTGAACCGACTGGTCCGTGTTTCTCAGTTGCATTCATTGTATGTATGTAGTTTGTCTAGTGTGCTCTTACAGTGATTAAATATATCACTTAATCTTGGCCTTCTCTGTTATCTTAATCCTGATCCGTCTGGTCTGTGTTTCTCAGTTGCATTCATTGTATGTATGTAGTTTGTCTAGTGTGCTCTTACAGTGATTAAATATATCACTTAATCTTGGCCTGCTCTGTTATCCCGATTTTAAACCGACTGGTCCGTGCTTCTCACTTTCATTCATTGCATGTATGTAGTTTGTCTAGTGTGCACTTACAGTGATTAAATATATCACTTAATCTTGGCCTTCTCTGTTATCTTAATCCTGAACCGACTGGTCTGTGCTTCTCAGTTTCATTCATTGTATGTATGTAGTTTGTCTAGTGTGCTTTTACAGTGATTAAATATATAACATATATATATATACGATCCTGAACCGACTGGCCTGTGCTTCTCAGTTTCATTCATTGTATGTATGTAGTTTGTCTAGTGTGTTCTTAGTGATTAAATATATAACTTAATCTTGACCTGCTCTATTATCTCGATCCCAAACCGATTTGTCCGTGTTTCTCAATTATAGTACATGCTACGGTGCTGTTAGGTCTCTGTTCACTGGTAGTAGTTAAAGGGCCCCACAGCCGGTCAGGATCCCAATGGATTATATTAAGGCACTGTACCGCATGATCTTGGTGTCACTGTGTTGTCAGGGTCGAGGCCACAACCTACTATCCCTCCCAACATTTTTAGGGTAACCTACCTCATCCCTTAATCTAACTTTTCTTCTTTGCACCTTTTCTTTTAGTTATGTTTATTGTGCATTTGTATAGATGTATTGTTATATTATTGTTATTATAGTATATTAGTATAGTATGTTAGTTTATTAATGTTATTATTATGTTATGTATTTGTTCCGCACAGGATTCCAGCTCCTCCAGCAGAGTCTTGTTTCACAGCCCCATGCCCCGCGCTGTGGTCCAGCCTCACAGCAGTTTGGAGGTCCCCATTGTGGTGAGGGCCCAGGTGACGGGAGAGCAGTGCGCCAAGGCCCAGATTGCGGTGTTTGGACACCCCGAGGCTCCTCTGGTAATTCAGACATTGCTTCTCTCTGTGCAAAGCATCTTTGTATCTACTCAGCATGGCCGCTGGGTGCTCCACCTTCCGCACTTAGCCAAACCTTCTGTCTTCTTCCAGGAGATCTTCCTGCTGTGCACCGGAGAGGGGCCCGTGGTCCACGTACATCCTGCCGAGCTGGACTTTGCCAGTATCCCGGTCCTGACCGATGTCACGCGGACGCTGCGCCTGAGTAACCAGTCCCTGATCCCTGCCCCCTTCCAGGCAATGATGGTAAGGTTCAGCACATGCCCCTTACACACACACACACACACACACACACATATGGTATGAGGACACCGTACCCCCGAAGCCCCCTCCTGCGTGTTAACCCGTCAGGCTTATGTGTGCTACACAGCGGGGCACCAGTGCGATCTCCAGTGAGCATTGACGTCCTCGTCCTACTGTAAGTGGAAGTAAGTATTTTTTCCCCCCCCCACAGATGCGGAAGCGTTCGGTGTGGCGGGTAGAGCCGTCTTCTGGGGAGGTCCCCGCCGAAGGCGACATCGATATAACGCTTGTGGCGCACCTCGACGACACTGTGGCCTTCAAAGACACCGTCCAACTGGTGATCACCAACAGCAACACCTACCTCATCCCCGTGCAGGCGCTTGGAATCGGAACCACCATCGTCACCGACAGGACGTTTGCTCCAACGCTGAACCTGGGGGCTCATTTCAGGTAGGTAGACATAGAAATGCTCCTCACCCAGACCCGCTTTTGTAAGGAAATAGCCATTTAAAGTGGACCAAAACCTGGCATTTTCACTAGCCCAGGATTTGGTCTCTCCCCCTCGGGCACGTCGGTTGTGCAACCCCCCCCAGGTCACCGACTCCACTTACCTCTCCACCTGGCTTGAATCCTAGCCGCACTTACGAGCGGCGCCACAACGGCTCCCTTCGGCTCTGCGTGGGCCCGCACAGCATCTCTCAGCTCTCCAGGGCAGCTTGCCCGTTTGCTGTGGGTATTTGGGAATTATCAGGGCCCAGTGTCGAGGAAGGGGGGGCATTTCTTATGTGTCCATAGTTGTGACTGGGCACTGTGTTGTGTCACCCACATGGGTTATAGATAGGGATAGGGTAAGGGTTAGGGCAGTTTCCCAACACTTCTCCTCAAGAGCCAACAACAGGTCGGGTTTTACAGATCTCCACGCAGATGCACAGGCCGAATAATTTGTGCAGCACAGCAGAGCTATTGAGGCAGCTATATGGAGATCCACAAAACATTACCTGTTGGTGGGTCTAGAGATGGTTAAGGTTATAGACCGGGATAGGGTAAGGGTTCGGGTTAGGAATAGGGTAAGGGTTATAGAAAGGGATTGGGTTAGTCTTATGGATAGGGTAAGGGTTAGGGTTACAGAAAGTTCTAGGGTAACTGTTTGGGTTATAGAAATAGATAGGGTGAGGGTTAGGGTTATAGATAGGGGTAGAGGTATAGAAAGGGATTGGTTTAGGGTTATAGATAAGGAAAGGGTAGGTGTTATGGTTATATAAATGGATAGGGTAAATATTAGGGTTCTAGGTAGGGTAGGGGTTAGGGTTATAGATAGGAATAGAGTTAGGGTTATAGTTAAGGAAAGGGTAAGTGTTAAGGTTATAGGAATGGATAGGGTAAGGGTTAGGGTTATAGATTGGGATAGGGTAAGGGTTAGGGTTATGGATAGGGTAAGTGTTAGGGTTATAGCTAGGGATAGGGTTAGGGTTATGGATAGGGTAAGTGTTAGGGTTATAGCTAGGGATAGGGTTAGGGTTATGGATAGGGTAAGTGTTACAGAAAGCGGTAGGGTTAGTTTTATGGATAGGATTAGGGTATAGAACGTTATAGGGTAAGTGTTTGGGTTATAGAAATAGATAGGGTAAGGGTTAGGGTTATAGATAGGAATAGAGTTATAGAAAGGGATAGAGTTAGGGTTATGGATAAGGAAAGGGTAGGTGTTATGGTTATAGAAATGGATAGGGTAAGTGTTAGGGTTCTTGATAGGGTAAGGGTTATAGATAGGGATAGAGTTATAGAAAGGGATAGAGTTAGGGTTATAGATAAGGAGAGGGTAAGTGTTATGGTTATAGAAATGGATAGGGTAAGGATTAGGGTTCTAGATAGGGTTAGGGTTAAAGCTAGTGTTCTGTTACCCTCCGCCGGTGAGAGAGCGTGGCGGCAGCCAGCTAACTCCTCTTCTCAAACTCAGTGACTTGATTCTGGGTCGTTTAATCTTTAATTTAAGGAATGGTGTAAAACTGTAAATAACCAATGACATGTCTTACTATACAAAATAGATTCACATGGTAAACGGTTCTATACATTACATATACAGCACAGCTGGGTAACAGGCTAAAATATATCCATATTCTAATGGGGTCTACTATATAGAACAAATAGAACTTACCTACTGTGCTATGTACTGTGCTATCATAAGGATTGGAAGAAAGGATGGCACCGTATTCCATGGACAGAGCATGTGCCCGTTCTGTAGGCAAGATGGCTTCTGAATGAAAGGGAGGCTGGACAAGGAACCAGGGGACTTCTGGGAAACTGATGGCTAGAGCAAGGCTGTGGTGATCACATGCCAACTAATCAAACAGATGTAAATACAGTAAATAGTTAACAGAAATAGTCGTCATCTGAAAAAGCTCCAGTAGATGGCGCCGTTTGCTATGCAAGTCAATGGACATTCATGAAACGCGTAGGGAATAAACAGCAGGTAACTCTGACACAGAATGTGAACCATAACAGCTAGGGTTAGGTTTAGGGTTATAGAAAGGAATAGGGTAAGGGTTACCATTAGGGTTAGGATTATAAATTGGGTTAGTGTTATTGTTAGGAATAGGGGTCAGGTTAAGGTTATGACTGGCATTAAGGATATAGTTATACAGGTTGGCGAGCATTTCTCAGCTCTCCATATGACTGGTTGGCACTGTGCTGCTTATCCACACACGGTTAGGGTTATAGAGAGGGTTGGGATTATAGTTAGTGTTAGGAATACGGTTACATTCAGGGTTAGCTCTCCAGGGTGATATGCCGCTGCTGGGGGTATATGGGGCTTATGAAGGCACTGGGTAGGTTTGGATGCCCACTGCTGTAGGTATTTGGGGCTTCTCGGGGGCACTATTTTAGAGTAAGATGCCTGCTTCTGCGGGTATATGGGACTTCTCAAGGCACTGGTTGAGGGTTAGGTGCCTGCTGCTGCGGGTATATGGGGCTTCTCAAGGCACTGGTTGAGGGTTAGGTGCCTGCTGCTGGGGGTATATGGGGCTTCTCAAGGCACTGGTTTAGGGTTAGGTGCCTGCTGCTTGGGGGTATATGGGGCTTCTCAAGGCACTGGGTAGATTTGGATGCTCGCTGCTCAGGGTATATGGGGCTTCTTGGAGCACTGGTTTGGGGTTAGATGCCCACTGCTGGGAGTATGTGAGGCTTCTCAGGACATTGGGTTAGATGCCTGCTGTTGTGGGTATATGAGTCTTTTCAGGGCACTGGGTTAGGGATAGATGCCCGCTGCTATGGGTATGTGGGGCTTATCAGGGGCACTGGGTTAGAGTGAGGTGCCCGCTGCTGTGGGTATATGGGGCTTCTCAGGGGCACTGGGTTAGAGTGAGGTGCCCGCTGCTGTGGGTATATGGGGCTTCTCAGGGGCACTGGGTTAGAGTGAGGTGCCCGCTGCTGTGGGTATATGGGGCTTCTCAGGGGCACTGGGTTAGAGTGAGGTGCCCGCTGCTGTGGGTATATGGTGCTTCTCAGGGGCACTGGGTTAGAGTGAGGTGCCCGCTGCTGTGGGTATATGGGGCTTCTCAGGGGCACTGGGTTAGAGTGAGGTGCCCGCTGCTGTGGGTATATGGGGCTTCTCAGGGGCACTGGGTTAGAGTGAGGTGCCCGCTGCTGTGGGTATATGGGGCTTCTCAGGGGCACTGGGTTAGAGTGAGGTGCCCGCTGCTGTGGGTATATGGTGCTTCTCAGGGGCACTGGGTTAGAGTGAGGTGCCCGCTGCTCTGGGTATATGGTGCTTCTCAGGGGCACTGGGTTAGAGTGAGGTGCCCGCTGCTGTGGGTATATGGGGCTTCTCAGGGGCACTGGGTTAGAGTGAGGTGCCCGCTGCTGTGGGTATATGGGGCTTCTCAGGGGCACTGGGTTAGAGTGAGGTGCCCGCTGCTGTGGGTATATGGTGCTTCTCAGGGGCACTGGGTTAGAGTGAGGTGCCCGCTGCTCTGGGTATATGGTGCTTCTCAGGGGCACTGGGTTAGAGTGAGGTGCCCGCTGCTGTGGGTATATGGTGCTTCTCAGGGGCACTGGGTTAGAGTGAGGTGCCCGCTGCTCTGGGTATATGGTGCTTCTCAGGGGCACTGGGTTAGAGTGAGGTGCCCGCTGCTGTGGGTATATGGGGCTTCTCAGGGGCACTGGGTTAGAGTGAGGTGCCCGCTGCTGTGGGTATATGGGGCTTCTCAGGGGCACTGGGTTAGGGTGAGATGTCCGCTGCTGTGGGTATATGGGATCTCTCGGTGCACTGAGTTAAGGTGGGATTCCTGCTGTTGTGGTTATATGGGGTCTCTCAGGGGTACTGGGTTAGGGTGAGATGCCCGCTGCTGTGGTTATATATTGCTTCCAGGGCACTGGTTTAGGGTTAGATGCCTACTGCTGTGGGAATATGGTGCTTCTCAGGGCATTGGGTTAGGGTTAGAAGCCCGCTGCTGTGGGTATATGGTGCCTCTCAGGGCATTGGGTTAGGGTTAGAAGCCCGCTGCTGTGGGTATATGGGGCTTCTCAGGGCATTGGGTTAGGGTTAGAAGCCCGCTGCTGTGGGTATATGGGGCTTCTCAGGGCACTGGGTCAGGGTGAGATGCCTGCTGCTGTGGCTATATGGGGATTCTTAGGGCACTGGGCTAAGGTTATATGCCTGCTGCTGTGGGTATATGGGGTCTCTCAGGGGCACTGGGTTAGGGTTAGATACCCGCTGCTGTGCGTATATGGGGCTACTCAAGGGCACTGGGTTAGGGTTAGATACCCACTGCTGTGCGTATGTGGGGCTTCTCGGGGCACTGGGTTAGGGTTACATACCTGCTGCTGTGGGTATATGGGGCTTCTCAGGGGCACAGGGTTAGGGTGAGATGCCCGCGGCCTATTAATATGATTAATGGCCGCCCTATTGCTTGGCCTCTCGGCAGTGTCACCCAGGCGCAGCACAGATGCCAGCCCAGGCATTCAGCTGAGCACAATGGCCGCTTCTCTTTCCGGTGGCGACACTGGAGATGTCAGTGTCCGGTGTCATTGGAAAATTCCAGGCAGATACATTTTCTGAGCCGCGGGGTTGGCACCTCGTGGGGTTTGTAAAGAGAAATCATTTCAGCGCTCAGGCCCTTTTGTCCGGGGCTTCACCTGACACCGGGCTCATCATGGCTTCCATCACAGCGCCACACAAGCGTGGCAGCTTAATGCCGGCATAGGGTGCCGCTTAACCCCGCCGCCTCTGAGCCGGGCCCCCCCCCCCCCCCGTTACCTGCCACCACGAGAGGCCGTGGCCACGGCACCGTTAATGAAGCAATATGACCCGGGCGCTTTGTGCAGCCCCTCTGGGGACGCTTGTCAGCAGCTTTGTTGTTCGCCGCGCCGGGGATAATAGGCGCCCATGAAAGAGAATCCTCTGAGAGTGTATGTGAGACGCGGGGGTAACACAAGACGCCAGCGGAGAGTAATGAGAGAGCAGAGTGACCCCGCACCCGCTTCCTCCTCCCTCGGGTGGCCTCCATCATGCAGCTCCCGGGGTCATCATGTTCACAGTTCCCTCATAGCAGAGGCAGACTGGGAGAATTCCCAGTGGGCCGCAGTGTATTCTAAGTATGTCACACACCCCGCTTCAAGATATTCATTACCTGTGGGTAGTATGGTCCTGTAGAGGGCTTCTGCAGAGATGATTGGAGGAAAGAAAGCCCCTCCCAGTCCATAAGTACCTGGGACCTCCCACTCATTACCCAGTCTTCATCTCTGCAGACGGCGAGCAAGCAGCAGATGATATCTCCTCCTTGCACAGGGGGACTTTAAGGTAGCCGGGTCTACTCCCGGCCTATATATTTTTTATTTCCGTTCGGACTCTTTATTTCCCTTATGTAAGGGGAGATTCCTGGAATAGGGGCAGAGGACGTGCCCGTTCAGGATACAATTGGGGCTCAAAACCCAAACCCGTGGCCAAGCTCGCTCAACAATGAGGGGGCGCCCTCACCCTTGCGGGTGGGGGGACGGCTGCAGCACTTCTCCCAGGTCTGGAATCAAGAGGTCTCGGACAGGTGGATCCGGGAAGTGGTGTCTTCCGGCTACAAGCTGGAGTTCGAGTCCTGCCCTCCCCCGCGTTTCCTCAGGTCTCGGGTGTCCCCGGATGCACTGGCTGCGCAGCAGCTCCGGGCGGCAGTGTCGAGTCTTCTGGAAATGGCAGTCATTTGCCCAGTTCCCTTATTAGAACGGGGTCGGGGCTTTTACTCAAATCTGTTCACGGTCCCCAAAAAAGATGGCTCCGTCCGGCCCATACTGGACCTAAAGATTCTCAACAAGTTTGTCAGACTGCGAAAGTTTCGTATGGAAACGTTGCGCTCGGCTATTCATTCTCTTCGTCAGGGGGATTTCATGACGTCCATAGACATTCAGGACGCTTACCTCCATGTTCCCATTTTTCCCGCGCACCAGAGGTTTCTGAGGTTCGCGGTGGAGGATCGGCACTTTCAGTTTGTAGCTCTTCCCTTCGGCCTCACCACAGCTCCAAGAGTTTTCACCAAGGTGCTTGCTGGGGTGATGGCTCTCCTCAGAGCGCAGGGGATTCGCATTGTTCCATATCTGGACGATCCCCTCATCATGGCACCGTCATTCAGCCAGGCAGAATTGGACACCAGGACGGTAATATCCACTCTGGAGAGGTTCGGCTGGGTGATCAACTACCCCAAGTCCTCCCTACACCCGTCCAGGACAGAATCCTTTCTGGGAATGTCTCTGGATACAGATCAGGCCAGAGTTTTCCTTCCTCAGTCCAAGGTTCTTCTGATTCAGGAGTTGGTTCGGTCGTTCATGTCCATGCCTCGACCGTCCATCAGTCTAGGGATGAGACTGAACGGCGGTGGCCTACATCAATCACCAGGGGGGGACCCGCAGCAGGAATGCCCTCAAGGAAGTGTCTCTGATCCTGGACTGGGCAGAGAGCCATGTCCCGTGTATCTCAGCAGTTTACATCCCAGGAGTGGAGAACACGGAGGTGGACTCTCTGAGCAGGATGTCAGTCCGCAAGGGGGAATGGTCTCTCAATCCCAGGGTCTTTCACTCAATTTGTCTCAGGTGGGGGTCACCGGCGGTGGACCTGTTTGCCTCCCGTCACAATCACAAACTTCCGGCATTTGTGTCTCTGGCAAAGGACCCTCTGGCTCTCGCGACAGACGCCATGTCCCTGAACTGGAGGGATCTGGGGTTTCTGTACCTGTTCCCTCCGTTTCCCATGGTAGCCAGAGTAGTGCGCAAGCTTGCTCTGGAGAGAGCAACAGCAATTCTGGTGGCTCCAAGGTGGCCAAGACAGGTCTGGTTCGCAGACGTGGTAAGGTTGGCAGATGATCAGTTCGTTCTGCCCCTGCTGCCAGATCTGCTCACACAGGGTCATCTTCGTTACCCCAATTTACCAACGCTGGCTTTGACGGCGTGGCTGCTGAAACCTCCATCTTGAAGGAGGAAGGTCTTTCTGATGCTGTGATTCAGACTCTTATTAGCGCTAGAAAGAAGTCTTCCTCATCCGTGTACTATAGGACTTGGAGGTCTTATATTGATTGGTGTGAGTCTAGGGCCTTCCCTTGTAGGGAATTCTCTGTTTCTAGAATTTTGGAGTTCTTGCAACATGGTCTGGACTTAGGGCTCCAACTCAGTACTCTGAAGGGGCAGGTGTCTGCCCTGGCGGTGTTTTTCCAAAGGTCTTTTGCGCTACATCCTTTGGTTAAGACTTTTTTTTTCAGGGGGTTACGCATGTGCGGCCTCCTAGGAAACTTTTGATTCCGGTTTGGGATTTGAATTTGGTTCTTTCTGCGCTCCAGGGTCCCCCCTTTGAGCCTTTGCATGATATTCCTTTGTCTTCCCTTACGCAAAAGGTGGCATTTTTGGTAGCTATCACTTCTGTTAGACGTGTTTCTGAGTTGGCGGCTCTGTCTATTCAAGCTCCATACTTTGAAAGACATCAGGATAAAGTGGTTTTCCGTTTCAAGACGGACTTCCTTCCTAAGGTGGTTTCGTCCTTTCATTTAAATCAGGATATTGTTCTGCCCTCTCTGTGTCCTAACCCCAGCAATGACAAGGAGAGGGCCCTGCATTCCTTGGATGTGGTTCGTGTTGGAAGTATTATTTGGTGGTAACGTCTGCTTTTCGCAAGACTGATGCATTCTTCGTGGTGCCTTTTGGGCCCAAGAAGGGTCTAGCACCCACAAAGTCTACCATCAGCAGATGGATCCGTCAGGCCATTGTCGGGGCCTATTCTGCTAAGGGGAGAGATCCTCCCTTTCGTGTTACAGCTCATTCTACTCGTGCGGTTGAGGCCTCATGGGCTTTTCAGCACCAGGCCTCTGTTGAGCAGGTTTGCAAGTTTTACAAGGTTGATGTTAGGGCCTCAGCGGATGCTGTTTTTGGCCGCAAAGTTCTGCAGGCTGCAGTAGTTTGAGTTGTGCTTTATACCTTGTTTTTGGATCCCCACCCCTTATGGACACTGCTATTGGATGTCCCACAGGTAATGAATATCTTGAAGCGGGGTGTGTGACATACTTAGAATAATACCATTTTGTGAATACTCACCTTGTAAAATGGGTATTATAAGTATGTCACACACCCCGCTTCAACCCGCCCTTTGGATTCTGCATCCTTCATATGGTGAACTTTGCGTTGTTATGACTGATATTTGGCTCTTCCTGGTCCCTTATCTTACTGCTTTCTTTATACTGGGTAATGAGTGGGAGGTTCCAGGTACTTATGGACTGGGAGGGGCTTTCTTTCCTCCAATCATCTCTGCAGAAGCCCTCTACAGGACCATACTACCCACAGGTAATGAATATCTTGAAGCGGGGTGTGTGACATACTTATAATACCCATTTTACAAGGTGAGTATTCACAAAATGGTATTTTTTGGGCCAGCTGCTTCCAACACCCACATCAAATCCCTTCCGTCCTAGTCTTCCCCTAGACTCCTGTACCCAGCTCCACTGGTACCCAGACTCCACAATACCCAGAGCTACTGGTTCCACAAACTCCACAGAACCCGGAGCTACTGGTTCCACAAACTCCACAGGACCCAGAGCTACTGGTTCCACAAACTCCACAGGACCCAGAGCTACTGGTTCCACAAACTCCACAGGACCCAGAGCTACTGGTTCCACAAACTCCACAGGAACCAGAGCTACTGGTTCCACAAACTCCACAGGACCCAGAGCTACTGGTTCCACAAACTCCACAGGACCCAGAGCTACTGGTTCCACAAACTCCACAATACCCAGAGCTACTGGTTCCACAAACGCCACAGGACCCGGAGCTACTGGTTCCACAAACTCCACAATACCCAGAGCTACTGGTTCCACAAACGCCACAGGACCCGGAGGTACTGGTTCCACAAACTCCACAGGAGCCAGAGCTACTGGTTCCACAAACTCCACAGGACCCAGAGCTACTGGTTCCACAAACGCCACAGGACCCGGAGGTACTGGTTCCACAAACTCCACAGGACCCAGAGCTACTGGTTCCACAAACTCCACAGGTGCCAGAGCTACTGGTTCCACAAACTCCACAGGAGCCAGAGCTACTGGTTCCACAAACTCCACAATACCCAGAGCTACTGGTTCCACAAACGCCACAGGACCCGGAGCTACTGGTTCCACAAACTCCACAGGTGCCAGAGCTACTGGTTCCACAAACTCCACAGGGGTCCTGCCGTGCCTTATTATCTGCCCCTATAATATTGAAATATCACTACCATCAATTTAAAGGGGATCAAAACACACCCTCCTAGAGGGATAGCGGGGGTCCGGCCGCTGCTCGTGCATGCGCCGTTGGAACGGGTAAGAAGGAGAGTTTATGGGCGACCCGGGGGGTTTCACACAGTGGGGCATCCTGATTTTGGATGCCCCGGGGGGGAGGGAATCAATCGTCCCAGGAATCTCATAGATGGGGGTTGTACCCAGAGGGGCATCCTAATTCTGGATGCCCCATAAAGAGGGAGACCACCACCCCTTGAGTCTTATAGACTCAAGGGGAGTGGTTGCTCCACTTTAAATCGTGTTAAAAACCCCCATAGCACCTCCCTGGAATCTACAAGACTCCAGGGCCAGCTGCTAGCTTGCCCCCAGGGCATCCTATACTGGGATGCCTTGATGTGTGACACCCCTAGATCGCAATAAATTTACCTCTTCCGCCGGATCCTGCGACGCTGTGATCGTCAGTCGGCGCTTCCATGCGTCCGTGCCCACTCTGCGCTCAGCCTTTCTGAATGTCTGGGCATGGGAGTGTGTGCACGCCCAAGCAAAGAGCAGGGGATGCGGCCAGTCGCCCATCTCAAAAGTGCAGCTGGCCATGGCTTCTGCGGTGGAACAATGGCTGCTCGGGCGGGGGATGAGCGGTGGACCCAGAAATGGGTTTCCATCCGCTTTAAAGTGGACCCAGCGTGATCGATTCCCTCCCCCCGGAGCATCCAAACCTTACTTCCCGGTTCAACGGCACATGTGCAAGCTGCATCCCCGCTGTACCTCTAGTAGGACGCATGCCCGCGCCAGGCATTTGTGAATGGCACGCTCCCTGTTAGAGGGAAGTGGGGGATGCGGCTGCCAGCCCCCCCCCCCCCCCCCCGAGCTCCCGGAGGGTCTGTGCACGGAGGGGGGCACAAGGGGATCGCGTCTCGGGGCCTCCACCACTTGCCCTGCAAAGGGTTCCTCGACCAACTTTTGGGTTATGGTCTGGGCCAGACAACCACCAATCAGTTACTTGCCTGGCCTTAGTTTAAAGGAAAAAAAAAATACCGTATTCTAAGTATGTCACACACCCCACTTCAAACATTAATTATTACACTTGGGTTATACCACCAGCAGGTGGCGACGTTGCAGAGAAGTCATGAAAAACTAGCCCCTCCTGGTCTATACATACCTGGTACCTTCCACTCATTCCCCAGTGTTCTTCTCTGCAAGATGGCGACAAGACAGAAGAAAGAAGTCTCCTGCTTGCAGGTAGCCGGGGTATCACCCCGCCCCCCCCATGGTCTATTTCTGCCCGGCTTCTTTTGTTTACAGTCCCTTGTTGTATAGTAGCCTCCCAGCTTAGGCTGTCGGTGGGGCAATGTGTAGACGGCACTTAAGGTGCCTAGGAGATTAGCTCCTCCGCTCGACCCCATATTAGGGGGCAATGCGGCTATCCGGTTGGTGATCTGGATGTGGGATGCCCCAGCCCTTAGGTCATTGCTGCCCCCCCCCCCCCATCTTTTTCCACTCTTTGCTTGCCACCCCTCTTTTAGTTCTCCCTGTGTGGGGGCTTGTATGAGCACTTGTGTTTGTGTGTGTGTTGGATTGTATGTTGTGCTTATGGCAGGGACGGGTGCCACGGCCCGTCCATCTGCCCGTCCACTTGTTTGTTTGGGGGCTCCTTGAGCCCCCTGGTCTACTTGTTGTTGCGCTGGGGGCGGGTCGGGCGGCGTTTGTGCCGCCGGCCCGCCACTCTTTTCCTTTCTTTCTCTGAGGGCAGGCGCCATTTCTGGCGCCAGCCTCTCAACCGGATCTCCAGGGCCGGCGGGGCCGGGCGGCGCGCTGCGCCGCTGGCCCGCTTGGTTATTAGGGCGCCAAGGATTGTTCCCGGCGCCCGCTGGCTGAGACTGGGGGCGAGCGGGTCCGGGCGGCTTGCGTGCCGCCGGCCCGCCTGGTGGCTTATGTGAGCGCCATTCGGGGTGCGCGCTGACGGCGGCTCTGACTAGGAGGGTGGGCGGGGTGGCGTTTTGCGCGGCCCGCGCCGTGTCTGACGGTTCTGGGAGGGGCGGGGCCACGGCTTCTCCCGCGCTCTGATGGGTCAGTCCCCTCTCTTCTTCTTCTTCCCTCATTGTTCGCTGGCTGCCATATTGCTCCATTTGATTATTCCAGGTAGGATGTTTCCTCGCTGGGGGGTGGCGGCAGGGTCCCTTAGCATGGTTTTTTGGCTGGGAATTTTACTAGGGTTTCCCTGTCTATGGAGTATGCTTATATATATATATATATATATATTGTTGTGCTGCCCCATAGGGGTCCCTGCCTGGCCCGTTTTTGCTTTCTTACTGTAATATATATGTGTGTGTGTTCAGTTGTTGTTATTTCCCCATTTCAGGGCTTTACATATATTTAGAAAAAAAAAAAAAAAAAAAAAGAAAAAATATATATACTAGAGGGGCATCCCGGGTCGCGTACTGCGTAAATCCCTGGGTTACTGCGAATACCATAAATTCACCATATGGAGGCTACCAAAGATACGGAAACGGTCCTTCGGGGCAGTCCAGGCTTTGTGGGGGGACTCCGCTCCCAGGGGATGATGTCATTTTATGTATTCCATGTGCACAGCGGAACATTGAGCGCCAGTCCGGCACCCCGGTGCCCGGTCCTTCCTTGGCCGCGCCATCTCCCTCCCCTCCTCGCCTGTTTCCGGACCCCTTGTGACGTGTCATCGGGGGTGATTCGCAATCTGAGGTTTGCGCCCGATTGGCCAGCCTCAAGAAAATGTTTTCCGCTGTGGTCGCTCAAGGCTCCGGCTAAGCGGAGACACTTGTCCCCGCCTCCGTCGGACTCGGATGATGAGGTTGTTGAGGCTCTGGATTGGTTGGATCGTCCCCTTGAAGAGGGTGAGCTTATTGAGGATTTAGATGATCCTAAGGTTCAGCAGCTGCTGGGTGCTGAGGATGACCAGGCCACGGGGTCGGTCCCCGACACGTCTTCCATTCTGGCCCGAATGTTTTGAGGTTTTGGATTTGGACCCTCCTGACGTTTGATTTGGACCCTCCTCGGCCAAGGGGTCAGCTTTTTGGGGTGTCCAAGCCGCGCTTGGAGTTTCCCAGTCAACAGCATTTCGTGGATGTTGTCCTTATGGTATGGGAGCAACCTACGCGTCTCGTTGGGGTGCCGCCTAGCTGGGATAGAAATCCCTTTCCGGCGGACTTGGTGAAGCATTGGTCTGTCCCTCCCGAGGCTGATGCTCCGGTTTTGGGACTATCTAATACGGCGGTTGTACATTCTCCTGACACGACTTCTCCTAAGGACGGCGAGGATCGCCGGATTGATCAGCTGGCCCGTCATGGTTTTGTCTGTGTGGGTTCGGTCTTGAGGCCTGTTTGTGCTTCGGCACTTTTATTTGTTGGCGGTTAAGTCTATTGTCAGGGATTTATGTGTGGATCTTGATCCTACTGGTGATGAGTTTTCTGCCCTTAAGCGTTGTGAATCCTTCGTTTCATTTATTCTTGCCGCTCAGGATGATGCAATGTTAATGTGTCGCAGGGCTACTGCTCTGTTGGTAGCCTTCCGCCGCTCAGAGGGGTGGTGGACTGCTGATTTTAATTCTTAGAGATCGCTCACGGCTCTTCCCTTTCTGGGTTTGAGACTTTCGGTGAGAAGCTTGATTCTGTTGCCAAGGGAGGTAAGTTACCTCAGCGCAAGAAATTTTCGTTGCTCCTTTTGGGGGGCGGCCCCCTTCAATCCTTCCTTTCGGGGAGCCAGAGCCGGCAGGGGTGCGGGCTTCTCGGCTTCCAGGGGTGCCAGCTGGAACAGGGGTATAGGCCGTGGCCGTTCCGTTCACATCTGGGGCGCCAAGCCCAAGCCAGCTGCCAAGCCCGCTCAGCAATGAGGGGGCGCCCTCACCCTTACGGATGGGGGGACGGCTGCAACTCTTCTCCCGGGTATGGGACCAGGAGGTCTCGGACAGATGGGTCCGGGAGGTGGTGTCGGCCGGTTACAAGCTGGAGTTCGAGTCCCGCCCTCCTCCAAGGTTTCTCAGGTCCCGTGTCTCTTCAGATCCTTTGGCCGCGCAGGGGCTCCTGGCGGCGGTAAGGAATCTTCTGGAAATGGCTGTCATATGCCCGGTCCCTCCTTCGGAGGTGGGGCGCGGGTATTATTCCAATCTCTTCACAGTGCCTAGAAAGGATGGGTCGTTCTGTCCCATCCTGGGTTTGGAGTTTCTCAACCTGTTGGTTCGTCCCAGGAAGTTTCGCATGGACTCTCTGCGGCCTGTGATCATTTCGCTTCGGCAGTGGGACTTTATGACGTCCATAGACATCTTGGATGCATACTTTCACATTCCGATCTTTCTAGCTCACCAGAGGTTTCTTCGCTTTGTGGTGGAGGATCGGCATTTTCAGTTTGTGGCTCTTCCATTCGGCTTCACCTCGGCTCCGAAAGTGTTCACCAATGTGTTGGCGGGCGTGATGGCCCTGCTCAGAGCTCAGGGGATTCGCATGGTGCCTTATCTGGGCCTTCCTTCAGTTTAGCGGATGGGGACACCAGCACGGTGGTGTCCACTCTGGATAGGTTCGGCTGGGTGATCAACTACCCCAAGTCCTCTCTGGTTCCGGCCAGGGTGGTGACCTTTCTGGGGATGTCCTTGGACTCTTGCCAACACAGAGTCTTTCTCCCTCAGGCCAAGGTTCCTTTGATTCAGGATTGGCTCAGCTTCTTCTTTCCAATTCTCGCCCGTCCATCTGTCTAGGGATGTGACTGGTGGGGCTGATGGTAACTTCTTTCGAGGCAGTTCCCTTCGCGCAGTTTCACACGCGGATGCTTCAGCTTCATCTGTTGGCATCTTGGGACCGGCGGCCGCGGTCGTTGGATCGGTCCTTCCGGATGTTTCCCCGGGTTCGGCAGTCTCTACTGTGGTGGTTGGTCTCGGACAATCTCTTGAAGGGCAGGTCATTTCTGACCCTGTTTTGGGACACTGTCACCGCGGACGCCAGTTTGTCAGGAGGGGGAGTTTTCTGGAAGGATCTTCGGTTCCGGGGGCGGTTGGGTCCTCAGGAAGCCCACTTGCCCATCAATGTTTTGGAGTTGAGAGCCATCAGGTTGGTTCTGTCTCACTTGACGCAGCATTTACAGGGTTTGCCTGTTCAGGTTCGATCGGTCAATCGGACGGTGGTTGCTTACATCAATCACCAAGGAGGGACTCGCAGTCTGGGTGCCCTCAGAGGGGTGTCTCTGTTCCTAGTTTGGGCAGAGACTCATGTCCCTTGCATCTTGGCAGTGTACGCTCCAGGAGTGGAAGATACGGAGGCGGACTTTCTGAGCCGGTGTTCTTCCCGCTGGGGGGAATGGTCTCTCCACCCCCAGGTTTTTCGGTCGCTTTGTCTCCGGTGGGGGACGCCGGAGGTGGATCTGTTTGCCTCTCGTCACAATCACAAGCTTCCGACGTTCGTGTCGCTTTCCCAGGATCCTCTGGCTATGGCGGCGGATGCCATGGCCCTGAGCTGGGGGGACCTGGGGTTTTCTTTATCTGTTTCCTCCGATCCCCATGCTAGGCAGGGTGCTGCGAAAGTTGGTTCTGGAAGGGGTTCCCGCCATTCTTGTGGCTCTAAGGTGGCCAAGGCGGGTGTGGTTCGCAGACATCGTTCGTCTGGCAGTGGATCAGTTCGATCTGCCTCTTCGGTCGGATCTCCTCACTCAAGGTCCACTGTGCTATCCCAGTTTACCATCGCTGGATTTGACGGCTTGGCTGCTGAAATCTCCATCTTAAAGGAGGAGGGTCTTTCGGACTCTTCTTAGTGCCAGGAAGAGATCCTCTTCTTTCATCTATTATAGGGCTTGGAGATCTTATATTGATTGGTGTGAGGCTAGATCTTTGCCCTGTCGGGCCTTTTCTGTTTCTAGGTTTTTGGAATTCTTCAATCTGGGCTGGACTCTGGTCTTCAGCTGAGTACTTTGAAGGGGCAGGTTTCTGCTTTGTCTATCTTTTTAGGTCATTTGCACTCAATCCTTTGGTCAGGACTTTTTTCCAGGGGGTTCGCATCTGCGGCCTCCTAGGAAGCCTTTGCTCCCTGTTTTGGATTTGAATTTGGTTCTCTCTGCTCTTCAGGCTTCTCCTTGAGCTTTTGCAGGTTATTGTTCTTCCTACTCTGACTCAGAAGGTTGCCTTGTTGGTGGCCATCGTTTCTGTTCTGCGTGTCTCGGAGTTGGCAGCCTTGTTGGTTCAGGCTTTTCACTTTGAGAGACATCAGGTCAAGGTGGTTTTTTCCGTTTCAAACCGGACATTCTTTCTAAGGTGGTCTCTGTTTTTCATCTTAACCAGGACATTGTTCTTCCTTCTTTGTGTCCTAAGCCTAGGAATGACAAGGAGAGGGTTTGCACTGTTAGTACTGTTGTTTACTACTTCTCTTTTTCGTAAGACTGATGTCTTTTTCGTGGTGCCCTGTTGGGCCTAGTATGGGTTTGGCTCCCGCTAAGTCTTCCATTAGCGATTGGATTCGTCAGGCTGTTGTTGGGGCCTATTCTACCAAGGGGAAGGTTTACCCTTTTTTGTATCACTGCTCATTCTACTTGTGCTGTTGGAGTGCCTTGGGTTTTTCAGCACCAGGCCTATGTTGAACAAGTTTGTAAGGCTGCTACTTGGTCTTCTGTTCACATTTTATCCAAGTTTATACAAGGTGATGTGCGGGTTTCAGCGGATGCTGTTTCTGGCCGCAGGGTTCTGCAGGCTGCAGTGGTTTGTGTTTTGCTTATGGCTTTGTTGGATACCCGCCCTTTGTGGACACTGCTTTTGGATGTCCCAAGTGTAATAATTAATGTTTGAAGTGGGGTGTGTGACATACTTAGAATAATACCATTTTGTGAATACTCACCTGTAAAATGGGTATTGTAAGTATGTCACACACCCCGCTTCACCCGCCCTTTTGGTATCCTGGATTCTTTAGAGGGTGAAGTTTCGTTTACTGTTTGAGGGTTACCAAGGGGTTTTTTTCCTGGTACCTTGTCTTTACTGCTGTTTGAATACTGGGGAATGAGTGGGAGGTACCAGGTATGTATAGACCAGGAGGGGCTCGTTTTTCATGACTTCTCTGCAACGTCGCCACCTGCTGGTGGTATAACCCAAGTGTAATAATGTTTGAAGTGGGGTGTGTGACATACTTACAATACCCATTTTACAGGTGAGTATTCACAAAATGGTATTATCTGGGGCCTTCACCAGATTTTTTGCCCAGGGGCTTCCACCACACTGGCTCTGGGGGGGGAGCTCCAGCAACCTGCTTGCCCCCCCCCCCCCTTCACAGCTATGGCAATGCAACCCCACACCCATTTAGGGTCTTGGACTGAGTGGCCATATTCACCCCTGCAGTGGATCTCCTTTAAAGTGCACTCACTGACCAGTTGGTTGGGGATTTAGAGAGGATGCCATTAGCCTTAGTTTCTGGATTGGCTGGGGGCAGTATAATCCTAAGCCAATTTTTGGCTCCAGTCCGCCACCGCCAGGGGTCCCGGGAGCTGGTGACGCTCCCCCTGTCCTGTCAGGAAGCTGAGACCCCCAGAGCAATAATATCCCAAGTCTTTATAACACATCCTGGGTGTGCTCAACAACAGCTCTCAATCTGATTGGCTGCTGGAAAATGGGGACAATACCAACCTATTCCGCATCGTTTGTCTCCCTATGGTTAGAACTGATTGTGAGCTCTCTAACTGCACAAAATGTCCACCTCCCCAGTAGGATAAAATCGGATGTGCGGTCTTCTGGTTGAACACAATATTAGAATATTATATATATAATATATT
Source organism: Gastrophryne carolinensis (assembly GCA_027917425.1). Taxonomy (NCBI): domain Eukaryota; kingdom Metazoa; phylum Chordata; class Amphibia; order Anura; family Microhylidae; genus Gastrophryne; species Gastrophryne carolinensis. The sequence continues at coordinate 7,570,966 of CM051241.1, forward strand.
ATAATGATATAATATTAGAAACAACAATAGGCGGGCGTAACCCAGAACCCCCCACACCTACACCAGAAACAAATCCCACACGGCCACGTAATTACAAAACATATGATATTTTATTGGGCAAATGACACAGGACAAAGTTAAAACCATCGACTTAAAAAAACATATACACACAAGTTAGACACTATGGCCTCGATTCAATAAAGGTAGAAAAAAACTCTCATGGTAGTAAAAAATTCAATTCATGAGAAAAAAGCCTGAGAATGTCACTGTTACTGAATCACTAGATAAAAAGACAATGAAAGTCAATGGCAGCTTTTACTACAGTGTTCTTTACTTTTCTTAGGAGTAAACAAGTGCCATTGACTTTCATTTTTTTCTTAGCTGGTGATTCAGTAACAGAGACATTCTCAGGGTTTTCTCTCATGAATTGAATTTTTTACTACCATGAGAATTTTTTTCTACCTTTATTGTATATGGGACACTGCACTGTACAATCATATACTATCAAACAATTCCATATATTACTCACAATATTGCCCCTGCCCAATGTATAATCCCAAAAATGACATAATAATAAAGTACAAAATGCCAAATCCTAAACCTAATCCCATAATTCATAATATCATATATAAAAAGTGCTTGTGCCTAATTCCTTCATTGTATAACCATTAGTGGAAGAGAACCAGGAGGGAGATGGAGCAGCATAAAAAGATTTTCTATATAATATAATGAATCAAAAAGTGTATTACCAGATAGCTAAGACCAGCGCAGCGCCCCCCCCCACCTACCCACGCGTTTCATGACTGTGGCACCCGTCACTTCATCAGGGCAACGTGTCCTCCCCTGATTGTAACCTCTTACTTCTTATGTGTATTAGAGTGCCGGCCCTTGCCGCTATCACTTCACTATGACCAACCGTGACCGGCACACGCACCAGCTGTACTGGGTGACCATCGACTTAAAAAACATATACACACAACTAAGACACTATATCGTATAATGGACACGGCACTGTATAATCATATACTATCAAGCGATTCCATATATTACTCACAATATAGTTCCTGCCCAATGTATAATCGCAAAAATGACATAAAAGTACAAAATGCCAAATCCTAAACCTAATCCCATAATTCATAATATAATATATTCAAAGTGGTTGAGCCTAACCCTATCCCATCATTGTATAACCATTAGTGGAAGAGGTCCAAGAGGGAGATGGAGCAGCATAAAACGATTTTTTATATAATATAATGAATCACAAAGTGTATTACCAGATAGCTAAGACCAGTGCAGCGCCCCCTGCCTACCCACGCGTTCCATGATGGTGGCACCCGTCACTTCATCAGGGCAACGTGTCCTCCCCTGATTGTAAGCTCTTACGTTTTATGTGTATTACAGTGCCGGCCCTTGCCGCTATCACTTCACGATGACCAACCGCGGCCGGCGCACGCACCAGCTGTACTGGATGACGGAGGGTTTTCCCCAGTTCCGCAAGCGCCATCCGCTGCCGGGCCCCAAACCAGCCGCCCCTCAGAGCGAGAGCCCCGAGCCCGTCTTCAGACTGCGGCCATCGCGCATGGAGCTGCACCCCGGCCAGAGTGTGGACGTGGTGCTGGAAGGCTCCTCTGATGTCCCTAAGGTGAGGCGGGGGATCCGCGGGGGCGTGGCCGGGCAGTGAGTAAGTAACGCGGGTGACACGTCGGCTGTTTTGTGCGTGTTACAGCTGGTGAAGGAGAGGCTGCTGGGACACGCCATCATCGGGAAGCAGTCCGGGAAGGAGAGGATCATGGCCGTGGATGTGACCTGTGACTTCATAGCGCCTGTCCTGCACCTGTCCGCCAGAAAGCTGCACTTCTATGTGGAGAAGGTAAGGTCACATGTTGTTTCCTCTGCCCTGTTATTGAACGTTTCCCCGGGCCGTGTGGCAGCCATTTTTTTTTTCTCTTCCAGCCGCCAGGCGAGGAGTTGAAGGAAAAGCACGAAACGGTGACGCTGAAGAACATCTCATCTCTGCCGCTCTCCATTTTCCTGTCTGTCAGCCCCCCGTTCTCTGTCTGCCCCCAAACTGGGGACGTGCAGGTAAGCTGGGCGCTCACCTATCCTCCATGTTTCATAGAATGAAGCGCTCCCACCCCATCTTAAATACTGTGGTGCCCACCTTTTCTTCTTTAGTTTTCCCACCGCCCTCCAGTGTGGGACGCTATTGCCTCTGACCAATGCAGGCAAATGATAGGGCAGCTCATTCGGGGTTGGGCTCAGCACAATATTCTACCATTAATAATGATATGCCGATATGCTGGTCCACTGCCACTGTCTGGACCCTGCCTTAGCCACTCCATGTAGGTGGCTCAACCAATGGCTGCCCCTGCCTCAGCTGCTCCATGTAGGGAGACTCAGCAATGGCTGCTCCTGCCTGGGCCCGGCCTCAGCCGCTCCATGTAGGGAGACCTCAGCTGCTCCATGTAGGCTGAACCAGCAATGGCTGCCCCTGCCTGGTCCCTGCCTCAGCCACTCCATGTAGCAAGAACCAGCGATGGCTGCCCCTGCCTGGGCCCTGCCTCACCTTCCCCATGTGGGTGACTCAGCAATGGCTGCCCCTGCCTGGGCCCTGCCTCAGCTGCTCCATGTAGGGTTTCTCAGCAATAGCTGCCCCTGCCTCAGCCACTCCATGTATGTGACTCAGCAATGGCTGCCCCCGCATGGGCCATGCCTCAACCACTACATGTAGGGACACCCAGCAAAGGCTGCTCCCGCCTGGGCCCTGGATCAGCTGTTCCATATAGGGAGACCCAGCAATGGCTGCCCCTGCCTCAGCCACTCCATGTAGGTGACCCAGCAATGGCTGCCCCCGCCTGGGTCCTACCCCAGCTGCGCCATGTAGGGAGACCCAGCAATGGCTGCCCCTGCCTGGGCCCTGCCTCAGCTACTCCATGTAGGGAGACCAAGCAATGGCTGCCCCCGCCTGGGCCCTGCCTCAGCCACTCCATGTAGGAAGAACCAGCAATGGCTGCTCATGCCTGGGCCCTGCCTCAGCTGCTCTATGTAAGGAGACCCAGTAATGGCTGCCCCTGTCTGGGCCCTGCCTCAGCCACTCCATGTAGGAAGAACCAGCAATGGCTGCTCATGCCTGGGCCCTGCCTCAGCTGCTCTATGTAGGGGGACCCAGCAGTGGCTGCCCCACCTGGGCCCTGCCTCAGCTGCTCTATGTAGGGGGACCCAGCAATGGCTGCCCCCGCCTGGGCCCTGCCTCAGCTGTTCTATGCAGGGGGACCCAGCAATGGCTCAGCAAATCTATATATAATAAAAATAATATTAGGATATATATATATATATATATATATATATATATATATATATATATTATATATCGATGTTTATATATTATATAATTATGCTGATAAATAAAAATAATAAATTACTTTATGGTTATAACAAGTAAATAAAAAAATATTTATTAGTCCTGAATACTGCTAACCTATACAAAGTGATCCTATACCACCGTCAATTAGGTACCCCAAAAGATACATTACAAATCTATTTATAATAAAAATGATATATATATATATATATATATATTTATATAAAACCTTCGCAAAGTGATCCTATACCCAGAAAGGTTATGTCCATCATCCCCAGCCCAGTCCCCAATTATAACCTTTTGTTTTTAAACCTTTGACAGCTTAAAATATATACCCAATGTAACTCATATTATATAAGAGTATAAAATGAATAAAGTGAGAAATTTTGATACTCACCGCCATGGCCTGGGGGTTCTCAGACCTACCCAGGGCCTCCAAGGTTCCACGGAGATTCAATACTGAACTTCAGGTCCTCTTGAAATGTCAGATGTTGAAATAAAGGTGATTTGTAGGCTGCTGGAGGTGTAAAACAAGCAGCGAGATTCAAGCGCCAGCTCCAGCCGCAACTGAAAAGTATTCCTTTTGTTGAAAAAAGTATCCGTTCTTTAGATGTCTGACGCGCGTTTCGGCTACTTTGCCGTCTTCAGCCCAGAAGACGGCAAAGGGTAGGTCTGAGAACCCCCGGGCCATGGTGGTGAGTCTCAAATTTCTCACTTTATTCATTTTAAACGCTTATATAATACAACGGGTATATATTTTAAGCTGTCAAAGGTTTAAAAACAAAAGGTTATAATTGTTAACCTTTTCGGCTTATAGTAATTGTTCCATCTAATAGAGGTGTTATAAACTTCCAGCTATTTACCATATTTCTGGTTATATACATCTCTTACATTCCCTCTAAAGCGCGCCTAAACTGGAATCTTAGTCATTTTGGTGTTTTTTCCAACTATTTTCCCATTCATCCAGCGCACCTTCCAATATATTTTTCTTACATACCGATAACTGCAATAAAGCACTGCAAGCTAATCTGCCACATAGACCTCATGCTTGTAACTGAATGTATCATCGCTGGAGAGCACCAGGGGCTGCTGCTTCACAGCCAGGGAGCCATACAATCACCATTCCAACAGCAGACTACATCCTGTTACTGTTTTTATGTTTTTAATGTTCAAAGGCTTTAGTAAAAAATGAACACGGGTTGTTTTGGGGCACTGGGCTGGTGATAGAAGGTGATGACATAAACTTCCTGTCTGGGTATTTGCACGCGCCCCCCTTCCCACAGGGCCCTCTACACCTGCAGACTGGTGAGGAGAAGGAGCTGACAATCCGGTTCGACCCGACTTTCATCACCGATCTGCAGAGCCGAGTTCTGGAAGATTCCGTGTCCATTAGCTACGCGGAGCACCCGCACACCGACCACATCGCCCTGCAGGCCGAGGTGCACTTCCCCAACCTCCATATTCCCACCACGCAGATTAACTTCGGCTGCATCCTGAACGACACGGAAAGCACGCGGGAGCTGGAGGTCACCAACTGCAGCCCGCTTCCTGTCCTCTACCGCTGGAGCTTCTCTTCCGACAACTGGGGGAGCAGAGTAAGGTGAGCGCCATGTCTCCATAATGACCCATCACATCCCCCTCACTGATGCCATGTCTCCATAATGACCCATCACACCCCCCTCACTGATGCCAGGTCTCCATAATGACCCATCACACCCCCCTCACTGATGCCAGGTCTCCATAATGACCCATCACACCCCCCTCACTGATGCCAGGTCTCCATAATGACCCATCACATCCCCCTCACTGATGCCAGGTCTCCATAATGACCCATCACATCCCCCTCACTGATGCCAGGTCTCCATAATGACCCATCACATCCCCCTCACTGATGCCATGTCTCCATAATGACCCATCACACCCTCTCACTGATGCCAGGTCTCCATAATGACCCATCACACCCCCCTCACTGATGCCAGGTCTCCATAATGACCCATCACACCCCCCTCACTGATGCCAGGTCTCCATAATGACCCATCACACCCCCCTCACTGATGCCAGGTCTCCATAATGACCCATCACACCCCCCTCACTGATGCCAGGTCTCCATAATGACCCATCCCCCCCTCACTGATGCCAGGTCTCCATAATGACCCATCACACCCCCCTCACTGATGCCAGGTCTCCATAATGACCCATCACACCCCCCTCACTGATGCCAGGTCTCCATAATGACCCATCACACCCCCCTCACTGATGCCAGGTCTCCATAATGACCCATCACATCCCCCTCACTGATGCCAGGTCTCCATAATGACCCATCCCCCCCTCACTGATGCCAGGTCTCCATAATGACCCATCACACCCCCCTCACTGATGCCAGGTCTCCATAATGACCCATCACACCCCCCTCACTGATGCCAGGTCTCCATAATGACCCATCACACCCCCCTCACTGATGCCAGGTCTCCATAATGACCCATCACATCCCCCCTCACTGATGCCAGGTCTCCATAATGACCCATCACACCCCCCTCACTGATGCCAGGTCTCCATAATGACCCATCACACCCCCCTCACTGATGCCAGGTCTCCATAATGACCCATCACACCCCCCTCACTGATGCCAGGTCTCCATAATGACCCATCACACCCTCTCAATTTACAGACTTGGCCGGTCACAGAGGAGCAGGGGACACAGTGCACCCAGCGGGGTCACCTCTGGACATTCCGAAGATTGTCTGGCGCTGGGTGACAGGTGGGTGCCATGCTGTGTGTCCACTGAGGCATTGGCAGGTTTCAGACTGAGAGATAACGGCATGTTTCTCTCCTCAGGCAAGATGACCCGTGTGCTGACCAGGATCATCCGGCCCTGGCCCTCCTGCAGGAAGAGGTAAGCCTTGCTTTTATATACATAGTTAAAACATACCTCCCAACTTTTCAGGGAGAGAAAGAGGGACAAATGTTAAATTTAGCCACGCCCCCTCATTGAGGGATAAATGAAGCCACGCCCCCTCATTGAGGAATAGATAGAAGATAAGATGTAACAGTTAGATCAATAGAAACAGTCTGAATAGGTGAATGAATCATTTATTGCTGCAGATCTGCATGTTGCACCTCAAAGAGGGACAGTATGTAAATTAGGCCACATCCCTGAGGGATGGATGAAGCCGCTCCCCCCGCATTTGGGGAATGGAATGGATGAAGCCACACCCCCCTTATTGAGGGATGGATAGGAGATGCATTGTAACAATTTCAACAATATAAACAGTTTAAATATGCAAATGAATCATCTTTGATGCAGATCTGCATGTTACACCTCAAAGAGGGACAATATGTAAATGAAGCCACGTCTCCTCATAGAGGGATGTATGAAGCCACAAACCCTCATTGAGGGATGGCTGAAGCCATGCCCACTCATTGAGGGATGGATAGGAGATACATTGTAACAGTTACAACAAAAGAAACACTTTAAATTACGCAAATGAATCATTTATTGCTGCAGATCTGCATGTTACACCTCAAAGAGGGACAATATCTAAATTAGGCCACACCCCCTCATTGAGGGATCGATGAAACCACACCCCCCTCATTGAGGGATGGATAGGAGATGCATTTTAACAATTTCAACAATATAAACACTTTAAATAGGCAAATGAATCATCTTTGACGCAGATCTGCATGTCTCAAAGAGGGACAATATGTAAATGAAGCCACGTCCCCCTCATTGAGGGATAAATGAAGCCACGCCCCCTCATTGAGGAATAGATAGGAGATATGTTGTAATAGTTACAGCAATAGAAACACTTTGAATAGGCAAATGAATCATTTATTGCTGCAGATCTGCATGTTACACCTCAAAGAGGGACAATATGTAAATGAAGCCACGCCTACTCATTGAGGGATGGATTAAGCCACGTCCCCTCAGTGAGGGATGGATGAAGCCATGCCCCCTCATTGAGGGATGGCTAAAGCCACACCCCCTTATTGAGGGATGGATGAGAGATACATTGTAACAGTTACAACAATGGAAACACCTTAAATAGGTAAATTAATCATTTATTGCTGCAGATCTGCATGTTGCTCCTCAAAGAGAAACGATATGTAAATCAGGCCACAGCCCCTCATTGAGGGATGGATGAAGCCACACCCCCTCATTGATTGATGGATAGGAGATAAGATGTAACAGTTACAACAATAGAAACACTTGGAATAGGCAAATTAATCATATCAGCGCCATATGCTGTACATATTAATGGGATACACCCCTGCATAGGGGAGCGCCCGCACCTCTTTTGCTGAGATGCGCTCTCACCTACTCATGTAAGTGGCTGGGAACGGGAGCGTGCTTCAGCTATAGGGGTGTCAGGGATGTGGGCACGGCTGGTGAGCGTGGAGTGGGAGCCCTGGAAAAGCTGAGTGGATGCAGGTGATCTGGGGGGCTCACACAGTGGGGACTGAAGTGGTCGACAAAGAAAAATGGCAGTTGCGGCAACCGCCCGCGGCGACTACCAGTAAGGGAGCACCACAAAAAATTCTTATTGTAAAAAAGAAATTTAGTTCAAGTACAAAGAACACCTAAAAAACATACAAGCACATAGACAATAAAAAACAACTACTGACTACCCCAATCCTAACCAACCTCATTAGTAACCCACTAAAACACTATTGATATCACAAATCGGAGAGACCCATGTGGAAATTGCTATGTGGTGGCTAATATGTACACCTTCTTTAATTGGTTATTTGTGTCGACACAAAAAGAAATTGATATACTAAAAAATACCTCTATCTAATCTAACTAAAAAAAATCTCAGTGTGCATGCCTACAATACCACAATACAGTGTCACATTAAACGAGCCAATATAGACAGTGAAACAATCAATGACAAACTATTAATCCAATTCAGTGGAACTGTTCTAACAAAACCTAATCATGTGAAAATATTTTTCCTGGTGTCCTGCTCGGGTCGCTCCATTCTTGACAATTGGGTTATTAGGTGGCTCAGTTGACTGCAAGACGAAACTTGTGGCTCCTCCCGGCTCATATAAAGGCATCTGTTTCCCTAATAATCCCCAGAGTTCTCTTGTAGTCTGACTGCGAAGATGGATCTATCTCTCTCTCTATGGATATCGCAGACAAGTCGCTGCAGCCCTATTCCCACCTGTTTCAGTGGACCCTTTCTGCCTCCCAGCTTCCGGCTAAGGATCAGGTGATGGTAGGGGAACGCCGAGGGTCAGGCGTTGGGCAGAGCTAGGCTCTGGGTTGCAGACCCTGTCCCAAAGGGTAGCTGGCCATAGGCAATGATGAGCCTATATGGGGGGGGGGGGGGGGCACCTTGGGACTCCTTGTTATGTCTCCAACAAGCTTTATTTTGAATTTTTGTGTTTTGGTGCACTGTACTGTTACGTCATTCTTACTCACCTTCCTCCTCTTCTCTCCTCTCCTTGCATCCAGGCTGCGAAGGGGGGGCGCGGGCCCCGGCCGGGGCGTCGGATCCAGCGCTGGGACAGGGAGCGCACTGGTTGTTGCGGGCGCCGTCGCGCGCATCGGCGCATTCTTCTCTTGTGGCAGGGAGGGCTTTGCCTCCCCTGCCTGCTCATCCTGCGGTCCGGACGCCCGGAGTCCGCTCTTGCCCCTCCTGTCTGCTGCTATTGGAGGGGCAGGGTCAAGGGTCTCTGCCCCCCCCCTCCCTGCCCTGTGGTTAAAGGGTTCAGAGGGACTAAATTGGGGATTGTCCAGTTCTGGGCCGTTAGTGCCTCGTGACCCGATTCCTTCCGCTATAATCACCATAATGGAGGCTTCTGGGAATAGCGAGCTTTGGGCTCCCTCGGGACTTGTTAAGCTCTGTCTCTTGTGTGGTACATGTCCTCTGAGCAGTCGTAGCGCTATTTGTGTACCCTGCGCACAAAGCGTCATTTCGGAGCAGGATGGGGCAAGTGTTGCCGGCCCCAGTCCCATTTTACAGACGACCTCGCCGACACCCCCGGGTCTGCATTTAGCCCCCAGTGAGGGGGAGGCCAGCAAGGAGTCTCAAATGGACTTGGCACTCAGAGTGGCCAGTATAGAGCGTCAGTTGTCGCGTTCGGCCGCTGGTAAGGCCACGCATAAGAAGCGGCATTTGGAGCCGGTTTATTCACTTTTTGCCGATGATGATTATGAGGCCTTTGGTGGCCGAGACTCCATGGAGGAGGGTGAGTTATTTAATGATTCTGACTCCTCTGGGGACTGGGGGGGCTTTGACAGTGTCCCCGGGTCTTCCTCAGATGAGGACGGTTGGCTTTCCGATGACACTGAGAAGCTTTTGTCTGCGGTTTTTGAAGCCTTGCACATTGTACCCCCAAAGGCGGCCAAAAAGAAGCAGGGGGACCTGTTTCAGCCCGAGAGACAGCGGTTTGTCTTTCCTGAACAGGGCCACTTCTCTAAAATGATATTTAAGGAATGGGAGAAACCTAATAGACTGCCGTCGGTGCCTAAGGGCCTGGACAGACGATATCCCTTTACAGAGGAGTCGATTCGTCTCTGGTCCCGTCCCCCTGAGGTGGATGCTCCTGTTTTGGGGCTCTCCAATACCACGGTTTTGCCGTCCCCTGATACTTCCTCCTTGCTCGATCATGCTGACAGGCGCATGGATCAGCTGGCATGTCATACTTTCACTTTTGTGGGCACTGGTCTTCGCCCTGTCTGTGCCGCGGCCATTGTCTCCATAGCCATCAAAAAGAAGGTGAGACGCCTTGTGGATATCGCCAGAGCCCACAAGCGAGCGGAGGAGTATAAGGATCTCTTAGCTTGCGCGGACTTCATTGCCTTTGTGATTTGGGCCATGGATGATACCGTCCGGCTTGGCGGCAGGGCTTCGGCTCTGCTGGTCGCCCTTCGTCGTTCTATCTGGCTGCGGCAGTGGGCAGTGGCCGCCGCCGCCGCCAAGAAAGCTCTCACTAGTATTCCCTTTCTGGGACTCCGGTTGTTTGGGGAGCATCTGGTTCTCCTGGTGAAGGATGGGAGGCTCCCTCAACGTCGGAAGCCTGTGCGGCCCTTTCGGGGCTCTTCTTCCTTTCGTCTCTTTCGAGGGGGACAAGGTTCTTCCTTCTCAGGTGGCCGCAGGGACTTTTGGGGGCGAGGTAGATCCCGCAGTCGTCCCAGTCCCTCCTGGGGGTCCAAGTCCAAGCCCACTCCCAAGGCCCCTCAGGCATGAGGGGGCACCCTCACCCATTCGGGTGGGGGGACGGCTTCTGCTATTTGCTCACGTCTGGAGACAGCACGTCTCGGACTGGTGGATGCAGGAGGTGGTGTCCTCCGGTTACAAAATAGAGCTGGCAGCTTGGCCGCCCCCAAGATTTCTTCGGTTGCGGATTTCCCAGATCCCATTGTCGGCGCAGGGCCTACGATTGGCTGTCCAGCGACTTCTTTTGTCCGAGTGATTTGTCCTGTGCCTCACCAGGAACGGGGTTGAGGGTTCTATTTCAATCTTTTCACGGTGCCCAAGAAGGCTGGTACTCTAAGACTCATTCTGGACCTGAAGGGTCTCAACAGATTTGTCAGATTCAAACACTTCCGCATGGAGACCTTACGGTCAGCGGTGAGTTCACTTCGGCCAGGCGACTTCATGACCACGGAGGACATCAGGGATGCTTACCTGCACGTCCCTATTTTCCAGGGACATCAGAAGTTTCTGAGGTTCGCGCTGGAGGATCAACACTACCAATTTGTGGCACTGCCTTTTGGAATTTCCTCAGCCCCCCGGGTGTTCACCAAGGTGCTGGCGGGTGTCATGGCCCTGCTGAGGAGCCAGGGCATTCGTATTCTTCCTTGTCTGGATGACTTGCTGATTGCTGCTCAATCTTTTCAACAGGCTGAGAGCAACACTCGGACGGTTTTGTCCACTCTCGAGGAATTTGGCTGGGTGATCAATTATCCCAAGTCCTCAATCACTCCGTCATTGGTGAGGTCCTTCCTGGGCATGATGTTGGACACCTCTGAAGTCAAGGTGTTCCTCCCCCAGCAGAAGGTGGAGGGTCTTCAGACGCAGGCGCGGGTCTTGCTGTCATGTCCATACCCGTCCATCCGTCTGGGGATGAAACTGGTGGGTCTCATGGTGTCTTGCTTCAAGGCTGTACCCTTCGCCCAATTCAACATGAGACCTCTTCAGTTGAATCTCTTGACCGTTTGGGATCGGACACAGGAGTCCCTGGAGCAGGAGTTCTCTCTGTCCCCTCTTGCCAGGCGGTTCCTCTCGTGGTGGTTGGACTCAAGAAATCTTCTAGTGGGCAGGTCCTTTCTGACGCCGCGTTGGGAGATTGTCACCACGGACTCCAGTCTGACCGGTTGGGGAGGTTTTTGGCAATCACTTAAGTTCCAGGGCCAGTGGGGCCCTCAGGAGGCTCACGTGCCTATCAATCTCCTGGAGCTGAGAGCGATCCGGTTGGTCCTTCTCCATTTGACTCCCCCATCTACGGGGTTGTGCGGTCCATGTCCGCTCGGACAATCAGGCGGCGATCGCCTACATCAATCATCAGGGCGGGACTCGGAGCAAGCGAGCCCTCAAGGAGGTGTCCCAGATCCTGTCTTGGGCAGTGGAGAATGTTCCCTGCATCTTGGCGGTTTACATCCCCTGGGTGGAGAACCAGGAGGCAGACTCCCTGAGCAGGGGGACCTCTCGCCTGGGGAAATGGTCTCTCAGCTACAAGATATTTCACGCTCTGTGTCGCCGCTGGGGTCAGCCGGACGTGGACCTGTTTGCGTCCCGACACAATCACAATCTTCCAAGGTTCCTCTCCCTGTCAAGAGATCCTCTGGCCTTCGCCACGGACGCGCTGGCAATTCCTTGGACGGAGTTTCGACTCCTTTATGCCTTTCCTCCATTTCCTCTCCTGGGTCTTGTGCTGCGCAAGATAGCCCAGGTGGGGGCGCCAACCATTCTGGTGGCCCCTCGTTGGCCTAGGCGGTTTTGGTTCGCGGACATAGTTCAGATGTTAGTGGATCGCTACGTCATGCCCGGCGATCCAGGGCTTCTCTCTCAGGGGCCGTTGCACCACCCCAACTTACAAACGCTGGCTTTGACGGCTTGGCTGCTGAAACCTCCATCTTGATGGAAAAAGGGCTGTCGGCCTCTGTCGTGCGTACCATGATTCAGGCTCGGAAGAAATCCTCCTCCATGATTTATTACAGGGTCTGGCACGCTTACATTGCCTGGTGTGAGTCGAGGGGTGTTCCCTGTCGCACATTCTCTTTTTCTAGGATTTTGGAGTTCCTACAACATGGCTTGGATTCGGGTCTCCAGCTGAGTTACTCATGTACGTCCACCGCGTAAGCCTATGTTACTGATGTGGGATTTGAACTTGGTGCTTTCTGCTCTCCAGGGTTTGAGCCTTTGTGCGATGCTGCTTTATCCATTCTTACTCTAAAGGTGGTCTTTTTGGTGGCTGTCACTTCGGTGCGTCGCGTTTCAGAGCTGGCTGCTCTTTGTATAAAGCCTCCTTACTTGAGCGGCATCAGGATAAGGTGGTTTTTCGTCTTCTGCCTTTCATCTCAATGAGGACATTGTCTTGCCTTCCTTGTGTCCCGCGCCTTCTAATTCTAAGGAGAGGGCCCTCCATTCCCTGGATGTGGTCCGAGCCCTTAAGTACTACCTGGTTGCTACGGAATCCTTTAGGAAGTCAGATTCTCTTTTTGTCCTGCCTGACAGGCCTCCAGCCAAATCCACTATCAGCAAGTGGATCAGACAGGCGGTGGTGCAAGCGTATTCTGCCAAGGGGAAGGAACCCCCTTTGAGGATCACAGCTCGCTCTACCAGAGCTATTGGTGCCTCTTGGGCTTTTCAACACCAGGCTTCTGTTGAACAGGTTTGTAAGGCCGCTACTTGGTCTTCAGTTCATACCTTTTCTAAGTTTTACAAGGTTGATGTTAGAACCTCAGCTGATGCTGTTTTTGGCCGTAAGGTGCTTCAGGCGGTAGTGTCATGAACTACGTGCTGTTGCTCAATGGGGATCCCACCCTTCTTGGACACTGCTTTTGGATGTTGCAATTGTCAAGAATGGAGCGACCCGAGCAGGACACTAGGAAAAATACAGTTCTGTGAGTACTCACCTGTAGAATTGGTGTTCTGCTCGGGTCGCTCCATCCCATCCCCTTGTTTCCGTTATCCTCTTTTACCTGTTATGGTGATTACCTTTGAGAGTTCTTTTTTGGGGCTGTGTAATTTAACATGGTCTCTGGCCTCCCGGCTTTTTTCTCTATTTACTGCTTTTCAACCACTGGGGATTATTAGGTAAACAGGTGCCTTTATATGAGCCGGGAAGAGCCACAAGTTTTGTCTGCAGTCAACTGCTCTACTTTGTGGCGGATAACCCAATTGTCAAGAATGGAGCGACCCGAGCAGGACACCACCAAAATCAATTCTATTACTCACAGAATTGTATTATTGCACAAAATATCTTGTCAACATAGTTACCAAAATGTAGTAAGGTAGAGCAGTGAATAAATCAGGACAAACTAAAGGTGTATGAAATTGGGAGGAGCTGGGGATAACTATTTCTGGGGTAGACCTTACAAAGATTTATCTGTACACTCACAAATTAGCAGTTCCATGCGTAGCCCAGGAGAGGCATTTCAAGGTCTTATCAGGATGGTACAGATGTCCAGCTGACCTGAGTAAGTTTGATGTCTCTTGCTCAGATAGATGCTGGAGATGCCTAGAGGGGACTGGGAATATGGTCCACATTTGGTGGGGCTGTCCGCCAATTAAGGCGCTGTGGGCGAAAGTCCTATCAATCTACAACAACATCACAGGAGAGGTAGTACTCCACTACTGGCTCTATTGTCACTTCTCCCGTGCTCTCTCTCCCATGGTAAGAAAGGGGTCCTGAGACATTTCCTGACAGCATTAAGAGCTGTCATCCCTAGGCGATGGAAATCTACAGCGCCACCGTCATTCGCTGAATGGGTGCAAGAGGTCCAGACCATTCGCAGTATGGAGGAACTGATCTCGGAAGCAGAGGACACATGGGAGAGACACTATGCGACTTGGACAGGCTAGATGGACTAGAGGGATAACCGCCTACAGATGCAGACTCATTGGAGGGTCGTGGGTACACGTGCTTTCGCCCCTGCTGCCTCCGTGCCATTGCTCTTGTCTCTAACCTCCTGCTCTCCCCTGCCCTTGTTTCCCTTCTGTTGTGCCTGTCCCTCCTTTTCCCGTATGTTCCTTACTCCTTATTCATGTCTCCGATGTCCCTAGTCCTTTGGGCTTTTAGCCTCCCCTCCGCCCTTGGTAGCTGCCTCCTCTCTAGGTTGTATTGTTAGTGCTCCGGGTGGTCCCGCTTCCCGCGGTCCTGGGCCCCTGGCCCCGGTCATTTGGTTGGCCTGGCCTGGCTGTGGGACCTGGCCTGAGGGGGGGGAGCTGGACGTGGGGCAGCAGCCGCTAACGGGATTGGGGAGTTTCCTATAATTGATGTGATCTGGTCCATCACCATTGGGGCCGGGCAGGTTGGGGAGGGTCATTACCCGAGCCATGTTGTTAACTTATATATGCTCTTGGATTGGGACCTAAACATGAATATATCCTTTTCTCTACTTTCACTGTTCTATGCTTTGTACCATTCTACTGTTTATGTAAAACCTTATAAAAAGATATTAAACTAAAATAAAGGTGTATACAAAAAGAAACAAGTTAGAAAGTGCAAAGCCAGGTCACAAATACAATGTTACCATACAGATGAAAGTCACACATGGCGTCCAGAGAGTGGAGAAGGAGAGCAGGGGGTAGCAGGAGACTCTAACACCTGCGCACACGGCTTCCCGTGCCGCTTCTTGCTTGGTTGACTGAAGCGGTTGACCATAGAATCCTACAGACTCCAGGGCCGCCGTGCATGGTGGTTAGTCCACTTTGGACTAACCGCAGCGAGGGTGTTGGTGGCCTCTATGGCTGCCACTATATGACAGGCTGGAGGGGAGACATCCAGAATCCTGAAGCCCCACCCCTAACCCCCCAGGACACCCGTAATCTACACCTTATCCTGGCCCCCCCCCCCCCCGCCAGGAATCCAGCACCTCGATCGGCTGCCCGACGCGCACATGGGCAGGCCATACGGCGGCCGGAACGTCACTGCCCACGTGAGCGCCGGGCAGCCAATCGCGGTCCTGGGTTATGGGCATCCTGGGAGGTTGTGTGGGGGACCCCCCTAGCCTGTCATATAGCGGCGAGATTTTGACTATCCTGGGTTTAGGTCCTTTTGCCCAAGGTACCCCGATCGGTTTGTGAAACCTCCCAGATTGCTGATGCCAACTCACCTCTTCCCAGGCCTATGGCGCCTGTGCGGCCGCTCGTCCAATCAGCACGCTCGGAGCCCCTGACGTCACGTCGTCTGAGCCTTCGTCTAAGGCCTGCAGGCCCTCAAGCGCACTAGCGGCCACATTCCCCACTTCCCTCTAACAGGGAGTGTGCCCGTGCCACCCATTCACAAATGCCTGGTGGGGGCAGGGATGCAGCCCGCGGCTCGCACATGCACTGTTGGACCAGGAAACAAGGTAAGTGTATGGGGGAGTTTCACACAGCCTGGCATCCTGATTTTGGATGCCCTGGGGGAGAGAGAATCGATCAGCCAGGGAATCTTATAGATTCCCAGGCTGATCTGCGTGGGTTTTGGTCCACTTTAAATAAAGCGGCCCCTCTGTTTAGGATGTAGATCTGCCCTTCTCCCCACTTTCTTGACTACTTCCTGTCTGACCACCTCTCAGTCCTGCAACCCTTGAGGTGGAGTCAGGTTTGCAGTTAGTATGGCGGTGGGTGCAGGAAGTGGGGGAGGGCCAAAGCTCGGTGTTATTATTATTATTGTTTATTTATAGAGCTTCATCATATTCCATGGTGCAGTACAATGTAGCATTGTATGTTTCTATCCACAGATAGACGCCGGCAGCCATGATGGGTCAGCGGAGGATTGCTTGCTGGCCGGAGTGGAGGAGGTGAGTCTGCTCTCTTGCTCTGGGGCTCTATGCATGGCCATGTAACTTTAAGTTTGAGTCATACCGGACAATTGCAGGCAAGAGCAGGGTAAGAGTAGGTAAGTGCAGTGTAAAGACAAGTGCAGGGTGAGTAGTGTGAAGTAAGTGAAGTGTAAAAATAGGCGAGTCCAGGGTGAGTACAAGGTGAGTAGTGTGAACACAGGCAGGGTGCGTGCAATGTGAGCCTAGGATAAGTGAAGTGTAAACATAGGTGAGGGCAGGGTGAGTACAAGGTGAGTAGTATGGACACGAAGTAGGTGTAGGATGAGCGTAGGTAAGTGCAGGCTGAGTAGTGTGAACACAGGCAGGGTGTGTGCAGTATAAGCATAGGATAAGAGAAGTGTAAACATAGGTGAGTAGTGTGGACACAAAGTAGGTGTAGGATGAGTGTAGGTAAGTGCATTGTGAGTAGTGTGAGCACAGGCAGGGTATGTGCAATGTGAGCATATGATGAAGTGTAAACATAGGTGAGTGCAGGGTGAGTACAAGGTGACAAAAAGTAGGTGTAGGTTGTGCATAGGTAAGTGCAGGGTGAGTAGTGTGAGCATAGGATAAGTGATGTGTAAACATAGGTGAGTGCAGGGTGAGTAGTGTGAGCACAGGCTGGATGTGTGCAATGTGAGCATATGATAAGTGAAGTGTAAACATAGGTGAGTGCAGGGTGAGTACAAGGTGACAAAAAGTAGGTGTAGGTTGTGCATAGGTAAGTGCGGGGTGAGTAGTGTGAGCATAGGATAAGTGATGTGTAAACATAGGTGAGTGCAGGGTGAGTAGTGTGAGCACAGGCTGGGTGTGTGCAATGTGAGCATATGATAAGTGAAGTGTAAACATAGGTGAGTGCAGGGTGAGTACAAGGTGACAAAAAGTAGGTGTAGGCTGTGCAGGGTGAGTAGTGTGAGCATAGGATAAGTGATGTGTAAACATAGGTGAGTGCAGGGTGAGCACAAGGTGAGTAGTGTGAACACCAAGTAGGTGTAGGATGTGAGTAGGAAAGTGCAGGGTGAGTAGTGTGAGCATAGGATAAGTGATGTGTAAACATAGGTGAGTGCAGGGTGAGCACAAGGTGAGTAGTGTGAACACCAAGTAGGTGTAGGATGTGAGTAGGAAAGTGCAGGGTGAGTAGTGTGAGCATAGGATAAGTGATGTGTAAACATAGGTGAGTACAAGGTGAGCGCAGGGTAAGTAACCGTTTTGTGTCTTCCAGGTGTTTGATATTCTGCCCCAATTCGGGGCCCTGCAGCCGGGGGAGAGCCACGTTGTCTCCTTCACATTTTACGGCCACTCTGACATCAGCGCTGAGGTGCGAGCCCTGTGCGAGGTGCACGGGGGTCCCATGTATGAGCTCACCCTGCAGGGCGAGGCCTCCCTGGTTAGCTACACTCTGAGCAGCAGGGACATTGATTTTGGAGTGCAGGTAAGTAATGTGTTCACCTATTCATCTCATCAAGACTCAATGTCGCCCCCCTCTGGAATGACTCCATGTGTTTTTTTTTTTGTGTGTGTAGATGTTTGAGCAGGTGGTGGAGGCGGACATTGTTCTCAGGAACACAGGACGGGTCAGTTTCCCCTTCACTGTGCTGACCCAGAACCCCGAGACACTGCACCCACTTCCTGGAGAGCCCTTCATAGAGCCGATGAGGGTGAGTATAGGCACCATCCCTCCTCTCTCTTTACCCAGTGATTGTCAGCTCCTCTTTCTATACCCAGTGATTGTCAGCTGCTCTCCCCATATCCAGAGTGATTGTCAGCTCCTCTCCCTATATCCAGAGTGATTGTCAGCTCCTCTATACCCAGTGATTGTCAGCTCCTCTCCCTATATCCAGAGTGATTGTCAGCTCCTCTATACCCAGTGATTGTCAGCTCCTCTCCCTATATCCAGAGTGATTGTCAGCTCCTCTCCCTATATCCAGAGTGATTGTCAGCTCCTCTATACCCAGTGATTGTCAGCTCCTCTCCCTATATCCAGAGTGATTGTCAGCTCCTCTCCCTATACCCAGTGATTGTCAGCTCATCTCCCAATACCCAGAGTGATTGTCAGTTCCTCTCTCTATAGCCAGTGATTGTCAGCTTCCCTCTCTATACCCAGCGATTGTCAGCTCATCACCCTATATCCAGAGTGGTGGTCAGCTCCTCTCTCTATATCCAGAGTGAGTGTCAGCTCCTCTCTCTATATCCAGAGTGAGTGTCAGCTCATCTCTCTATATCCAGAGTGAGTGTCAGCTCCTCTCCCTATATCTAAAGTGATTGTCAGCTCCTCTCTCTATACCCAGTGATTAAAAGCTCCTCTCTCTACACACAGAGTGATTGTCAGCTCCTCTCTCTATACCCAGTGATTGTCAGCTCCTCTCTCTATACCCAGTGATTGTCAGCTCCTCTCTCTTTACCCAGTGATTGTCAGCTCCTCTCTCTATACCCAGTAATTGTCAGCTCCTCTCCCTATTCCCAGAGTGAACGTCAGCTCCTCTCTGTATACCCAGTGATTGTCAGCTCCTCTCTGTATACCCAGTGATTGTCATCTCCTCTCCCTATATCCAGTGATTGTCAGCTCCTCTCCCTATATCCAGTGATTGTCAGCTCCTCTCCCTATATAGAGTGATTGTCAGCTGCTCTCCCTATATCCAGAGTGATTGTCAGCTCCTCTCTGTATACCCAGTGATTGTCAGCTCCTCTCTCTATATCCAGTGATTGTCAGCTCCTCTCTCTATATCCATTGATTGTCAGCTCCTCTCCTTATATCCAGTGATTGTCAGCTCCTCTCTCTATATCCAGTGATTGTCAGCTCCTCTCTCTATATCCAGTGATTGGAAGCTCCTCTCCCTATATCCAGTGATTGTCAGCTCCTCTCCCTATATCCAGTGATTGTCAGCTCCTCTCCCTATATCCAGTGATTGTCAGCTCCTCTCCCTATATCCATTGATTGTCAGCTCCTCTCCTTATATCCAGTGATTGTCAGCTCCTCTCCCTATATCCAGTGATTGTCAGCTCCTCTCCCTATATCCAGTGATTGTCAGCTCCTCTCCCTATATCCAGTGATTGTCAGCTCCTCTCCCTATATCCATTGATTGTCAGCTCCTCTCCCTATATCCAGTGATTGTCAGCTCCTCTCTCTACACACAGAGTGATTGTCAGCTCCTCTCTCTATACCCAGTGATTGTCAGCTCCTCTCTCTATACCCAGTAATTGTCAGCTCCTCTCCCTATTCCCAGAGTGAACGTCAGCTCCTCTCTGTATACCCAGTGATTGTCAGCTCCTCTCTGTATACCCAGTGATTGTCAGCTCCTCTCCCTATATCCAGTGATTGTCAGCTCCTCTCCCTATATCCAGTGATTGTCAGCTCCTCTCCCTATATAGAGTGATTGTCAGCTGCTCTCCCTATATCCAGAGTGATTGTCAGCTCCTCTCTGTATACCCAGTGATTGTCAGCTCCTCTCTGTATACCCAGTGATTGTCAGCTCCTCTCTCTATATCCAGTGATTGTCAGCTCCTCTCTCTATATCCAGTGATTGTCAGCTCCTCTCCTTATATCCAGTGATTGTCAGCTCCTCTCTCTATATCCAGTGATTGTCAGCTCCTCTCTCTATATCCAGTGATTGGAAGCTCCTCTCCTTATATCCAGTGATTGTCAGCTCCTCTCCCTATATCCAGTGCTTGTCAGCTCCTCTCCCTATATCCAGTGATTGTCAGCTCCTCTCCCTATATCCAGTGATTGTCAGCTCCTCTCCCTATATCCATTGATTGTCAGCTCCTCTCCCTATATCCAGTGATTGTCAGCTCCTCTCCCTATACCCAGAGTGATTGTCAGCTCCTCTCCCTATACCCAGAGTGATTGTCAGCTCCTCTCCCTATATCCAGAGTGATTGTCAGCTCCTCTATACCCAGTGATTGTCAGCTCCTCTCTCTATATCCAGTGATTGTCAGCTCCTCTCTCTATACCCAGTGATTGTCAGCTCCTCTCTCTATACCCAGTGATTGTCAGCTCCTCTCTCTATACCCAGTGATTGTCAGCTCCTCTCTCTATACCCAGTGATTGTCAGCTCCTCTCTCTATACCCAGTGATTGTCAGCTCCTCTCTCTATACCCAGTGATTGTCAGCTCCTCTCTCTATACCCAGTGATTGTCAGCTCCTCTCTCTATACCCAGTGATTGTCAGCTCCTCTCTCTATACCCAGTGATTGTCAGCTCCTCTCCCTATATCCAGAGTGTCAGTGGCACTTTGTCGCTCGAGTGACATTTCTGGGAACGGTCCGGGCAGGAACATGAGATGAGATGAGAGCGGAGCCGTGTCATGTTATATAACATGTCAGCTTTACACCCAGTGCTTCTCTGAGATGCATCTCCGGTTCTGCAGCAGTGCTGCCATCTAGTGTCCGCTCCCTGCCACTGCATTATATACATGAGTGATGGAACTGAATACACTGCTTGCTCTGCTGGACATTCTATAGGCCAGCATTTCCTTTGATGGGCGGTGCCCTCTGTGCACACTGCACCTGATGTATTTGTTTCTTGTCCCCCATTATTTTTCCAGGTGTACAGCACGGCTTGCTTCATTTCAATTCTTTACATGTGGGTAATCCGCCACAGGTGGCGCAATCGACTGCAGGAAGACTTGTGGCCCCTCCCAGCCCATAAAAGGGCCAGAATTACCCAGAAGACCCCAGTCTTCTCCTGCAGTCTGACTGTGAAGATGGTCTCTTTCTCTCTCTCTCTCCATGGACTTCGCAGATAAGCGGGGCATTACTAGCCCGTCGGCCGCTGCAAGCCCTATTTCCACCTGCTTCCGGGACCCTTCTTGCCTCCCAGCCATGGCTGCGGATCAGGTCAGGCGTTCGGCAGAGCTACGCTCTGACCTGCAGATTCTTCCTCAGAGTATGCAGGACATAGGCTATGGTGAGCCTATAGGCGGGGGGAGGAACCATCCTTTTTTTCCTTTTTCATTATGTGTCCCACATGCTTTATTCTTGTGCATTTTATGCTGTGTGTGTTTTTCTCACGTTTTTTACCTCACAATATACTTACCTTCCCCGCTCCTGCTCCTCTTGCCCCCTCTACGTTATGGCGTCGGGGGGGCCCGCCCCTTGAGGTGCTGCTTTGGCAGGCCAGCGCCACTTTCCTGACAGAGTTTCCTGAGGTAAAGTTTTTACCTCACGCTGTCACTCCTTGGTCTGCTGACAGGCTGCACAGGCCTTCCCAGGCTCGTCAACTGGCTCCCGTTTGGTCCGTGAGTCCGGTCTTTTCTTGTTGGTACTTATCTGCTCCCTTTTGTGTCTTTCAGAGTCTCATATTGAGATTCTTGTGGTTCCTCCCGGTCCGTACACCACCCCCTGCCCCACCCTCCCTCCACCCTTTCCTGCCCTGTGGGTGAGGGTGCTGTGAGTCAAATTGGGTTTTTTTCTGTACGGTTCTGGGCCGTCTTAGTGCCTTGAGACCCGTCTTTCTTGTCATAATCACCATAATGGAGGCTTCTGGGAGTAGCGTGCTTGGGAACCCCCCGGGACTTGCTAAGCTTTGTCTTGTGTGTGGTACATACCCACTGAGTGGTCGCAACGTGGTTTGTGTGCCCTGCGCCCAGAGTGCTATTGCAGATCAGGATGGGGCGAGTGTTGCCGGCACCAGTCCCATTGTTCCTTTGGCCTTGCCGACTCCCCCGCGCCTGCTTCTGGCCCCTAGTGAGGGGGAGGCCAGCAGGGACTCGCGTAGTAATTTTGAGCTCAGACTGGCTAGCATTGAGCGTCAGTTGGCGTGTTCGGCCACTGGCAAGGCCAAGATTAAGAAGCGACATTTGGAGCCGGCTCGCGCCATTTCTGCCGATGACGATGAGGATTATGAGGCCTTCGGTGGCCGAGATTCCTCTGAGGAGGGTGAGCTGCTCCAGGGGTCCGACTCCTCCGGGGGTAGTCGGGGGGACCTTGACAGTCGCCACGGTTCTTCATCTGACGAGGACGAGTGGCCCCAGGATGATACTGAGCAGCTGTGGTCGGCGGTACTTGATACTCTGCACATTGTTCCTCTTAAGGCGGCCGAGAAGAAACAGGGGGACCTTTTTCGGCCAGAGAGACGACGCCTTGTCTTCCTGAACAAGGCCACTTCTCTAAGATGGTTTTTAAGGAATGGGAGAAGCCTAATAGGTTGCCGTCGGTGCCTTGGGGTCTGGACAGACGGTATTCCTTTTCGGAGGATTTGGTTCGCCTATGGTCCCATCCTCCGGAAGTGGATGCTCCTGTTCTGGGGCTCTCCAATACCCGGTTATGCCGTCTCCTGAGACTTCCTCCTTGCGTGATCATGTTGACAGCCGCATGGATCAGCTAGCCTGTCACACCTTCACTTCTGTGGGAACCGGTCTGCGCCCTGTCTGTGCTGCGGCCATTGTTTCCATGGCCATTAAGAAGAAGGTAAGGTGTCTTGCGGATAGTGCCAAATCTCACAAGCGAGCGGAGGAGTATGGGAAGCTTTTGGATTGTATGGACTTCCTTGCCTTTGTTATATCGCCCATTAATGACGCAGTCCGTTTTGGTGGTAAGGGTTCGGCTGCGATGGTCTATCTGGTTACGACAGTGGGCAGCGGATGCTGCCGCCAAAACAGCTCTCACAGGTATTCCCTTCCTGGGACTTCGGCTGTTCGGGGAACGGTTGGACCTCCTGGCTAAGGACGAGAGACTTCCTCAACGTCGGAAGCAGGTACGGCCTTTTCGGGGCTCTTCTTCCATTCGTCTCTCTCTGGGACGACGAGGATCTTCCTTTTCTGGTGGCCGCAGAGACTCATGGGGGCGAGGTAGAGCCCGAGGTCGTCCCGGCCTTGCCTGGGGATCCAAGCCTAAGGCCCCTCAGGCATGAGGGGATGCCCTCACCCAGCCGGGTGGGGGGACGGCTTCGGCTCTTTGCTCACGTCTGGAGGCAACACATCTCGAACCGGTGGATTCAGGAGGTGGTGTCCTCCGGATACAAGATAGAGCTGGCAGCTTGGCCGCCCCCAAGATTTATTCGGTCCCGGATCTCCCAAAATCCTGTGACAACGCAGGGCCTGAGGCTGGGTGTTCAACATCTTCTGTCATCAGGAGTGGTTTGCCATGTGTCTTCAAGAACGGAGGCGGGGGTTCTACTCTAACCTGTTCACGGTGCCCAAGAAGGACGGTTCCCTGAGACCCGACCTGGATCTAAAGGGATTTAAAGAATAAACAGATTTCTCAGGTTCAAACACTTCCGCATGGAGACCTTACGGTCGGCGGTGAGCTCTCTTCGGCCAGGCGATTTCATGACCACTGTGGACATCAAGGATGCCTATCTGCACGTTCCTGTCTTCCTGGGACACCAGAGGTTCCTGAGGTTCGCTCTGGGGGATCAACACTACCAGTTTGTGGCCTTGCCGTTCGGCATCACCTCGGCCCCCCGGGTGTTCACCAAGGTGCTGGCGGGTGTCATGGCCCTTCTGAGGAGCCAGGGCATTCGCGTTCTTCCTTACTTGGACGACCTTTTGATTGCAGCTCCATCTTTGCATCAGGCAGAGAGGGATACTGTCTGGGAATGCAGTTGGTGGGTCTCATGGTGTCTTGCTTCGAGGCTGTGCCTTTCGCTCAGTTCCACATGAGACCCCTTCAGTTGAATCTCTTGACCGTCTGGGGTCCTTGGAGCAGGAATTCGCTCTTTCCCCTCTGGCCAGACAGTCCCTTTCGTGGTGGCTGGACTCAAGGAATCTTCTAGTGGGCAGATCCTTTTTGCCTCCGTGCTGGGAGATTGTCTCCACAGATGCCAGTCTGACCGGTTGGGGAGGGGTTTGGCAATCGCTGAAGTTCCAGGGCCAGTGGGGTCCTCAAGAGACCCACGCGCCTATCAATCTCTTGGAGTTGAGAGCGATCAGGTTGGTTCTCTTCCAGTTGACTCCCCACCTTCGGGGTCGTGCGGTCAATAAAAAAAAAAAACAGGTCCACTCGGACAATCAGACGGCGGTCACCTACATCAATCATCAGGGAGGGACTTGGAGCAAACGACCTCTCAAGGAAGTGTCCCTGATATTGTCTTGGGCGGAGGAGACGGTTACCTCCATCTCTGCGGTTTACATCCCTGGGGTGGAGAACCAGGAGGCAGATGCCCTGAGCAGAGGGACGTCTCGCCTAGGGGAATGGTCTCTCGACAACAAGATTTTTCATGCCCTGTGTCGCCGCTGGGGTCAGCCGGACGTGGACCTGTTTGCATCCCGTCACAATCACAAGCTTCCGAGATTCGTATAACTGTCAAGAGATCCTCTGGCCTTCGCCAGGTACACGCTGGCATTTCCTTGGAAGGAGTTTCGACTCCTTTATGTCTTTCCTCCCTTCCCTCTGTTGGGTCATGTGCTGCGCAAGATAGCCCGGGGGGGGGGGGGGGGGTACCGACCATCCTAGTGGCCCCCCGCTGGCTGAGGAGGGTATGGTTTGCAGACGTCGTCCAGATGGCCGTGGATCTGTATGTCCTGCCCGACATTCCAGAGCTCCTCACTCAGGGATAGGTGCGCCACCCCAATTTACAAACGCTGACTTTGACGGCTTGGCTGCTGAAACCTCCATCCTGATGAATAAGGGTTTGCCGGCTTCGGTTGTCAGTACTATGATTCAGGCTCTGAAAAAATACTCTTCTATGATTTATTACAGGGTCTGGCATGCTTACATTGCTTGGTGTGAGTCTAAGGCTTTCCCTTGCCGCACCTTCTTCCTTTCCAGGATTCTGGAGTTTCTTCAACCTGGTCTAGAATCGGGTCTACAACTGAGTACCCTCAAGGGACAAGTTTCTGCCTTGGCAATTTTTTTCCAAAGATCTTTTGCTAATCATAGGCTTGTCAAAACCTTTTTCCAGGGAGTCACTCATGTACGTCCACCGCGTAAGTCTCTGCTACCGGTGTGGGATTTGAACTTGGTGCTTTCTGCTCTTCAGGGTCCCCCCTTCGAACCCCTGTGCGATGCTGCTCTTTCTATTCTGACTATTAAGGTGGCCTTTTTAGTTGCGTCTCTGAGCTGGCGGCTGCGTTGCGTCTCTGAGCTGGCGGCGCTTTCCATGAAACCTCCTTATTTTGAGCGGCATCAGGATAAGGTGGTGTTCCGTCTTAGACCGAGGTTGTTTCTGCCTTTCATCTCAATGAGGACATTGTCTTACCTTCCTATTGTCCTGCCCCTGCTAATTCCAAGGAAGGGAACCTTCATTCTCTGGATGTGGTCAGGGCACTCAAGTATTATTTGGTCGCCAAATTCATTTCGGAGTCATTTCGGAAGTCTGATTCTCTTTTTGTCCTTCCTTCAGGACCTAGGAAGGGCTTGTCTCCAGCCAAATCCACTATCAGTAAGTGGATTAGACAGGCGGTGGTGCAAGCATACTCTGCTAAGGGGAAGGAACCCCCTTTCCGTGTTACAGCTCACTCCACTAGGGCTATTGGTGCCTCTTGGGCATTCCAGCACCAGGCTTCAGTTGAACAGGTTTGTAAGGCCGCTACTTGATCTTCGGTTCATACTTTTTCCAAGTTTTACAAAGTTGATGTTAAGGCCTCAGCTGTTTTTGGCCGCAAGGTGCTTCAGGCGGTAGTGGCTTGAAATGTCTGCCATTGCTCTCTGGGGATCCCACCCTTCTTTTTTAGACACTGCTGTTGGATGTCCCACTTGTAAAGAATTAAAATGAAGCAAGCCATGCTGTACACCTGGAAAAATACAAATCTGTGATTACTCACCTGTAGAATTGTTTTTACGGTGTACAGCACGGCTTGCTTCATCCCATCCTTGTTATTGTTGTTCTCTTTTGCCTTGTTATGGTGATTTTTGTTGAGAGAGTTTCCTTTTAGTGGGCTGTGTTTTACTAACATGGTCCTTGCCTCCTGGCTTCTTGCATTACTGCTTTCAAACACTGGGGTATTCTGGGTAATTCTGGCCCTTTTATGGGCCGGGAGGGACCACAAGTCTTCCTGCAGTCGATTGCGCCACCTGTGGCGGATTACCCACATGTAAAGAATTGAAATGAAGCAAGCCGTGCTGTACACCGTAAAAACAATTCTACAGGTGAGTAATCACAGAATTGTATTATTTTGTCTCATTGCAGGGCAGTGTTGCTGCTGGAGGAGAGGAGACCCTGAAGATTTCCTACTTCCCGGGGGTCCCGGAACCCTTCCAGCGGCTCATCCAGCTGCAGGTCGCCCATCTGGAACCAGAGAGCATCATCCTGCGAGGAGAAGGAGCGTTTCCCAGAATCCTGCTGGACCTGCCGCGCACCATTCACGGTACAGAGAGAGGACAAAGCTATGTCCCCTCACCCCAGTGTTGTCTTCGCACCCCCGTTACAATGGAAGGTTTCTTTCTTGATTGTCAGCTCCTCTCCCTATAGCCAGAGTGATTGTCGGCTCCTCTCTTTATACCCAGTGACTGTCAGCTCCTCTCTCTATACCCAGAGTGATTGTCCGCTCCTCTCCCTATACCCAGTGATTGTCCGCTCCTCTCCCTATACCCAGTGATTGTCAGCTCCTCTCTCTATACCCAGTGACTGTCAGCTCCTCACCCAATACCCAGAGTGATTGTCAGATCCTCTCCCTATATCCAGTGATTGTCAGCTCCTCTCCCTATATCCAGAGTGATTGTCAGCTCCTCTCCGTCTATTCAGTGATTGTCAGCTCCTCTCCCTATGCCCAGTGATTGTCAGCTCCTCTCTCTATACCCAGTGACTGTCAGCTCCTCTCTCTATACCCAGTGACTGTCAGCTCCTCTCCCTATACCCAGAGTGACTGTCAGCTCCTCTCCCTATACCCAGAGTGATTGTTAGCTCCTCTCCCTATACCCAGTGATTGTCAGCTCCTCTTTATACCCAGTAACTGTCAGCTCCTCTCCCTATACCCAGAGTGACTGTCAGCTCATCTCTCTATACCCAGTGATTGTCAGCTCATCTCTCTATACCCAGTGATTGTCAGCTCCTCTCCCTATATCCAGAGTGATGGTCAGCTCCTCTCCCGATACCCAGTGATTGTCAGCTCCTCTCCCTATACCCAGTGATTGTCAGCTCCTCTCCCTATACCCAGTGATTGTCAGCTCCTCTCCCTATATCCTGAGTAATTGTCAGCTTCTCTCCCTATATCTAGAGTGATTGTCAGCTCCTCTCCCTATATCCAGAGTGATTGCTGGCTCTTTTTCCCTATATCCAGTCCAGGTCGTCCCAGTGATGACATGTGGGTATTCCGCCCCCAGGGGGCACTCGACTGCAAGATCAAAAGATGTAGCTCCTCCCAGCCCCCTATAAAGGCAGGTGTCCCTCTATCATTCTCCAGTTTTTCATCTTAGCTGCAGAAGATCGTATGGATACTCTCTCAGTTGGCGGCAGCAGAGCGGGGCCCCCTAGCCCGTCGGGCGCTGTGGGCCCTATTTCCACTGATCCCTTTTGACCCACTTTTGCCTCCCAGCCGCTGGCTGCTATGGGATTGTGACGGTAGGGTGAATGCCGGGGTCTAATGGCGTTTGGCAGAGCTTGG
Organism: Gastrophryne carolinensis; assembly: GCA_027917425.1. NCBI lineage: Eukaryota > Metazoa > Chordata > Amphibia > Anura > Microhylidae > Gastrophryne > Gastrophryne carolinensis. Next base: position 7,598,791 of record CM051241.1, read on the forward strand.
CTCTGGGCCGCAGACCCTGTATTAAAGGGTAGTCGGCCACAGGCTTATGGTGAGCCTGGGGGGGGGGGAACCACTGGTTATCTGTAATATGCCCTCCCTGCCCACAAGCTTTATTGGTGTTTGGCACTTGTGTGTTTAACTGTGTTTTTTCACAGTATGGCTCCTCGCTGGCTAAGTTAGGCCCTCGATCTCGAGCATACTTACCTCCCTTGCTCCTTCGTCACTGCCTGCTTTAGGGGTGCCTGTACCCCGTGGGCTTTCCTTCACCGCCCTTGGGGGGGGAGACGCCGCCCGGCGGCGAGTTGTGGTGCGGCGGCTGCTCCACTGTGCTGGGGGCCGCGCGGCTGCTTGGTGGGCCACGGACCTCCGCAGCCATGTTTTTACTGGCGTTTCTTAGGCCATGCTACTTGTGGGGACGATGGGTGGGTGCGTTTTCTTGCACCGCCAGAGGGGGCGGAGCCAGGCGCTGACACGTTCCGTGTCATTATGGCGCCGCCCGCCCCTTGAGGACCGCGCTGGAAGGCTGTGTTTGCGGAGACTGCGAGCGGGGCTGCTGCCATTGTGGGGCCCGTTCTCTGCCTGCTGGCTGTGCCTCTCTGCTGCTGGGGGTTTCTGTCATCGGAGCTGCGAGCGGTGCCAGGATTGTTCCCCTGTCGGTGTCGTGAGTCCCTCTTTTTTTTTTTTTGTATGACTGATTATTATGCCAAATTGCCTTGCTTATTCTGATGGGCCTCTCTCCCCTCTCTTGTATAGGTCGTGGGCTTGTGGTTGAGGGTTGTTGTGGTTCCTCCCGGTCCTCCCACCCTTTTTTTTTTAGTAAGAGAGATCATTATAGGTTTGGGCCGTTAGTGTCTTGTAACCTTTACCGAGTGACCATTTTTAATCACCATATGGAGGCATCTGGGGATAGTGACCTGGTCATTTGGGCAGGAAAAGCTCTGCCCCTTGTGCAATAGGAATCCTCTGGGCGGATTCAACACTGTTTGTACCACTTGTGCCAGGGGCATTATTTTAGACCATGACCGGGCGGGCATCCCTGCCCCTAGCCCTTCAATGCCTCTCCGGACCCTCCGCTGCTGCACTCAGTGAGGGGGGAGCCAGCAGGGGGTCCCATGCTGATTTGGCGCATAGGCTGGCCAATCTCGAGAGACAGGTCTCGCGGGCGGTTCCTAAGAAAGCCACGAGTAGGAAACGGCACCTCGAGCCCGTTTACTCGGATAATGATGATCTCTTTGATGATCTGGGCTCTGTGGAGTTGCCAGATGATTCACGTTCCACTGTGGATTTTTCTGCTGGCGATGACAGTATGTCTGGTTCTTCCTCGGACGAGGATGCGTGGCTCCCAGATGATACTGAGAAATTTCTTGCCTCAGTGTTTGAGACGCTACACGTTGTTCCTACACGTTCCTCCCAGAGCGGCTAAGAGGAAGCAGGGTGATTTGTTTAGGCCCGAAAGACAAAGGCGGGTCTTTCCGGAGCAGACCCATTTTTCTAACATGATTTTCAAGGAATGGGAAAGGCCTAACAAGTTACCGTCAGTGCCTAAGGGCCTGGATAGACGGTATCCCTTCCCCGAGGAGCTGGTTCGGCTATGGTCTCGCCCTCCCGAAGTGGATTCCCCTGTGTCGGGGTTGTCCAACACCACTGTTATGCCATCACCTGATACCGCTTCCTTACGTGACCCGGCTAACAAGCGCGTGGATCAGCTGGTCTGCTATGCGTTCACCTTTGCCGGTGCCCTCTTTCGCCCTGTGCGCCGTGGCGATTGTCTCTCTAGCCATCAGAAAGAAGGTGAGACATCTTGTGGATAGAGCTAAGGCTCGCAAGCGGGAGGAGGAGTATAAGGAACTAAAGGCCTGCTTGGAATTCATTGGTTTTGTTGCCTATGCCATGGACGATGGGATCCGGCTTGGAGCCAGGATTTCGGCCCTGCTTGTTGCCCTCCGTCGCTCGCTCTGGCTGCGACAATGGTCGGCTGATGCCGCGGCCAAGAAGTCTCTTACGAGTATCCCCTTTGTGGGGCACAGGCTGTTTGGGGAGCGCCTGGACCTCCTGGTCAAGGATGGTAGACTCCCTCAGAGATGGAAGCCTGCTCGGTCCTTTTCGAATCCCTCTGCCTATCGTTCCTTTCGAGCAGGAAGAGGCTCTTCATTTCCCGGTGCCCGCAGAGATACCTGGGGCAGAGGTAGGTCCCGCGGCCGACCCAACCCCTCCTGGGGAATTAAGTCTAAGCCCCCTGCCAAGCCCTCTCAGGCATGAGGGTTCGCCCTCACCCATCCGGGTGGGGGGACGGCTTCTGCTGTTTGCTCAGATCTGGAGGCGGCACGTCTCGAATCGGTGGATTCAGGAGGTAGTGTCCTCCGGTTACAAGATAGAGCTGGCAGTCAGACCACCAACAAAGTTTCTCTGTTCTCCGATATCCCGAAACCCACTAAAGGCCCAGGGCTTGAGAGTGGCCATGCAACACCTCCTGTGGTTAGGTGTGATTTGCCCTGTACCTCGTCAGGAACAGGGTCAAGGTTTTTACTCCAACCTGTTCACGGCTCCCGAAAAGGACGGAACGTTAAGACCAATCCTGGACCTGAAGGGTCGCAACAGGTTTGTAAGAGTCAGACATTTCCGCATGGAAACCTTACGGCCGCTTCGGCCCGGTGACTTCATGACCACGGTGGACATCAGGGATGCTTATCTGCACATCCCAATTTTCCAGGGGCATCAGAAGTTCCTGAGGTTTTCTCTGGAGGATCAGCATTACCAGTTTGTGGCACTTCCATTCAGGATCTCCTCAGCCCCCCGCGTCTTTACCAAGGTACTGGCGGGCATCATGGCTATCCTGAGAAACCAGGGCATTCGTGTGCTGCCCTATCTGGACGATTTGCTGATTGCAGCCCAGTCCTTCAGCAGGCCGAGAGCGATACTCGGACAGGGTTGTCAACCCTAGAGGCCTTCGGCAGGGTAATCAATTACCCAAAGTCATTTATCACTCCCTCAACAGTGAGATCCTTCCTGGGAATGACGATAGACACCGCTCAGGTCAAGGTCTTTCTGCCACAGCGGAAGGTTTTGGGTCTCCATTGCTGTCTTGTCAGCGGTCGTCAATAAATCTGGGGATGAGATTGGTGGGCCTAATGGTGTCATGCTTCGAGGCAGTGCCCTTCGCCCAATTTCACATGAGACCTCAATTGAATCTGCTGACCGGCTGGAATCGGATGCAGGATTATCTTGAACAAGAATTTTCGCTGTCCCCCCTGGCCAGGCAGTCCCTCTTGTGGTGGTTGGACTCCCGGAACCTGCTGTGACTCCCCATTGGGAGATAGTTACCACAGATGCCAGTCTGACAGGCTGGGGAGGCGTTTGGCAGACTCAGAAGATCCAGGGTCAGTGGGGTCCGCAGGAGAACCGCTTACCCATAAATCTCTTGGAGCTGAGAGCTGGTTGGTGCTTCTTTGCTTGACTTCCCACTTAAGAGGTCGTGCGATCCAGGCTTGCTCGGACAATCAAACGACTGTCGCTTACATTAATCACCAGGGTGGGACTCGGAGCAAGAGAGCCCTCAAGGAGGTGACCCAGATTCTGGCTTGGGCAGAGGAGAATGTTCCCTGCATCTCGGCAGTCTACATTCCTGGGGTAGAAAACCAGGAGGCAGACTCCCTGAGCAGGAGCGCCTCACGCCTGGGGGAATGGTCTCTCAGCAGCAAGACCTTTCACGCTCTGTGTCTCTGCTGGGGTCAGCTGAATGTGGACCTGTTTGCGTCCAGACACAATCACAAGCTTCCAAGGTTCGTCTCCCTCTCAAGAGATCCTCTGGCCATTGCCACAGACGCTCTGGCGATTCCTTGGCCGGAGTTCAATTTTCTTTATGCATTCCCTCCATTTCCACTCCTGGGCCGAGTGCTGCGCAAGATAGCCCAGGAATTGGTACCAACTATCCTGGTGGCTCCTCGCTGGCCGAGAAAGAGTTGGTTTGCGGACATAGTTCAGATGTCAGTAGATCGCTACATCATGCCCGACGACCCAGGGCTTCTCACACAGGGGTCGCTGCGGCACCCCAATTTACGGACGCTGGCTTTGACGGCCTGGCTATTAAAACCTCAATCCTGACGGAAAGGGGCTGTCTGCCACGGTTGTGCATACCATGATTCAGGCTCGGAAGAAATCTTCTTCCATGATATATTACAGAGTTTGGCACTCTTACATTGCTTGGTGTGAGACCAAGAGTCTCCCTTGCCGCACATTTTCCATTTCTAGGATTCTGGAGTTTTTGCAACATGGCTTAGACTTGGGTCTCCAGCTGAGCACCCTCAAGGGCCAGGTCTCGGCCTTAGCCATCTTCTTCCAGAGATCCATTGCGATCCATAGGTTGATCAAGACCTTTTTTCCAGGGAGTCACCCATGTCCGGCCACTGCGTCAGTATTACCGGTGTGGGCATTGAATTTAGTACTCTCTGCTCTTCATGGTCCTCCCTTCGAACCATTGTGCGATGATGCATTGTCTATTTTGACTCTCAAAGTGGTCTTTTTGGTAGCGATCACCTCGGTGCGACGTGTATCAGAGCTGGCCGCGCTTTGTTTGAAGCCTCCCTATTTTGAGCGGCATAGGGATAAGGTGGTTTTTCGATTTAAGCCTGATTTTTTGCCTAAGGTTGTTTCTCCCTTTCATCTTAATGAGGAAGTTGTCTTACCAAATTTTACAAGGTGGATGTCAGGGCCTCAGCTGACGCTGTTTTTGGCCGAAGGGTGCTTCAGGCGTTAGTGATATGAACTACATGCTGTTCCGCACTGGGGATCCCGCCCAAATGGACACTGATTTTGGATGTCCCACATGTCATCACTGGGACGACCTGGACTGGATATAGGGAAAAATACAATTCTGTGAAACTCACCTGTAGAATTGTTTTTGATTATATCCAGACTAGGTCGCCCCACCCTGCCCCTTTGTTCATTATTCCTGTTTGCCTGTTATGGTGATTTTTGTATTCATTTGGACTTTGTATTCTTAAGTCTTGTTAGAGAGAGTACAGTGAAGTAACATGGTTTCTTGGCCTCTCGGCCCGTCCTCTTTTTTGTTTACTGCTTTTTAACCACTGGAGAATGATAGAGGGACACCTGCCTTTATAGGGGGCCGGGAGGAGCTACATCTTTTGATGTCATCACTGGGACGACCTGGACTGTATATAATCAAAAACAATTCTACAAGTGAGTTTCACAGAATTGTATTTTCCTATACCCAGAGTGATTGTCAGCTCTTCTCTCTATACCCAGTGACTGTCAGCTCCTCTCTCTATACCCTTATTCCCCTCACCCTAGTGGTGTCTGCGCACCCCGTTACAATGGCAGGTTTCTGTCCTGTAACCGAATCGGACCAATTTCAGATCTTCTTAGTGTTTAAAGCGAAAACAAACCATGGCGTGCCGGCCTTGGAGTCTAAAAGTCTCCTGGGCCAGTTGCTGGCCTTTCCTTAGGGGAATTGGGATGCCCCACTTTGTGACTCACTTTTCCAGTGATCCCCAGCATTTCTGGGCTGATGCTCTCTCCTGCTCTCAGACATTCAGATAGGCCGGTGATAAGAGCGCTCCCCAATCTAAGGGGAAACTGGGGATGCAGTTGCTTTCACTCCCAATTGCCAATCTCTGTAAACAGAGAACCATATGCTGATCATTAATAAGCAGGGCATACAGCTTTGATTTGACGAGAGCCTGCACATGTGCCGTAGGTTCGGGGAGAGATACGTTTTCATGGGGGGTTTACTTAGCAGGGCATCCCAAATCGGTCAAGGGAACAGCGGGTCACGTGATCCAACTAACAATCGATCAAACTTTCCAAAGCACCGTCCATTCGACCGCATAGTGGGACTACCAAGCCCAGCAATTCCCCGGACACACAGATTCTTGACTAAGGCAAAAAGATCGCTTAAGTTAAATATAGGTTTTAATGCAATGAGCGCACACTAGGCAGTGATAACAAACATCTGACTATGGTAGAATGAATACAGTGAGTTACACACAGAGAGATACAACAGTCAGAGTTGGCCTAGAGGCCTAGAGCAGGTGCTCCATTGCACCAATGATAATCGGGTTCTATACCCCCTTATCCTGGCCCGTGCACACAGGTATATATAGTGTGTATAGTGAGCTGTGTTCCTCCTCCCGCAGGGAATGAAAGATTCGAGCCGTACCTGCAAATGGTGGCCGAGAAGATCCAAGATGGAGAGGCGCGCCCCGATCTGGAAGAATGTGACATCTCGGTAAGAAGATGCTGTGTAGCGGAGCATCATGCTTCCTGTCCCACACTGCCTGGCTACACTGTCCTACTGTCCTACTGTGTCCTTGCTCCGCAGGCGGACGCTCTCCTGCAGATGGAGCTGGAGCGCCTGCTGATCCGGGAGCACGCAGGTGAGCTGCTGGAGGCCGGCCTGGATGGCGGCAGCGGCGGGACCCAGAAAGATCGCCGGCGCCTGCTCAGGTGAGCTGTGACCTCTGTGTATTGCACAGTGATTGGCCTGTCCTCATTCTGATGTGGAAAAAACTCTGAAACATAAGTCTTCAGGAAATGCAATGTTTATTCGACTGGGGGCCTGCTTATTTCGATTGCCACTGCCTAAATTACTGGCTCTTTTTGCTTGCTTAAATACTGTTCAGACAAAGGAGCTTAAATGACCATCCTGATTGGATGCCTGGACACGTCAGAATTTGATTGGACATTTTAAACATATACAGACATATATGGAAGGTATAGTTCAGACATGAAGAGCATCTGTTTCTCATTAAGCAGACATAACATTCTTTAGCGATAGTCATATGAGGAGAGAGGTGTGAAAACCCCTCCATACACTGAGAATGTGAGAGATGGCATAGAGGTGGCTAGAACTAAAATAATTAATACTAATTATAATATGTCATATTGCTATTGGATATTTCAAACATATACAGATACACATATATGGAAGGTATAGTGAAGAACATCTGTTTCTCATTAAGCAGATATAATATTCTTTAGCGATAGTCATATGAGGAGAGAGGGCTGAAAATCCCTCCACACACTGAGAATGTGAGAGATGGCATACAGGTGGCTAGAACTAAATACTTAATACTAATTATATTATGTCATATTGCTATTGGACATTTCAAACATATACAGATACACATATATGGAAGGTATAGTGAAGAACATCTGTTTCTCATAACATTCTTTAGCGAGGAGGGAGGGGTGAAAACCCCTCCACACACTGAGAATGTGGTAGAGACATACATGCGGCTAGAACTAAAATGATTAATACTATATATAATATTTCATTTTCCATCTCACCAGGGAAAAACACGGTGGGCCCCCTGGTTCGAGGCCGTTTCAGGGACCAGGAAAAAAACTGGTGGACCCAGGGGCCCCTTTGAGGACCTTCATCACCAAACCTGAACTATCTATAGCTATTCTGTGGCATCCCCGAGTGCATGCACACAGGCAATACAGTCTAGCATAATGTTTCTGTGCATGGGCCCTGAATGTAAGCCAGTAATACCTGCATCTGAATGTGGGGTGGGGCCCCAGAGTCACTTCTACTGGTGGGCCCCAGGCATCCCAGTCCGACTGACTGACTGGTTACCTAAACCTTCCTATTTCTACCTTGTGTGTAATCCTGTGTAATGTTGTTTCAGGGCCGATCTACCGGAATACCTCCTGGATTTTGGACATGTGATCCTCGGAGAGGTCCGCTCACACATCATCAAAATCACCAACACGGGTCATTTCCCCGCCTCCTTCCGGGCAGACCGGCGCGGGCTGTCGGGCACAGGTAAGGTGTCGCCCCCTTGTAGTGCGGAGGAGAGCGACTTTCTCGCTTACAGACTTTGTAACCTGCGTTGTGTGTGCACCCAGGCTTCTCCGTAGAGCTAGACCGCGTCCGCAATCTGCCACTTTGTCACGCCGAAACCTTCCAGGTGAAGTTCGATCCTCAGTCGGCCGGAGCAGATGTGGGGCCCGTCGACGTTTCCATGCCAATACAGGTAAATGGGAGTGTGACGTGGCGATGCCCGGAACCCTCACCTGCCTCCTTCCTCTAACTCTTGTCTCCCGCTAGGTTTATGGAGGCCCCAGACTCGTGCTGCGTCTCCGTGCCTCGGTGACCGTGCCGTCTTTATGTGTGTCCCACGAGCGCCTGGAGTTCAGTGCCGTGCAGTGCGGCCAGTGCGAAATCCGCTCTGTCCAGCTCTACAATCAGCTTCCTGTTCCCTGCGAGTGGATGGCTGTCAGCCCAGAGGCCGAGGCCAAGGTATGGGTGAATGCTAATATGTTGTGACGCATTGTAAAACACAGCAAACCACAACAATAGGACGATAACCTAACCCCATCTCTAACTAATATACATCACACTACTAACAAGACTACTGTGATAGATAAGGGCGAGGATACCTGATGGCTGTAAAGGAGGGTAAGCACACCCCCACGGCTGTAAAGGAGGGTGAGGACACATCATGGCTGTAAAGGAGGGCAGGGACACACCACAGCTGTAAAGAATGATGAGGACACATCACGGCTATAAAGGAGGGTGAGGACACTTCACGGCTGTAAAGGAGGGTGAGGACACATCACGGCTGTAAAGGAGGGCGAGGACACACGACGGCTGTAAAGGAGGGCGAGGACAAACCACAGTTGTAAAGGAGGACAAGAGCACAGCATGGCTGTAAAGGAGGTTGAGGACACACCACAGCTGTAAAGGAGGTTGAGGACACACCACGGCTGTAAAGGAGGGCGAGGACACATCACGGCTGTAAAAGAGGCAGAGAACACACCACGGCTGTAAAGGAGGGCGAGGACACACCACGCTGTAAAGGTGGGCGAGGACACACCACAGCAGTAAAAGAGGGCTAGGACAAACCATGGCTATAAAGGAGGGCGGGGACACATTAAGGCTGTAAAGGAGGGCGAGGACAAACCACAGCTGTAAAGGAGGGCGAGGACAAACCACAGCTGTAAAGGAGAGCGAGGACAAACCACAGCTGTAAAGCAGGGCGAGAACACACCAATGCTGTAAAGGAAGGCGAGGACATGCTACGGCCGTAAAAGAAGGTGAGGACAAACCACAGCTGTAAAGGAGGGCGAGGACAAACCACAGCTGTAAAGGAGGGCGAGGACAAACCACAGCTGTAAAGGAGGGCGAGAACACACCAATGCTGTAAAGGAAGGCGAGGACATGCTACGGCCGTAAAAGAAGGTGAGGACAAACCACAGCTGTAAAGCAGGGCGAGGATACACCACGGCTGTAAAGGACGTCAAGGACACACCACAGCTGTAGAGAACAAGGACGCATCAAGTTGCACAGGCAAGCTTGTCTGTGGCTCTTCCCAGCATGCCGCCATGCTCTCCCCCGCTGCCAGCCGGCTCTGTGCATGCACAATACCGGAGCTGTCACAGTTAAGTACTTAATATGTATAAAAAACACATCACCTAAATATAGCGAGTCGAGATGCAGGAAATTAGGCGAGATTATTATAAATCTTAAAATAATCCAGTATAAATCACAAAATATCCCCCTCAATTAATCAGTTATAAAGTGCAATCTCTATACAATATAATTTATGAGGAAAATATGGCAAGAGGAAATAAAGTGCAAAGTGGTCACAGTTAAGTACTTAATATGTACAAAAGACACATCACCTAAAGATAGCGAGTCGAGGGTGCGGAGGCCGGCCTCCGAACCCTGAAGGCTGCAAGTCTGCAAAGCCTACATGGGCCGCGGGCTCTTCTGCACCGCCTGGGGTAGGGGGATGCAGGAAATCGGGCGAGGTGTAATGGCAAGTCACCCGCTTGCTGACAGGTGACTTTGTCGCCCCCTCCTACCCTGTGAACTGGTAATAGGGGGTCTCATGGACCCGTTACTATTAGGGAAATAGTCAAAAAAAGTGTAAACAACAAAAATGTGCGACAATTGATTAATATCTTCCATCGAATCGATTCCCTTGTCCTGTTTCCTGTCCGTTATGGTGAATGTGTTTCTCAACAACAAAAATGTGTGGCAGTTGATTAAAGTGGACCAACACCCAGGGGTGATCGGCCCGGGAATCTATAAGATTCCCGGGCCGATCACCTCACTCACCACAGGACATCCGAGATCGGGATGTCCCGCGGGGTGAAACCCCCCCAAAAAAAAAACAAACTCCTTACCTGATCCACCGCCGCTGGCGCCTCCCGTGCGCCCCTCTAGACGTGCGAGCGCGCGCCGAAAGTGACGCGCGGGAGGCGGCGGCGGACGCGCTGTCCTGGACGTCGCTGTCACCCGCTTGGATGTCGCGGTCACGTGGGAGCGGGGAGAGGTGAGTTTTTTGGGGTTTCTGGGGGGTTTCAGAGAGGGGGACACCCCCGATCGGGGTGCCCCGCCGAAGTGGACGAAAACCCAGGATAGTCAAAATCCTGGGTGTTGGTCCACTTTAATATCTTCCATCGAATCGATTCCCTTGCCCTGTTTCCTGTCTGTTATGGCGAATGTGTTTCTCACGCTCCTATTGGTTGCTTGTTCCCTGCGTGTCCTGCAGATAGACAAGCACATCCCCCTGCACCTCCGCAAGAAGCTGCGCCAGGAAACCAAGCCCAAACCTGCCATCTTCGAGGTCATCCCGTCACGTGACATGCTCCTCCCGGGGCAACGGAGGAACATTGAGGTTAAGTTTCTTCCCCAGGAGGAGGTAAGTGAGGATCACCAGGTGGCAGCGATCCTCAGCACAAGCCGACGTAGCGGGAAAACCTTATATTCCAAGTATACAGCACGTCCTGCTGTATACATGGGTAATACATCCACAAGATGGCGCTGGACTGCAGAAAACAGCTTGTGGCTCCTTCCGGCCCTATAAAGTCTGGGACCTCCCACAAATTCCTCAGTTCTTATCTGCAGTCTGAGCTGCAAAGAACAGAAGATGGCTCTTTATGCTACGCAGGTGAGCGGGGCTTATATGCCTGCGGCCCTGTAGGACTATTCCCACCCGTTCCGAACCCACTGCCTCCCAGCTTAGGCTGCACTGGTTCGGGTGAAGGTAGGCAGCACCGGGGTCTGGCGCTGCTCCAACCGCAGTCCCTGCTTTAAAGGGTAGGCGGTATAGGCCTGTGGTGAGCCTTGTGGGATGCCCCTTCCGCTATCTGGGGTCCCCTTTACCCTTGTCCCCTGGAATGGGCCCCTTCTCTTAGGTGCTCCCCCGCCTCGCTCTCCCTGGGGACATCTCCGGGGGGGGGGGGTTCAGGCAGGGTGTAGAATTGTTTTCTCCTCTATCCATTTCATTTGCCTTGCATGGTTGTGCTTATTGCCGGGCCTTGCGGATGGCGTTTTTCGCATCACTTCTCCGCGGTCTGCCCCTTGAGGTATATGACGGGCGCCATTTTACCTGCTGTGCTGCGTTGCTGCTTCTACCTACCGCGTTCCGTAAGTGCCCCTTTGGGGCAGCTCTTTTTTTATATTTCTGATTTACTTGGATTGTTTGCTTATGGGGATGTCTGTTTACGGTATGTCTTTCAGGCGGGTCAAACTTTTTGTGGTTTCTCCCGGTCCTCTCCCCTTGATTTAGCGCTAATCCATTATTGGAGGGCTATTGTATTTTATATCTCCCACTTCCCTAGCGGGCTCTTGGGGCATCTCGGGTAGCTATATTAGCGTTAATCCTATATTGGCCTGTGGTGCCACATTAATCACCATATGAAGGCTTCTCAGGATAATGTGCTTGGGGCTCCTTCGGGACAAGCCTGGGCTGTGTATTGCGTGTGGGGTTTCCCCTGATGCCTAGTGCTGTGCCCCCACACGCTTACATCTGACTCCTAGTGAGGTGCATACCAGTGGGGAGTCTCAACCTGATTTGGCTGCACGGGTGGCCAGCATTGAAAAGCATTCCCCTGACACTACTACTCTGAAGGATGGTGAAGACCGGCACATGGACCAGCTGGCTTGCCATGCTTTTGCCTGTGTGGGGACCGCACTGCGCTCGGTTTGTGCCTCTACCATTACAGCTGTTGCTATTAAAGGCCTGCTCAAGAGTCTCTTAGATGGGGCCTCTGATGACGCAGGAGGAGAAGTGTACGGTTCTTTGCTATGAATTTGTTGCATATGTTCTGTCTACTATGGATGATACCATTAGAATGTGTGGGAGGACATCTGCTCTGCTGGTGGCTATACGCTGCTCTGTCTGGCTGCGTCAGTGGGTAGCTGATAACGCTGCTAAGAAGGCTCTCACTGGCTTTCCCTTTAAGGGGCTGCGCCTCTTTGGTGAACGCTTGGACTTGTTTGCTAAGGGCGGCAGGTTACCTCAACATAGAAGGCAGTCCTGGTCCTTTCCGGGTACAGGTGCCTTTCTCCCTTCCTTCCGTGGTTCCAGAATTGGGCGAGGAGCCTCCCTTGCTGGGGCCCGTGGAGAATATTGGGGAAGGGGCAGAGGACGTGGCCGCCCCGGCCCCTCCTGGGGTCCCAAGCCTAAGTCCTCCCCCAAGCCCCCTCAGGCATGAAGGGGCGCCCTCACCCATCCTGGTGGGCGGACGGCTTCGGCTCTTTGCTCACGTCCGGAGGCTTCACGTCTCAGACTGGTGGATTCAGGAGGTAGTGTCCTCCGGTTACAAGATAGAGTTTGCAGCCTGGCTGCCCCCAAGATTCATCAAATCCCGGATGGCTCAAAACCCCCTGTCAGCTCAGGGTCTGTGTCTTGCTGTTCAAAATCTTTTAGAGTTGGGGGTCATCTGCCCGGTGCCTTTCTGGGAAAGGGGCAGAGGCTTCTATTCCAATCTTTTCCCTGTCTCCAAAAAGGACGGGTCCCTCAGACCCATCCTGGATTTAAAGCGCCTCAACAAGTTTGTCAGATTCAGGCATTTTCGCATGAATACCCTGCGCTCTGCAGTCAATTCACTGCGCCTGGGCGACTTCATGACATCTGTAGACATCAAGGATGCTTACCTTCATGTACCAATTTTTCCAGGTCATCAAAAATTTCTCAGGTTCGCCCTGGGAGATCTGCACTATCAGTTTGTAGCCTTGCCTTTCGGTCTCACCTCGGCTCCCAGAGTTTTCACCAAGGTTCTGGCGGGAGTAATGGCTCTACTGAGATCTCATTTGCATCCTTCCTTACTTGGACGACATTCTCATCACTTCTGAGTCCTTCCAGCAGGCAGAGCTGGATACCCAGAGGGTGGTGTCCACACTGGAGTCTTTCGGCTGAGTGATCAACCACCCTAAGTCTTCCCTGTCTCTGTCCTTGGTGAGGTCCTTTCTGGGCATGACTCTGGATACGTCTCAGGTCAAGATCTTTCTTCCTTAGCAGAAGGTGAAGTGTCTTCAAGCTCAGGCCCAGCTTCTTCTGTCTTGCCCTCATCCTCATCCCTCCATTCGGCAGGGGATGCAGCTGGTGGGCCTGATAGTGTCTTGCTTCGAGGCGGTTCCATACGCTCAGTTTCATATGAGACCTCTTCAACTTCACCTCTTGTCAGTATGGGATCGGGACCCTGTGTCCCTGGATCAGGTGTTTGTTCTCTCTCGTGGTGACTTTGAGAGACACCATGACAAGGTGGTGTTTCGTTTTAAGCCAGATTTTCTGCCTAAGGTTGTGTCTGCTTTTCATCTCAATCTGGACATTGTTTTGCCTTCTCTGTGCCCTAATCCTAGTAACTCTAAGGAGCAGGTTTTGCATTCTCTAGATCTGGTTAGAACCCTGAAGTTCTATTTGGTGGCTACTGAGCATTTCAGGAAGACTGATGCTTTTTTTGTTCTCCCTTCTGGGCCTAAGAAGGGTTTAGCTCCAGCTAAGTCCACCATCAGCAAGTGGATCCGTCAGGCTGTGATTCAAGCCTATTCTGCTAAGGGGAAGGAGCCTCCCTTCCGCCTTACTGCTCATTCTACTCGTGCTATTGGTGCCTCTTGGGCTTTTCAGCACCAAGCTTCTCTTCAACAAGTTTGTAAGGCCGCTACTTGGTCTTTTGTTTTTTTTCACTTTTTCTACGTTTTACAAGGTTGATGTTAGGGCCTGAGCTGATGCTGCTTTTGGCCGCAAAGTTCTGCAGGCGGCAGTGGGTTAAACTGCCCGCTGTTGCTTTTGGGGATCCCACTCTACCTTACGGACACTGCTATTGGATGTCCCATGTGTAAGGAATCTTCTGGAGCAGGACGTGCTGTATACTTGGAATAATACAATTCTGTTATTACTCACCAGTAGAATTGGTATTATATGTATACAGCACGTCCTGCTCCACCCCACCCTTGTTATCATTATTCTTGGTTACCTCTGTATGGTGATTGTTCATATGTTCATTTGAATTCTGGTTATTATAGTTCTCCAGGCTTCTTGTTAACTGCTTGTCAATACTGGGGAATTTATGGGAGGTTCCCGACTTATATAGGGCCGGGAGGAGCCACAAGCTGTTTTCTGCAGTCCAGCGCCATCTTGTGGATGTATTACCCATGTTTAAGGAATCTTCTGGAGCAGGACGTGCTGTATATTGATAATACCAATTCTACAGGTGAGTAATTTTATTTTTTTTTCCTCTTTACGATTTTAGAAGCTCTACAGCCAGCGGCTGGTCCTGCAGGTGGCACAGAGCAGCCAGCGAGTGATGTTGCTGGTCCAGGGGCAAGGTCTGGAGCCGCGCCTGGAATTCACGCCCTCCGTGCTGGAGCTGGGCCCCGTCCTGCCGCTGAGCCAAGGCGACGACATGGAGGTGGTGGTGAGAAATCCGTGCGACTTCCCGATCGAGTTTTACTCTCTGGAGATGGACCAGCAGTACCTGGAGGAGGAGAAGGTGGGGCTGCATCACTTATTGTTGCTCTGTCTTGGAGGCTTTTTCCGGGTTCTTATCAATCGTTTATTTCAGATCCTGAGAATGCTGAAGGTCTATGACTCCCAGGACACCCTGCTGCTCCCACCCCGAATACCTGGAGAGAAGTTACCCCGGGAAATCCTGGACTTCTACGAGGAGCAAAAACAACACTTGCCGGAGCAGGATGAGAGCGGGATAAAGCAGCAGGATGAGGCTGGTAGGGAGTCTCCAGCTGTCATTTCTTCCACTTTATTTGTGCCAGTTACTAAGAAAAAGATGTTAAAGTGGACCAAAACCTGGGATTTTCACTATCCTGGGTTTTGGTCCTTCCCCTGTTTGGGATGGCTTGCCCAAAACTGGGCCAGGCAAACACCTCTTCTTAAGCCCAGGCACGGGTGTAGGCTGTGCTGGCTGTCCTAACCTGCATAGAGTGGCCCCAGCACAGCGCGCTGGAGACTGCTCTTGAGAAACTATGATGCGCACACAAGGTACATTCTCCCAGAGTGATCCCTTTCTTCAAAAAGTGTTCCACTATGGGCGCTACCCCCTCTTCCTTTTCTTTGGCAATTGGATAATGTTTGTGGTATACACGGATGGCCACTGGTTTTAATGTGGCTTTGTAAGGCGTGTTTCTCCCCCCTGTACATACAGATTGCCCACATTAATCCAGACCCTCACCCTGAATAAGAGCCTATCTTGTATGTCCCCCCCCCCCCCGTATATGCAGATTGCCCACATTAATCCGGACCCTCACCCTGAATAAGAGCCTATCTTGTATGTTACCCCCCGTACATAGAGATTGCTCACATTAATCTGGACCTTCACCCTGAATAAGAGCCTATCTTGTATGTCCCCCCCCCCCCCCCCCCCCGTACATACAGATTTCCCACATTAATCCGGACCTTCACCCAGTATAAGAGCCTATCTTGTATGTTTCCCCCTATCTCTTATCCATCCCTCAATGAGGATGTGTGGTTTCATCCACCCGTCACGAGGGGGCGTGGCTTCATTCATCCCTTAATGAGGGGTGTGGCTTAATTTACATATTGTCCCTCTTTGAGGTGTAACATGCAGATCTGCAGCAATAAATTATTCATTTGCCTATGCAAAGTGTTTCTATTGTTGTAACTGATGCAATGAATCTCCTATCCATCCCTCAATGAGATGGAGACAAGAAGAGCGTGAAGGGAAAGAATGAAGCCCAAATAAAAAGATAAAGTGCTGCAGAAAATAATAAAGAAGTGTGCAAAGAAAAAGAGGGAGGTATAGGGGAGGGGCAATGTACTGAGAGCTTTCTATCTAGCTTTCTGAATGGTGTCTCCTGGCGCCCCCTTGCAGTGAGGTTGGCATGGTGCACACCCCCACGGGCGGCCTTGATGAGAACTATCACATAGGTTTCTTACCTTCAGATCTGTTATTTTTCTAGGTCCAATGGAGCAGATTGCGGACGACCAGCTGTCCGATACAGGTGACAAGCAGGAAGTTCCCGCCCCAGCGCACGCCCCCAGCCATTCCTCTCGCGTTGAAGGCAAAACCGAGGATGCCGAGGAGGGTTCTGAAAAGAAGGTGGCCCCAGGTAAATCAGGCGAGGAGGGGAGATTAGCTGAGGAGGTGGGGGGGGGGGGACAGCAGGAGCCTGGAAGATCCCATAGGAGACCAAGAGGTGACCATAGTTGAGGCCTAGGGGCGTGGCTTCATTTACATATTGTCCCTCTTTGAGGTGTAACATGCAGATCTGCAGCAATAAATGATTCATTTGCCTATTCAAAGGGTTTCTATTCTTGTAACTGTTACAATGTATCTCCTATCCATCCCTCAATGAGGGGGCGTCGCTTCTATCCATTCCTCAATGAGGGGGCGTGTCTTCATTTACATATTGTCTCTCTTTGAAGTGTAACATGCAGATCTGCAGCAATAAATGCAGAGATTAGCTGGGGGGGGGCAGCAGGAGCCTGGAAGATCCCATAGGAGACCAAGAGGTGACCATAGTTGAGGCCTAGGGGCGTGGCTTCATTTACATATTGTCCCTCTTTGAGGTGTAACATGCAGATCTGCAGCAATAAATTATTCATTTGCCTATTCAATATCCTCTAAATCAGGTGCGACCCCAGGGCTGGCCCACCAACCGGTCCACAAATGCTAATTGCACACTGCTAAATCAAATATACGATTTATTAGAGCATAAGAAATTCATACATAGTATCCAACACACATAGCAACATATAAACATACAGTTAAAAAACACTTATTAAAACTCAGAACAAATGGGGAGGAGCTCCGGGGCTATATTGCTATCCAAATAGATAATTAATTGATTCAATACTCAAAATAAGATTAATATACAACTCATAGTGCAATGGCGCTTATAGAAAGTGCTGAGTGCATAAAGTGCCTAGTGTCTATTAATAAAGTGCTATATTTATTGTGAAATATTGCACTGCTCAGAACACGCAGTGCTAACAACATCCAAAACCTGTGCAAACATGCAAAAATTATATAACATAAGGAAAGTGCAATGTGCAAAAAATGAGTGCATCTACTCTAAGGCTAAACCTAAATGGTGCTACTACAGTTCTAATAAGCGCCACTCGCATATGGTGTAAGCATATAAGTATAAACACACGCAGTGAACAATAGCACTGCAGAGTATCCAAGAGCCTCCTGTCCTCCCCACTTACCTCACCGGCGCGCTGCGTGGTCCTCCACCACTTCGCTCGGGTGACTGAGCTGAGGGCGCCGGCTTGTTAAATATCCCCCTAGGTCGCGCAGGCGGAAATGACGCAACCCCAGGTGCGCGTCACCTCCGGCCGGTGGAGCGCACACACCAGGAAGCACAACATGTGCCATCTCAGTGAGTGCGCTCCACCGGGCGGAGCCGCCGCGCCACCCGCCCACAGGAAGCAACATAATACTGGATGGAACGACAGCAAAATACCCCGCAGGCCTCCCCAGTGACATAGGCCGACCCGGTGTCCAGCCCCCCAGGGCCGCGTCACCTCCGGCCGATGGAGCGCACACACCAGGAAGTGCTATCATAGTGGGTGCGCTCCACCAGGCGGAGCCGCGCCCCACCTGTTCGCCCATCCAGCTACATCACCCCGTGAGACAGGCCCCCCCAGAAGCCACTACTCAAACCTGTGGAACTCCTGGGGTCTGATTGATGAAATGAAATAAACATGGCCAGCAATCCCACACACATAATAAATAACATCACTCCAGCAGTGAACATGTAATCTACTATAGTTCAACCTAATGCTATATACCATATATGAAACTCCAACATTGCTCTTCAATTGTCACTCCAATCATATAAACATGCCCATAATACGGTTAAATCACCATCATACTATTCTTAGTATGTCACACACCCCGCTTCAAGAATCCATAACATGTGGGTAATATCGTCCTGAAGAGGGCGTTCCTGCAGAGATGATAGCAAAAGAAAGCCCCTCCCTGATCCATAAATACCTGGGACCTCCCACTCACTACCCAGTTTTCCATCTCTGCAGACGGCGAGCAAGTCAGAAGATGATGGCTCCTCCTTGCACAGGGGGATTTCAGGTAGCCGGGGTAACTCCCGGCCTCTTATGTTGTTTATTTCCGCTCGGACCCCTTTTGTCCCAAAAATTTACCTCATATTACATGCCTCCACAGTCTTGGCTGCTGGCCCGAGCGAGGGTACATTGGCACCTCTGGTGCTGAGGAGCAGAGCTCCACCGTGAGACCCTAAAAGAGAGGGTAGGCGGTCATACCGGGTAGGTGATCCCAGTTTGGGATGCCCCGTCCCTTGACCTTTCCCCTGGGGGGGGGGGCCCTTCCCTTTACCAATTATGGGGGCTGGGGGTTCCTCTCATAGGGGTTAGCTTATTCACTTTCTCTTTATTACTGTCTCTTTATTGATGTGTGTATCTAGAGTAGTCCCTCAATGTGTTTTTCTCTTCTTACTATGTCCCAGCACCGCGGCTGTCATTGCAGCCGGGTGCCGGGGTTTTTCATTCTGTGAGGTGATTTTTCACCTCACGCGCGTTGGGGGGGGCGGGGCTGGCACTCGGCGCTCTGCCGCGGCCAGCCCCCGTTCTCTCCTTCACTCCTCGCCGCAGCGAGCGGGGCGGGTGCTCCGCTAGTGATAGCGGATGCACCCGTTGTCATGCAGCCGGCGCCGCGGTTGTCGGCGGCGCCGGTCTCTGGGCTGGTGCGTGAGGGACTTCTTCCCTCACGCTTCATTCACACTGGAAGGGGGGGCGGAGCCGGGCTTTCGGCGCGTCGCCGCGGCTCCGCCCTCCTCTGTACTGGCGCCGCTGCGGAGCTGAGCTCCCTGTCACTAGGCAGCTCCCTGTTACTAGGCAGAAGGGGGCACAGATCAGCTTTGCGCGGGCTGCGCAGACCACGCCCCTGGCACGGCTGTGCTTCTTCTCTTCACTTCACCTCAGAGATCGCCACACAATTGTTCTGAGGCGGATCGTTCACCGCAGCGTATGTGAGTGGCCCTGTGGGCCTCATTTATTTCTTTATCTGTTAAGTTTTATTGTAGGGTCTTATGGGTCTCTCTCTGTCTTTTAGGTGAAAGTTATCCAGGAGGATCTTCTGTAGTATTGGAAGGTCTCTCCTGATCCTGGGTCCCTGGGTCCATTTTAGCATCACAAATCCTCCCACTCGGGACATTAAAGGGGCATCCCGGGTTGCCTAACTGGCGTAATTCCCTGGGTCATAGCGACCACTCAAAATTCACCTTATGGAGGCATCCCCGGATACTGGGACTGGGACCCCTTCGGGGCATCCCAAAAAGTGTATGTTGTGTGGGATTTCCATTACTGGGGATGATGTGTTACTGTGTATACCATGTGCACAGCAAACTATTACGCGGCAGTCCGAACCCCAAGCGTCGGGGTCAGCACAGCCGGCCACCTCAACTCCCCCTCCCGCCTTGACTCGTGCCCCGTGTGACGTGGTCATGGGCAGGGATCTGCAATCCGAGATGTGTGCCAGATTGGCTAGCCTTGAGAAAATGCTCTCTAGCTCGGTCGCCCGTAAGGCTCCGTCTAAGAGAAAGCATTTGTCGCCGGCTCCGCCGGTGGATGATCTTGATGACAGAGATAATCTGGATTGGTCTGATTATCCCCAGCTAGAGGAGGGGGAAGTTGATGAGGGTTCAGAATTTTCGGATGATGAGCAGTCTGCTGGCGCTGATGCCGAGCTTTCTGATTTAGGGAGATCCTTGGACTCTCCTCACGCTCTGTCTCTCATGCTGGAAGTTCTGAATATTTCCCCTCCCGAGGAGGCGTCACAGCAGAAAGGTGAATTGTTTGAGGAATCCAGGCCGCGCCTGGAGTTTCCTACGCAACGCCATTTTGATAGAATCATTGACAAGGAATGGGATAGGCCGGCTCGGCTCCCTGGCATCCCTCAGGGGTGGGATAGGAAATATCCCTTTCCTTCTGAGGCGATCAAGCGCTGGGCATCTCCCCCCGAGGTGGATGCACCAGTTTTGGGGTTGTCTAACTCCTCGGTGTTAAACAGACCTGATTGTTCCACTCTCAAAGATGGAGAGGATAAACGTATTGATCAGATGGCTTCTCATGGCTTTACTAGCATTGGGTCGGCCATCCGGCCTGTGTGCGCTTCGGAGCTAATGGTGTTGGCCACCAGGTCTGTGGTCAGGGACCTGTTGACTTCTTCCGGGCTTCGTCCTGGTAGTAACGAGTTCCTTAGCCTTAAACGGTGCGAGTTGTTTCTATCCTTTGTGTTGACCGCCTTGGATGATACTTTGATGATGTGTGGTAGGACTTCGGCTCTGCTTGTGGCTATTCGGCGGTCGGTGTGGCTGCGCCAGTGGGCGGCCGATTTTATGTCCAAAAAATCACTGACGGCTTTACCCTTTGTTGGTCTACGGCTCTTTGGAGAGACATTGGACTCTGTCACCAAGGGTGGTAGGTTACCTCAACGTAAGAAACAACGCCGCCCCTTTCGGGGGGCGCCTGCCTTTAACCCCTCCTTTCGGGGGGCCAGATCTGGCAGGGGTTCTGCATTTCCCTCTTCCAGAGGAGATTTCGGAAACAGGGGCAGAGGACGTGCCCGTTCTGGATACAGTTGGGGCTCTAAGCCCAAACCGGCTGCTAAGCCGGCTCAGCAATGAGGGGGCGCCCTCACCCATGCGGGTGGGGGGACGGCTGCAGCACTTCTCTCAGATCTGGGATCAAGAGGTCTCGGACAGATGGATCCGGGAAGTGGTGTCTTCCGGCTACAAGCTGGAGTTCGAGCTCCGCCCCCCTTCCAGATTTGTCAGGTCTCGGATGCCGTCGGAGCCTCTAGCGGCGCAGGGGCTCCTGGTGGCAGTGGAGAATCTTCTGGATATGGCTGTCATTTGCCCAGTGCCCCCTTCAGATCGGGGCAGGGGCTTTTATTCCAATCTGTTCACGGTTCCCAAGAAGGATGGGTTGGTCCGTCCCATCTTGGATCTGAAGTTTCTCAACCGGTTCATCCGGCCGAGGAAATTCCGCATGGAAACGCTGCGTTCGGCCATTCACTCTCTTCGTCAGGGAGACTTTCTGACGTCCATAGACATCAAGGATGCTTATCTACACGTTCCGGTTTTTCCAGCACACCAGAGGTTTCTCAGGTTCGTGGTGGAGGATCGGCACTTTCAGTTTGTGGCACTTCCTTTCGGTCTCACCTCAGCGCCTCGGGTGTTCACCAAGGTGCTAGTGGGGGTGATGGCTCTGCTCAGAGGTCAGGGTATCCGCATCGTGCCCTATTTGGACGATCTACTGATCATGGCCTCTTCCTTCAACCAAGCGGAGTTGGACACCAGAGCGGTGGTGTCCAGTCTGGAGAGGTTCGGTTGGGTGATCAACCACCCCAAGTCTTCTCTTTCCCCGTCCAGAATTCTGACCTTTCTGGGAATGTCTCTGGACACTTCACAGGCCAGGGTGTTTCTACCCCAGGCCAAGATTCTTTTGATTCAGGAGTTAGTTCGGCTTCTCTTGTCAACCCCTCATCCGATCATCCGGTTAGGGATGAGGCTGGTGGGGTTAATGGTGGCCTCATTCGAGGCAGTTCCCTTTGCGCAGTTTCACACAAGGACGCTTCAGCTTCATCTGTTGAAGGTTTGGGACAAGTCTCCTCTATCGTTGGATCAGTCCTTCCTGATGACTCCCCGAGTTCGTCGATCCCTGCAATGGTGGTTGGGGTCGGTCAATCTGTTGAAGGGCAGATCTTTTCTGGCTCCGCGTTGGGAAACAGTTACCACGGATGCCAGTCTGTCAGGTTGGGGGGGTGTTTGGAAGGACCTCCAGTTTCAGGGTCTGTGGGGCCCGCGGGAGGCTCACGAGCCCATCAATGTTCTGGAGTTGAGAGCCATCAGGTTGGTTCTGTTTCGCTTGACTCATCAGTTGAGAGGCCTGCCAGTTCAGGTCCGGTCGGACAACAGAACGGCGGTTGCTTACATCAATCACCAGGGAGGGACTCGCAGCAGGAGTGCCCTCAGGGAAGTGTCTTTGATTCTGGACTGGGCAGAGACCCACGTCCCGTGTATCTCAGCAGTCTACATTCCGGGAGTGGAGAACACGGAGGCGGACTTGCTGAGCAGGGCCTCCTCTCGTCAGGGGGAGTGGTCTCTCAGTCCCAAGGTGTTTCGTTCGATATGTCTCAGGTGGGGGTTCCCAGCGGTGGACCTCTTTGCTTCTCGTCACAATCACAAGCTTCCAGTCTTTGTGTCTCTCTCGCAGGATCCTCTGGCTCTGACAGTGGATGCCATGTCTCTAAACTGGAGGGATCTGGGGTTCCTTTACCTGTTTCCTCCGTTCCCAATGCTAGCCAGAGTGCTGCGCAAACTGGCCTTGGATGGTGCGTCGGCGATTCTGGTAGCCCCAAGGTGGCCAAGGCGAGTTTGGTTCGCAGACCTCGTAAGACTGGCAGAGGATCAGTTCGCCCTGCCTCTGCTGCCGGACCTGCTCACCCAGGGTCGGCTGCGCTATCCCAATTTACCATCGCTGGCTTTGACGGCATGGCTGCTGAAACCGCCATCTTGAAGGAAGAAGGTCTTTCTGACGCGGTGATTCAGACTCTTATCCGTGCCAGAAAGCGCTCTTCCTCTTCTATTTACTACAGGACTTGGAGGGCCTATATTGATTGGTGTGAAAGTAGGTCTTTCTCTTGTCGAGAGTTCTCCATTCCTAGAATTTTGGAGTTTCTCCAACATGGTCTAGATCTGGGGCTCCAGCTTAGTACATTGAAAGGGCAGGTTTCTGCCCTGGCGGTGTTATTCCAAAGGTCTTTTGC
This sequence comes from Gastrophryne carolinensis, assembly GCA_027917425.1. Classification (NCBI taxonomy): domain Eukaryota; kingdom Metazoa; phylum Chordata; class Amphibia; order Anura; family Microhylidae; genus Gastrophryne; species Gastrophryne carolinensis. Next base: position 7,621,834 of record CM051241.1, read on the forward strand.
ACTTCATCCCTTAGTCAAGACCTTTTTCCAAGGTGTTACACATGTTCGGCCTCCTAGGAAGCCTTTTGTTCCAGTTTGGGATTTGAACCTGGTTCTTTCTGCTCTCCAGGGCCCTCCGTTTGAGCCCTTGAATGAGATAGCTTTGTCTTCTCTTACGCAAAAGGTGGCCTTTTTGGTGGCTATCACTTCGGTTAGGCGTGTTTCTGAGTTGGCAGCTTTATCCATTACAGCTCCGTACTTCGAGAAACATCAGGACAAGGTTGTCTTTCGTTTCAAGCAGGATTTTCTTCCTAAAGTGGTCTCGGAGTTTCATCTGAATCAGGACATTGTGTTGCCTTCTCTATGCCCAAATCCCAGCGACGACAAGGAAAGGGCATTGCATTCCTTGGATGTAGTTCGTGTTGTGGAACATTATCTGGAGGTTACGTCTTCCTTTCGTAAGACTGATGCTTTCTTTGTGGTGCCCTGCGGGCCTAGGAAAGGTTTGGCTCCTGCCAATTCTTCCATTACTAAATGGATTCGTCAGGCCATCATTGGGGCCTATTCTGCCAAGGGGAGGAGTCCCCCTTTTCGTGTTACTGCTCATTCTACTCGTGCAGTTGGTGCGTCCTGGGCTTTTCAGCACCAGGCTTCTGTTGAGCAAGTTTGTAAGGCCGCTACCTGGTCTTCTGTTCACACCTTTTCCAAGTTTTACAAGGTTGATGTTCGGGCTTCAGCGGATGCTGTTTTTGGCCGCAAAGTTTTGCAAGCTGTAGTGGTTTAAAGTTGTGCATTGTTGCCTAGTTTTGGATCCCCGCCCTTGTTATGGACACTGCTGTTGGATGTCCCACATGTTATGGATTCTTGAAGCGGGGTGTGTGACATACTAAGAATAATACCATTTTGTGAATACTCACCTTGTAAAATGGGTATTATGAGTATGTCACACACCCCGCTTCAACCCGCCCTTTTGTATTCAGGATCCTCTTTATTGCGAACTTTGCGTGGTTGTTGTTTATTTTTGCCTCTTCCTGGTCCCTTACCTTACTGCTTCTGTATACTGGGTAGTGAGTGGGAGGTCCCAGGTATTTATGGATCGGGGAGGGGCTTTCTTTTGCTATCATCTCTGCAGGAACGCCCTCTTCAGGACGATATTACCCACATGTTATGGATTCTTGAAGCGGGGTGTGTGACATACTCATAATACCCATTTTACAAGGTGAGTATTCACAAAATGGTATTATTAGTGTTATATATCCGGTCCCACCATCATCTGCATTTGCCTATTCAAAGTGTTTCTATTCTTGTAACTGTTACAATGTATCTCCTATCCATCCCTCAATGAGGGGCCGTCGCTTCTTCGCTTCTATCCTTTCCTCAATGAGGGGGTGTGGCTTCATTTACATAATGTCTGTCTTTGAAGGGTAACATGCATATCTGCAGCAATAAATGCTTAGATTAGCTAAGGAGGGGGGGGGGGGGGCAGCAGGAGCCTGGAAGATCACATAGGAGACCAAGAGGTGACCATAGTTGAGGCCTAGAGGCATGGCTTCTATCCATTCCTCAATGAGGGATGTGGCTTAATTTACATATTGTCCCTCTATGAGGTGTAACATGCAAATCTGCAGCAATAAATGCAGAGATTAGCTGAGGAGGGGAGGCAGCAGGAGCCTGGAAGATCACATAGGAGACCAAGAGGTGTCCATAGTTGAGGCCTAGGGGCATGGCTTCTATCCATTCCTCAATGAGGGGTGTGGCTTAATTTACATATTGTCCCTCTATGAGGTGTAACATGCAGATCTGCAGCAATAAATGCAGAGATTAGCTGAGGAGGGGGGACAGCAGGAGCCTGGAAGATCACATAGGAGACCAAGAGGTGACCATAGTTGAGGCCTAGGGGCATGGCTTCTATCCATTCCTCAATGAGGGATGTGGCTTAATTTACATATTGTCCCTCTATGAGGTGTAACATGCAGATCTGCAGCAATAAATGCAGAGATTAGCTGAGGAGGGGGGGGGGCAGCAGGAGCCTGGAAGATCCCAAAGGAGACCAAGAGGTGTCCATAGCTGAGGGACCTTCCTGAGGACAGGAGGCACAAGCAGCACTGGGCACCACAATATTTGAAATATTTGACAGTCTGATGGGGGACCCTAATGATGGTAAGTGCCCCATAGCACCCCTCAATCTTGATGAGTCTGATGGGGGGCCCTAATGATGGTAATTGCCCCACAGCACCCCTCAATCTTGATGAGTCTGATGGGGACCCTAATGATGGTAAGTGCCCCATAGCACCCCTCAGTCTTTCCTTTGTGTTGCAGGCGTTGGCCCCCAGAAAGCCGTGGGGGAGCTGGAGCTCAATCCCGTGTCCCAGGCCATTGCCCGCCACATGGGCATTGACACGAGCAGCGAGGGGCAAGCGGCGAGGAACCGCCGGGGCATCGGCATCATTGTACACGGAGCCCCTCTGACCGGTAAGTGGAGCAGATAGGTGGCGCTATAGATCCTCTGCCATAGAGTCTTACCTCTATTCTCTTTAGGGAAAACTTCAACGGCTCTGGAGCTGGCTCAGCATTACAACGTGGTCTGTCTGTCCCTGGATTCCGTGGTCCTGGAAGCCGTATCCCATGGCAACAGCAAAGCCGGCCTGAGGGCCAGACATCTGTGTGCCAGGGCCGCCATCCATCAGTCACTGACACAGTACGAGGAGGCTGGTGAGTGTTGCCCCAGAGGCGGCCCAGTTTTATTACTCCAGAAAGTGTATTACTTATCTGGCAGAGAGGCCCCCGGACACAGAACAGGTATCCCAAGTGTATTACTTATCTGGCAGAGAGGCCCCCGGACACAGAACAGGTATCCCAAGTGTATTACTTAACTAGCAAGGAGGACCCCGGACACAGAACAGGTATCCCAAGTGTATTACTTATCTAGCAAGGAGGACCCCGGACACAGAACAGGTATCCCAAGTGTATTACTTATCTAGCAAGGAGGACCCCGGACACAGAACAGGTATCCCAAGTGTATTACTTATCTAGCAAGGAGGACCCCGGACACAGAACAGGTATCCCAAGTGTATTACTTATCTAGCAAGGAGGCCCCCGGACACAGAACAGGTATCCCAAGTGTATTACTTAACTAGCAAGGAGGACCCCGGACACAGAACAGGTATCCCAAGTGTATTACTTATCTAGCAAGGAGGACCCCGGACACAGAACAGGTATCCCAAGTGTATTACTTAACTAGCAAGGAGGACCCCGGACACAGAACAGGTATCCCTGCTTTACACCATTCTCTACCATCAGGACATAACCTTGGTTAGGGAAAGACCCATGTTAGGCTGTATAAGGGGGAAGTAAACTATTTGTAAACCATCCAATCAGAGCCATTTACCGTGTTGACATCCTTCGGAAAAGGGCTGTGATTAAATTCATTGGGGAGTGCACGCTACTGCATCCCCCGTATCCTTGTTAACACACGTTCCCGCCCCAGCCATTCAGGTAGGCCGGGGCAGGAGCCCGTTCGCCGACGGGGGTGCGGCAGCACGCGCCCCTATTGAAAACAATGTTTGGCAAATGGAGTAGCGAAGGCAAAGGGCTCTGATTGGACGAGAGCCCACGCATGCACTGTTGGAGCGGGGAAAGGTGAGTTTTTACAGGCGCCCTTAGGGAGGGTCCCACAGCGGGGCATCCCGTTTCGGCCCATTCTGCAATTTTTTAGATTCCATGCTGGGCGCTGGTGAGTTTTGTACCGCTTTAAAGCGGACCAACACCCGTGCGGGTGCCACCTGTGGCTTACGTGGGTAGCGATGTTCCGGCTGCAGGAAAGCCCCGCCCACAAGAGCATCAATGGCCAAATGTATTTCACAGGTTCAGTGGGTTTTGGTCCACTTTATGTGCCCATTATTATTATTATGGCCGTCCAATTTCTACCCCCTGTGGCATCCCAAACTAGGATGCCCCACTGTGTGACACCCCATTAAATCCCTGCACCCACTCACTTAAACTCCTTCCAATGACGCATGCGCAGGTCATGGCCTCGCTATACTTTTAGCTAGACGCATACCCGGGGTAGCCATTTGTGATTGGCCGGCCCAGGCACGCCCCAGCTAGAGGTGAGCGGGGATGCCACTCTGCACCATTCAGCTCGCTAGCTGCTGTGATGTCACAGACCCTCCCACCCCTGTGTGTGATGTCACAGCATCTTGCCTAACTGAATGGAGCTGAGCGCGCCGATTCTGCAGCAGCTGCTGTGATGTCATAGACCCTCCCACCCGTGTGTGATGTCACATCATCTTACATAACTGTATGGGGCTGAGCACACTGATTCTGCAGCAGCTGCTGTGATGTCATAGACCCTCCCACCCCTGTGTGTGATGTCACAGCATTTAATATAACTGAATGGAGCTGAGCACACTGATTCTGCATCAGCTGCTGTGATGTCATAGACCCTCCCACCCCTGTGTGTGATGTCACATTATCTTGCATAAATGGAGCTGTGGGCGCTGATTCTGTAGCAGCTGCTGTGATATCATAGACCCTTCCATCTCTGTGTGTGATGTCACAGCATCTTGCATAAATGAATGGAGCTGAGTACACTGCTTCTACAGCAGCAGCTGTGATGTCATAGACCCTCCCACCCCCGTGTGTGATGTCACATGATCTTACATAACTAAATGGAGCTGAGCGCGCTGATTCTGCAGAAACAGCTGTGATGTCATAGACCCTCCCACCCCTGTGTGTGATGTCACATCATTTTGCATAACTGAATAGAGCTGAGCGAACTGATTCTGCAGCAGCTGCTGTGATGTCATAGACTCTCCCACCCGTGTGTGATGTCACATCATCTTACATAACTGAATGGAGCTGAGCACGCTGATTCTGCAGCAGCTGCTGTGATGTCATAGACCCTCCCACCCCTGTGTGTGATGTCACAGCATCTTGCATAACTGAATGGAGCTGAGCGCACTGATTCTGCAGCAGCCGGCTCTCGTAAGTGGCTTCCTATCTTCCTATCTGTTGCATTGTGTTACAAGCCCCTCACTGTCCGCAGCCCGCCCCTCCCGAATGCCGTTATTTATTTTTTTAATCAAAGTGTTGCCACTGATCTGACCCCGCCTCTGGGCCCCCCCCCCCCCCCCCCCCGGTAGCTGGGGACCACATGCATTTGCATGGTTTGCGTATTAGTTAAGCACACCACTGCCTGTGAGGCCCAGCCATCCTGGGGGTCTGGGAGTCATAAACATGTAAATCGAGCCATGAGAAAAAAGTAGAAAGAGGAAGACTGAACAAAAGAGAGAAAGACTATGGGTAAGAAGTAAAGGGAGAGAAAGAAAGCAAGTAGAGAGAGAGGGAAAGAATTAGAAAGAAAGAAAGAAAGTAAGAAAGAAAGAAAGAAAAAAGTAGAGAGAGGGAGAAATAACAAAAGAGAGAAAGGCAGCAGGTAAGAAAGAAAGGGAAAGAAAGGAAAATGGAGAGAGGGGGAAAAAACAAAAAAGCGTGGTGGTTAAGCACATCACTGCCTGTGAGGTCCAGCCATCCTGGGGGTCAGGGAGTCATAAACATGTAAATTGAGCCATGAGAAAAAAGTAGAAAGAGGGAGACTGAACAAAAGAGAGAAAGACTGCAGGTAAGAAAGAAAGGAAAAGAAAGAAAAAAGAGAGAGGGGGAAAGAACAAAAAAGAAAGCCTGGTGGTTAAGCACATCACATGCTGTGAGGCCCAGCCATCCTGGAGGTCTGGGAGTCATAAACATCTAAATCGAGCCACGAGCAGACAATGCTGCGTTTCCAAGACTTGTGGACAAACGTGATCACTGCAGAGATGCTCATTGGACTGTGCAGAAAATGGTCCCCAACAGAGGCCCAGATGAAATATCAGCCATCCCATAACCTATGATGACCAGGCGGCTATAGGTTTAGGATTATATAGATTACATAGAAAACTTTCCACTAGGGGCCCAGCCATCGCATTATATGTTATGGGATAACCCAGATACTGTTGTATAGGGCCCCAAATTTTTTTTTGAGCTGTCTATGTTCAGCGCTGACCCGTTTTTCTGGTAGTGTAGTACAGAATACGTTGCTGTTGTATAATGTTGTCGTAATAGTCGTAGTCGTAAAATATGGCCACGTATCGTTGATAACGCGCACCTTGTGTCCCTGCATCCCAATAGCCGGCCAGGCAGCAGAGGCCAGCAGCGGCCAGCCCGCACTCAGCATGGAGGCCGTGGCCAAACACACGGCGGAAGGAGGCCAGGGGGCTGAGGTAAAGGCGGCGGTGCCGCAGTCTGTCATCTCACGGGCCAATCGCACCAGCGTCCTTGGAAAGGTCAAAACGGAGAGCCACCCGGCCCCGAGCATGAAGCCCCTCTCTGACACCATCGGCTCTCAGGTAAGCGGCACCATGTTGTACACATGCCCTACGTGTGATTTTTTTTGCTGCCTTACACAGTATGTGATGTCATTGTGTTACCGCAGGCGGGAAGCTCGCCCCTTCCACCACCGTTACAGCGCCGCTTGAGTGTGAGTGCCAGCGTGGCCGGGGAACAGGGACTCATGAGCTGCGTGTTGCCTGATGACCTGCTGCTGGAGATCCTCAGCGACCGACTCCAGGTACCAAATATTTCTCTTCCCTTTCATTCTTTAGTCTTTACACTCCGGTAATATCCTCCTGTAGCCAGGAGGGGGCAGACTTGTGCTGGAGATTATGCAAAGCTGAACCCCTGTTTTCTGTTCCTTTCATTCAGTCACACAGACTTTATTCTTTACACTCGGGTAATATCCTCCTGTAGCCAGGAGGGGGCAGACTTGTGCAGAAGAATATGCGAAGCTGAACCACTGTTTTCTCTTCTCTTGAACTCAGTCACATAGACTTTATTTTTTACACTCGGGTAATATCCTGTAGCCAGGAGGGGGCAGACTTGTGCTGGAGATTAGTCGAAGCTGAACCCCTGTTTTGTCTTCTCTTGAACTTATTCACATAGACTTTTTTACACTCAGGAAATATCCTCCTGTAGCCAGGAGGGGGCAGACTTGTGCTGGAGATTATGCAAAGCTGACCCCCTGTTTTGTCTTCCCTTTCACTCAGTCACACAGACTTTATTCTTTACACTCAGGTAATATCCTCCTGTAGCCAGAAGGGGACAGACTTGTGCAGGAGATTATGCAAAGCTGATCCCCTTTTTTCCCTATATACAGTCCAGGTCGTCCCAGTTATGACGTGTGGGTATTACGCCCCTAGGGGGCGCTCGACTGCAAGATCAAAATATGTAGCTCCTCCCGGCCTATAAAAGCAGGTGTCCCTCTATGATTCTCCAGTGTTCATCTTGCAGTCTGGCTGCTGAAGATCGTTGGATACTCTCTCTTGGAATTTTGGCAGCTGAGCGGGGCCTCCTAGCCCGTCGGCCGCTGCGGACCCTATTACCACTGATCCCGTGAGACCCACTCTGGCCTCCCAGCCGCGTCTGACTCGGGATTGTGACGGTAGGGAGAACGCCGGGGTCAGGCGTTTTTTTGGCAGAGCTAGGCTCTGGGCCGCAGACCCTGTTTTATAGGTAGCCGGCCATAGGCTGATGGTGAGCCTATCTGGGGGAACCACATTGCAGGCTAGATGTGCCTTATATCCCGCCCCATCCCACAAGCTTTATATTCTTAGTATGTCACACACCCCGCTTCAAGAATCCTTAACATGTGGGTAATATCGTCCTGAAGAGGCGTTCCTGCAGAGATGATAGCAAAAGAAAGCCCCTCCCTGATCCATAAATACCTGGGACCTCCCACTCATTACCCAGTTTTCCATCTCTGCAAGACGGCGAGCAAGTCAGAAGATGATGGCTCCTCCTTGCGCAGGGGGATTTAAGGTAGCCGGGATGTTTCCCGGCCCGTTATGTATTTTTCCGTTTGGACCTCTTTCTCCCTGTTATATATATATGCCTCCCAGCCGTGGCTGCAGGTCCAGGCGAGGGCATATGGGTACCTCTGGTGCCTAGGAGCAAAGCTCCGCCGTGAGACCCTGTACAAGAGGGTGGGCGGCTTCACCCGGTTGGTGACCCCGGTTTGGGATGCCCTGTCCCTTAGCCTCAATATGAGGATGGTCCTCCCAGGATCCCCTTTTGCCACTGTGGCGATGGGGGGAGTGGGCCCTCTGTTTTATACACTCTTTACTTTTCTTTTTCACTCTGTCTTTATTCTTTGGTGTTAGGTGTGTGTCACTTTAATTTTCTTTGCAGCCGCGGGCGGCTGGCTGTTTTTATTGTTTGCTCCTGTGCGGTGTCGCGATTATCGGGTCAGCTTTGAGGTATTTTACCTCAGGACTAGTGGTAGCGGGGTATCAGAGGGGCGGGGCCGGACGTTCAGCGCGGGCCGGTGTCCGTTCCTCCTGGCCTCCTCTGCATAGTTCTGGCCTTGCACCGCAGCGGGCTCTAGCTGCGGCGCCGGCCGCTTTGCCGCCTTTTTTCATGAGGGGAATTTTCCCCTCACGATTTCTATGGGGGCGGGGCCGGAATTGCGGCGCGCATAGCGGCCCGCCCAATGCCTTTCCAGCGCCGCTGAGGACTGTTGCTAGGCATAGGAATGGGGGGGGCGGGACCTTGGCAAGCGCGCGCGTCCCGCGCTGGCCACGCCCCCTCCGCAGCCTCATTCTCTCAGAAGATTATTCTCCTCACGCTCGGGTGGCTGTGTCACGTCCTGGCGGTATCGTGAGTAGCCTGTGGCCCTTCTACCTTTTACCTTGCTTGTTATTGCTACTTTCTCATTGTTTCTTTCTTTCTTCTTCTTCTTTCAGAACGGAGGCTTGTCATTTGTTTCTATAGTATTAGAAATTCTCTCCTGGTCCTCATCCCTGGGTTCTTTTTATATTATCACAAATCCTCCCACTCGGGACATCAAAAGGGGCATCCCGGGTTGTCTAATTGGCGTAATTCCCTGGGTCTTAGCGACTATTCAAAGTTCACCTTATGGAGGCTTCCCCAGGTACTGGGACTAGGACTCCTTCGGGGCATCCCAAAAAGTGTATTTTGTGTGGGGTATCCATTACTGGGGACGATGTTTTACTGTGTATTCCATGTGCACGGCTAACCATCGCGCGGCAGTCCGAGCCCCGTACGTCGGGGTCAGCACGGCCGGTCACTTCTTCTCCCCCTCCCGCCTTGACGCGTGCCCCGTGTGACGTGGTCATCGGCAGGGATATACAATCTGAAATGTGCGCCAGATTGGCTAACCTTGAGAAAATGGTTTCCGGCTCGGTTGCCCGTAAGGCTCCGACTAAGAGAAAGCATTTGTCGCCGGCTCTGCTGGAGGATGACCATGATGACGTTGATAATCTGGATTGGTCTGATTATTCCCAGCTAGAAGAAGGAGAGGTTGATGAGGCGTCAGATGCTTCGGACGATGAGCTGTCCTTTGCTGCTGAGGCCGAGTCTGTTGACCTGAGGAAATCGGTGGATACTCCTCACACTCTGGCTCTGATGCTGGAGGCCTTAAATATTTCTCCTCCTGTGGAGGTGTCACAGCAGAAGGATGAGTTGTTTGAGGAATCCAGGCCGCGCTTGGAGTTCCCTACACAACGGCATTTTGACAAGATCATTGATAAGGAATGGGACAGGCCTGCTCGGCTCCCTGGTATCCCTCAAGGGTGGGATAAGAAATATCCCTTCCCTTCGGAGGTAGTTAAGCGCTGGGCTTTCCCCCCCGAGGTCGATGCACCGGTTTTGGGGTTGTCTAATTCCTCGGTTTTAAATAGGCCAGATTGTTCCACCCTCAAGGATGGTGAGGACAAACGCATTGACCAGTTGGCTTGCCACGGTTTCACTAGCGTCGGGTCAGCCATGCGACCAGTTTGTGCTTCGGAGCTGATGGTCTTGGCTGCCAGGTCTTTGATCAGGGATCTCCTGACTTCTTCCGGTCTTCGGCCGGGGAGTAACGAATTCATTAGCCTAAAACGTTGTGAGTTGTTTTTATCTTTTGTGCTTACAGCCTTAGACGATACCTTGATGATGTGCGGAAGGACGTCGGCCCTACTGGTGACTATACGACGGTCGGTGTGGCTGCGCCAGTGGGCGGCTGATTTTATGTCTAAAAAGTCCCTGACGGCTTTACCTTTTGTCGGTCTTCGGCTCTTTGGTGAGACTTTGGACTCTGTCACCCAGGGTGGTAAGTTACCTCAGCGAAAGAAGCAACGTCGTCCCTTTCGGGGGGCGCCTGCATTTACCCCCTCCTTTCGTGGGGCCAGATCTGGTAGGGGATCTGCCCTTCCCTCCTCCAGAAGAGAGTCTGGGGGCAGGGGCAGGGGGCGTGGCCGCTCTGGATATAGCTGGGGCTCTAAGCCCAAACCGGCGACTAAGTCTGCCCAGCAATGAGGGGGCGCCCTCACCCTGGCGGGTGGGGGGACGGCTGCGTCACTTCTCCCAGATCTGGGAGCAAGAGGTCTCGGACAGGTGGATACGGGAAGTGGTGTCCTCCGGCTACAAGCTAGAGTTCGAGCTCCGCCCCCCCTCCAGATTTCTCAGGTCTCGGATGCCTTCGGAGCCTCTGGCAGCGCAGGGGCTCCTGTTGGCAGTGGAGAATCTTCTGAAATTGGCCGTCATTTGCCCGGTGCCCCCCTCGGAACGGGGGGAGGGGTTTTATTCCAATCTGTTCACGGTGCCCAAGAAGGACGGATCGGTCCGACCCATCCTGGATCTGAAGTTTCTCAACAGGTTCATCAGGCCGCGGAAGTTCCGGATGGAAACGCTGCGCTCGGCTATCCACTCCCTTCGCCAGGGAGACTTTCTCACGTCCATAGACATCCAGGACGCTTACCTGCATGTTCCAATTTTTCCGGCGCACCAGAGGTTTCTCAGGTTCGTGGTGGAGGATCGGCATTTTCAGTTTGTGGCTCTGCCTTTCGGTCTCACCTCGGCTCCTCGGGTCTTCACCAAGGTGCTAGCAGGGGTGATGGCTCTGCTCAGAGTTCAGGGTATCCGTGTTGTGCCCTATTTGGACGATCTCATGATCATGGCCTCCTCATTCAGCCAAGCAGAGTTGGACACCGGACTGGTGGTGTCCACGTTGGAGAGGTTCGGTTGGGTGATCAACTACCCCAAGTCGACTCTGTCTCCGTCCAGAGTTCTGACCTTTCTGGGGATGTCTCTGGACACCTCGCAGGCCAAGGTCTTTCTGCCTCAGGCCAAGGTTCTTCTGATACAGGAGTTAGTTCGGCTTCTCTTGTCGGACCCTCATCCGACCATTCGACTGGGGATGAGGCTGGTGGGGCTCATGGTGGCCTCGTTCGAGGCAGTTCCCTTTGCGCAGTTTCACACAAGGACGCTTCAGCTTCATCTGTTGAGGATTTGGGACAAGTCTCCACAATCGTTGGATCAATCCTTCCTGATGACCCCCCGAGTTCGTCTGTCCCTGCGATGGTGGTTGCGATCTGTCAATCTGTTGAAGGGCAGGTCTTTTCTGGCTCCGTGTTGGGAAACGGTCACCACGGATGCCAGTCTGTCAGGTTGGGGGGGTTTTTGGAAGGACCTCCAGTTCCAGGGTCTGTGGGGCCCGCAGGAAGCTCACGAACCCATCAATATTCTGGAGTTGAGAGCCATCAGACTGGTTCTGTTTCACTTGACTCATCAGTTGAGAGGCCTGCCGGTGCAGGTCCGGTCGGACAACAGGACGGCGGTGGCCTATATCAATCACCAAGGAGGGACTCGCAGCAGGAGTGCCCTCAGGGAAGTGTCCTTGATTCTGGACTGGGCAGAGACCCACGTCCCGTGTATCTCAGCAGTCTACATTCCGGGGGTGGAGAACACGGAAGCGGACTTGCTGAGCAGGGCCTCCTCTCGTCAGGGGGAGTGGTCTCTCAGTCCCAGGGTGTTTCGTTCAATATGTCTCAGGTGGGGGGTCCCAGCGGTGGACCTCTTTGCCTCTCGTCACAATCACAAGCTCCCAGCTTTTGTGTCTCTCTCGCAGGACCCTCTGGCTCTGGCAGTGGATGCCATGTCTCTGAACTGGAGGGATCTGGGGTTTCTTTACCTGTTTCCCCCGTTCCCAATGCTAGCCAGAGTGGTGCGCAAACTGGCCTTGGAAGGCGCGTCAGCAATTCTAGTGGCCCCAAGGTGGCCAAGGCGAGTTTGGTTCGCAGATCTTGTAAGGCTGGCAGAGGATCAGTTTGCCCTGCCTCTGCTGCCGGACCTGCTCACCCAGGGTCGGCTTTGCTATCCCAATTTACCATCGCTGGCTTTGACGGCATGGCTGCTGAATCCGCCATCTTGAAGGAAGAAGGTCTTTCTGACGCGGTGATTCAGACTCTTATCTGTGCCAGAAAGCGCTCTTCCTCTTCTATTTACTACAGGACTTGGAGGGCCTATATTGATTGGTGTGAAAGTAGGTCTCTCTCTTGTCGAGAGTTCTCCATACCTAGAATTTTGGAGTTTCTTCAACATGGTCTAGATCTGGGGCTCCGGCTTAGTACATTGAAAGGGCAGGTTTCTGCCCTGGCGGTGTTCTTCCAAAGGTCTTTTGCACTTCATCCTTTAGTCAAGACTTTTTTCCAGGGGGTTACGCATGTTCGGCCTCCTAGGAAGCCTTTTGTTCCAGTTTGGGATTTGAACCTGGTTCTTTCTGCTCTCCAGGGTCCTCCGTTCGAGCCCTTGAAGGAGGTAGATTTGTCTTCTCTTACTCAAAAGGTGGCCTTTTTGGTGGCGATCACTTCGGTTAGGCGTGTTTCTGAGTTGGCAGCTTTATCCATTACAGCTCCATACTTTGAGAAACATCAGGACAAGGTTGTCTTTCGTTTCAAGCAGGATTTTCTCCCTAAAGTGGTCTCGGAGTTTCATCTGAATCAGGACATCGTTTTGCCTTCTCTATGCCCAAATCCCCGTGACGATAGGGAAAGGGCTTTGCATTCCTTGGATGTAGTTCGTGTTGTGGAACATTATCTGGAGGTTACGTCTTCCTTTCGTAAGACTGATGCTTTCTTTGTGGTGCCCTGCGGGCCTAGGAAAGGTTTGGCTCCTGCTAAGTCTTCCATTAGTAAATGGATTCGTCAGGCCATCCTTGGGGCATATTCCGCCAAGGGGAAGAGTCCCCCTTTTCGTGTTACTGCTCATTCTACTCGTGCGGTTGGGGCGTCCTGGGCCTTCCAGCACCAGGCCTCTGTTGAGCAAGTTTGTAAGGCCGCTACTTGGTCTTCTGTTCACACTTTTTCCAAGTTTTACAAAGTTGATGTCCGGGCTTCAGCGGATGCTGTTTTTGGCCGCAAAGTTCTGCAAGCTGTTGTGGTTTAAGTTTTATATTGTTGCCTAGTTTGGATCCCCGCCCTTGTTATGGACACTGCTGTTGGATGTCCCACATGTTAAGGATTCTTGAAGCGGGGTGTGTGACATACTAAGAATAATACCATTTTGTGAATACTCACCTTGTAAAATGGTTATTATGAGTATGTCACACACCCCGCTTCAACCCGCCCTTTTGTATTCAGGATCCTCTTTATGGCGAACTTTGCGTGGTTGTGGTTTACTTTTGCCTCTTCCTGGTCCCTTACTTACTGCTTCTGTATACTGGGTAATGAGTGGGAGGTCCCAGGTATTTATGGATCAGGGAGGGGCTTTCTTTTGCTATCATCTCTGCAGGAACGCCTCTTCAGGACGATATTACCCACATGTTAAGGATTCTTGAAGCGGGGTGTGTGACATACTCATAATAACCATTTTACAAGGTGAGTATTCACAAAATGGTATTTTTGTGTGCTGTGTGTTTTTTGTGCAACTTTACTGGGCTGCTCTTTGAGCTTCATACTTACCTCCCTCGCTCCCTCACGGTTCTGGCTGTCTCCCTCTCCCCTCCATCTTGCTTATCACATACGCTGTGAGGGGGGGGGGGGGGCTTTCTGTGACAGGAGGGCAGAGGAGGGCGGTGCGCGGTTGGGCGTGCTGCACGAGCTGGATGCGGTGCCCGCGGCCGGGCTGCCCTTCATGCTGGCGGCCATTGTCTCATGTCCCCGGCGCGGCCCTGGCAACTCTTGATGGGCGGGCGCTCTTTTTGCGCTGCCGGGGGGCGGAGCCGCACGCTGACGCTTTTCGCGTCATCGCAGTGCGGACCGCCCCTCGAGGATCGCGCCGAAGCTGTGCTGCGTGCGGGTGTGGACGGCTCCTCTTCGCCATCTTGCTGCTGCCTCGTGCCTGGGTGCTTACCGCTGCTGTCGGTGTCGTGAGTCTCTCTTGATAATGATTGTCTTTGATTACTCTGCTTACGCTTGTGGGAAGCTGATGGCCCTCTTTTGTTTTTTCGTTTAGGTTGGGCCCTGTGATTGAGGATTGTGGTTCCTCCTTGTCCCCCTCCCCCTATTAAGAGGGATCATATAAGAGGGATCATATAGGTTTGGGCCGTTGGTGCCTTGTAACCTGCATTTGCCAATTTTTTCTAATCACCATAAGGAGGCATATGGGGATAGTGAGCTGGGAGCCCCATCTGGGCGGGTGAAGCTCTGCCCCTTGTGCAGTGCAAGTCCTTTGGGCGGATTCAGCACTGTCTGTACCACTTGCGGCAAGAGCATCTTTTTGGACCATGACCGGGCATGCGTACCTGCCCCTAGACCTTCATTGCCTGCGGCCTCGCCAGAGCCTCCGTTGCTGCACTCAGCCCTCAGTGAGGGGGAAGCCAGCCGGGGGTCCTAGGTTGATTTGGCGCATAGGGTGGCCAGTCTCGAGAGACAGATCTCGCGAACGGCTCCTAAGAAGCAAAGGAGGGGTGGCAGATGCTCAAACCATTTTATAACTAACCTGGGAGGTGCACGCTAGCAGGGCAATCAGGATACAAAAGTCTTAAAGTAGCCACAGCACTCAACCCTGTTAGCTTGCAGACCAGCCTACAATCTGGCTCCTAAGAAGGCCACGAGTAAGAGGCGGCACATCGAGCCAGTTTACTCGGATAATGCCGGTCTTTTTGATGATCTGGGCTCTGTGGAGGAAGGTGAGTTGCCAGATGATTCCCGTTCCACTGCGGATTATTCTGCTGGTGCTGACAGTTTGTCTGGTTCCTCCTCGGATGAGGATGCGTGGCTCCCTGATAATACAGAGAAGTTGCTTGCCTCAGTTTTTGAGACTTTACACATTGTCCCTCCCAGAGCGGTTAAGAGGAATCAAGGTGATTTGTTTAAGCCTGAAAGACAGAGGCGAGTCTTTCTGGAGCAGGCCCATTTTTCTAATATGATTTTCAAGAAATGGGAAAGGCCTAACAAACTACCATCGGTGCCTAAGGGCCTGGATAGGCGGTATCCCTTCCCTGAGGAGCTGTCCGGCTATGGTCTCGTCCTCCCGCAGTGGATTCCCCTGTGTCGGGGTTGTCCAACACTACTATTATGCCATCCCCTTGATACCGCTTCCTTACGTGACCCGGCTGACAAGCGCATGGATCAACTGGTCTGTCATGCCTTCACCTTTGCCGGTGCCTTGTTTCGTCCTGTGTGGGCCACGGCAATTGTCTCACTGGCCATAAGAAAGAAGGTGAGACGCCTTGTGGCTAGCGCTAAGGCTCGCAAGCGGGCACAGGAGTATAAGGACCTCAAGGCCTGTGTGGATTTCATTGCCTTTGTTGTCTCTGCCATAGACGATGGTGTCCAGCTTGGTGCCAGGATTTCGGCCCTGCTTGTTGCACTTCGCCGCTCGCTCTGGTTGCGGCAATGGGCAGCTGATGCTACGGCCAAGAAGTCGCTTCCTAATATCTGGACCTTCTGGTCAAGGATGGTAGACTCCCTCAGAGATGGAAACCTTCAGGACTCATCTGCCTATCGCTCCTTTCGAGGAGGAAGAGGCTCTTCATTTTCAGGTGGCCACAGAGATACCTGGGGTAGAGGTAGGTCCCGCGGCTGACCCAATCCTGCTTGGGGAGCCCAGTCTAAGCCCCCTGCCAAGTCCTCTCAGGCATGAGGAGGCGCCTTCACCCATCCGGGTGGGGGGGGCGGCTTCTGCTATTTGCTCATATCTGGAGACGGCACGTCTCAGATCGGTGGATTCAGGAGGTGGTGTCCTCTGGCTACAAAATAGAGCTGGCAGTCAGGCCGCCCACAAAATTTCTTCGGCCTCGGATATCCCAAAACCCATTGAAGGCACAGGGCCTGAGAATGGCCGTGCAACACCTCCTGCGGTTAGGTGTGATTGCCCTGTTCCTCGTCAGGAGCAGGGTCAAGGTTTTTACTCCAACCTGTTCACGGTTCCCAAGAAGGACGGAACTTTAAGACCAATCCTGGACCTGAAGGGTCTCAACAGGTTTGTAAGAGTCAGACATTTCCACATGGAAACCTTACGGTCAGCGGTAAGTTCGCTTCGGCACGGCGACTTCATGACCACAGTGGACATCAGAGACGCTTATCTGCACATCCCGATTTTCCAGGGGCATCAGAAGTTCCTGAGGTTTTCTCTGGAGGATCAGCATTACCAGTTTGTGGCACTTCCATTCGGGCTATCCTCAGCCCCCAGTGTCTTCACCAAGGTTCTGGCAAGCATCATGGCTATCCTGAGGAACCAGGGCATTCGTGTGCTGCCCTATCTGGACGACTTCCTGATTGCGGCACAGTCCTTGCAGCAGGCCAAAAGCGATGCTCGGATGGTATTTTCAACCCTGGAGGCCTTCGGCTGGGTAATCAATTACCCAAAGTCTTTTATTACTCCCTCGACAGTGAGATCCTTCCTGGGAATGTCGCTAGACACCGCTCAGGTGAAGGTTTTTCTGCCACTGCAGAAGGGTCTCCAGACGCAGGTGCAGGCCTTGCTGTCCTGTCAGCGGCCGTCGATACGTCTGGGGATGAGATTGGTGGGCCTAATGGTGTCATGCTTCGAGGCAGTGCCCTTCGCCCAATTTCACATGAGACCTCTTCAACTGAACCTGCTGACCGGCTGGAACCAGATGCAGGAGTCGCTGGAACAGGAATTTTTGCTGTCCTTCCTGGCCAGACAGTCCCTCTTGTGGTGGTTGGACTCCAGGAACCTTTTAGTGGGCAAGTCCTTTCTGACTCCCCAATGGGAGATAGTTACCACGGATGCCAGTCTGACCAGCTGGGGAGGCGTTTGGCAGACTCAGAAGATCCAGGGTCAGTGGGGTCTGCAGGAGAACCGCTTACCCATAAATCTCTTGGAGCTGAGAGCGATCCGGTTGGTGCTTCTTCGCTTGACTCCCCATTTAAGGGGTCGTGCGATCCAGGTTCGCTCGGACAATCAAATGGCTTTTGCCTACATCAATCACCAGGGCGGGACTCGGAGCAAGCGAGCCCTCAAGGAGGTGACCCAGATTCTGGCTTGGACAGAGGAGAATGTTCCCTGCATATCGGCGGACCACATTCCCGGGGTGGAAAACCAGGAGGCAGACTCCCTGAGCAGGAGCGCCTTGCACCTGGTGGAATGGTCTCTCAACAGCAAGACCTTCCACGCTCTGTGTCTCCGCTGGGGTCAGCCGGATGTGGACCTGTTTGCGTCCAGACACAATCACAAGCTCCCAGGGTTTGTCTCCTTCTCAAGAGATCCTCTGGCCATTGCCACAGACGCTCTGGCAATTCCCTGAACGGAGTTCAAGTTCCTTTATGCATTCCCTCCATTCCACTCCTGGGCAGAGTGCTGCGCAAGATAGCCCAGGAAGGGGTACCAACCATTCTGGTGACTCCTCGCCGAGAAGGTTTGCGGACATATTTCAGATGTCCGTAGATCGCTACATCATGCCTGATGACCCAGGGCTTCTCATACAGGGGTTGCTGCTGCACCCCAATTTACGGACGCTGGCTTTGACGGCCTGGCTATTGAAACCTCAATCCTGATGGAAAAGGGGCTGTCGGCCACGGTTGTGCATACCATGATTCAGGCACAGAAGAAGTCTTCCTTCATGATATACTACAGAGTTTGGCACGCTTATATTGCTTGGTGCGAGACCAAGAGTCTCCCTTGCCGCACTTTTTCTATTTCTGGGATTCTGGAGTTTTTGCAACTCGGCTTAGACTTGGGTCTCCAGCTGAGCACTCTCAAGGGCCAGGTCTCGGCCTTAGCCATCTTCTTCCAGAGATCCATTGCCATCCATAGGTTGATCAAGACCTTTTTCCAGGGAGTCACCCATGTCCGGCCACCGCGTAAGTCAGTATTACCGGTGTGGTACTTGAATTTAGTACTTTCTGCTCTTCAGGGTCCTCCTTTCGAACCTCTGAGCGATGCTGCATTGCTATTTTGACTCTAAAGGTGGCCTTTTTGGTAGCGATCACCTCGGTGCGTCGTGTATCAGAGCTAGCTTTGTATGAAACCTCCCTTTTTTGAGTGGCATAAAGATAAGGCAGTTTTTCGCTTTAGGCCTGATTTTTTGCCTAAGGTCGTTTCTCCCTTTCACCTTAATGAGGAAGTTGTCTTACCTTCCTTGTGTCCTGCACCGACTAATTCTAAGGAAAGGACCCTCCATGCCTTGGATGTGGTCAGAGCCATTAAGTATTACCTGGTTGCGACTGAATCCTTCAGGAAATCGGATTTGCTCTTTGTCCTAACAGAAGGCTCTAGGAAAGGTTTGCCACCAGCCAAGTCCACTGTCAGTAGGTGGATCAGACAGGCGGTGGTACAAGCATATTCTGCTAAGGGGAAGGAATCCCCTGTTCGGATCACAGCTCATTCTACTAGAGCTATTGGTGCCTCCTGGGCTTTTCAGCACCAGGCCTCGGTTGAACAAGTTTGTAAGGCCGCCACTTGGTCTTCAGTTCATACTTTTACAAAGTTCTACAAGGTTGATGTCAGGGCCTCAGCTGATGCTGTTTTTGGCCGAAAGGTGCTTCAGGCGGTAGTGGAATGAACTACTTGCTGTTCCGCACTGGGGATCTCGCCCTATATGGACACTGCTTTTGGATGTCCCAAGTGTCATCACTGGGATGACCTGGACTGGATATAGGGAAAAAACATGGTTTCTTGGCCTCCCGGCCTGTCTCTTTTTCTCACTGCTTTTTAACCACTGGGGAATCATAGTGAGACACCTGCTTTTATAGGGGGCCGGGAGGAGCGACAGCTTTTGATCTTGCAGTCGAGCGCCACTTAACGGTGGAATTCCCACATGTAATTACTTCTGGGACGACCTGGACTGGATATATTCCAAAACAATTCTACAGGTGAGTTTCACAGAATTGTATTTTTATTTTCTCTTGCACTCAGTCACATAGACTTTACTCTTTACACTCTGGTAACTTCTTCCTGTAGCCAGGAAGGGTCCGACTTTAGCTGGAGATAATGTGAAGCTGAACCCCTGTTTTGGGCATTGGGTCATTCATAAGAGGGATCACATGATTATTGTACATCTAGATTATTTGGGCTTGGACCTGCTGCAGTATCTTCAGCAGGCGCCCCCCCCCCTTGGGTGTCGTTTGTTGTGTGTTTATATGTTTTTAATGTTTTTTTAAAGAGTCTATTGTGTCAGTTTGTAGATTTAATAAAGCTTTATTTGTTGCTATACTAGTGGGGCAACGTATTTCTCTGGGTTCTCTGGGGTGTGGGAAACCCTAAGTTGTTATTTCTGTAAATACTTGGCAGTGACTTTCTTACAATAAAAAATATGTGAATAGAGCCTAACAGGCTGATTCATTACTAGGGCCAGGTAACAATGAGTGTCTGTACAGCGGCGCTAGTGGTCATTCTGATCGGCCGTGAGTCGCTATTACAGAGCGCCTCAGTCGCTGTAGTAACATGGCCGGCATTGATGAATTTGATGTGTGAGTCGCAATAACACCAGTACAGCGCTATATGGGAGCGAACGGTAGCGACTGGTCTTTGTGAGCGACTCAAACCATATTCATCAAAAAAAGAGCCTCACACAGCATCGGCGCTCAAAATTGTGTCATTGTAGCCCAGAGCGCCAGACGCTGTGTGATTAAAGTCTGTTTTTGAACACATATCCACCAGTAACAAAGCGAAAACATATGTAATTACATTGTTATTACATTGTGACATTAACACTGTAACCTGTAATGACAATTCAGCATAAAAAAATAAAAAATAAAAAACATTTTCAAAAATGACTCTTTCTAGGCCAGGAGAGGTCACACAATGATTTGTTAAAAAATTATATATATTAAAAGAAAACCCTGTTTAAAGAGAAGAAAAGGAACGTCCATTGAAATGTATGGGAGAGCGACAGGTAAAACCAGGCACTCTGAAAGCCAGAACGCCGCCAGGATCCGCTGAGCCGTCTGTGATGATGAATCGGTCGCTACATGTCGCTGTTAGAGGCGAGCGCCTCTAACAGCGACGTGTAGCGACCGATTCATCACCAGAATCGCCTTCATAAATGTGGTATTGCGTACAGCGCCCGGCGGTCACCTGTCGCTATCCCTTGATGAATAAAGCCCTTTATCACGCTCAGCAACTCCTAGGTCCTTTAGCACACACATATATATATATATATATATATATATATATATATATATATATATATATTATAAAATGGGGCACCTGGGGCATCCAATATAACCCTCTCTATTGTCTCTGGCAGCTGAATGACTGTTTTGGGGGTGTGATCTTCGATGGCCTGGACACTCTATTTGCCCCAAACCTGCCCTCGGCCCTCCGCGTGGTGCTCCGGGCGCTGAACAATCGGCGACACATCTATTTCATCAATTTGCAGCAAGATTATGCCGCCATGAAAGCCTGTGAGCTGGCAAAGCAACAGCAACAAGGTGAACTGCAAAGAGATACCCCCGACTGCCCCCGGGGCAGTTTCTAGGCAAAATAGGAAAAGATTCTGCCCCCTCCTCACCCATTCTGATGCCCCATTTGCCATGCTGTGCATCTACATTAGCAGCAGCCAGTGCCCCCACATCACTGCGTTACCTGCCCTGACTGCCCCCGAACCACTGCTGTTACCTACCCTGGCTACCTCCCACACCACTGCCCTTTTTTACCCTGGATGCCCCTGCACTACTGCCCTTATGTGCCCTGGCTGCCCTTGCACTACTGCCGTTACCTATTCTGAATGCCCCCGCACTACTGCCCTCATGTGCCCTGGCTGCCCTCGCACCATTGCCGTTACCTGCCCTGGCTGCTCCCACACTAATGCCCCTATGTATAAGTGACTGTTGCGTCTCTGTCAATAGAAGAGGAAGAGCTGCGCGCTCAGGCTCAGGAGAGAACCAACATGGAGGAGATGGATGAGGACGAGTACGAGCGGCTGCCGGACGAGGAACGGGCGCGCGTCGATGGACTGCGCCTGCAGGCTCTGCGGGAACGCAGGAAAAGGTCCCGCCCACTCTGTCACCCCCCAACATCTCTCTTTCCTCTACTGTCACCCCCAACATCTCTCTTTCCTCTACTCTGTCACCCCCCAACATCTCTCTTTCTTCTTTTCTGTCACCCCCAACATCTCTCTTTCTCCTACTCTGTCACCCCCAACATCTCTCTTTCTTCTACTCTGTCACCCCCCAACATCTCTTTCCTCTACTGTCACCCCCAACATCTCTCTTTCCTCTACTCTGTCACCCCCAACATCTCTCTTTCCTCTACTCTGTCACCCCCAACATCTCTCTTTCTTCTACTCTGTCACCCCCCAACATCTCTCTTTCTTCTTTTCTGTCACCCCCAACATCTCTCTTTCTCCTACTCTGTCACCCCCCAACATCTCTCTTTCTTCTACTCTGTCACCCCCCAACATCTCTCTTTCCTCTACTCTGTCACCCCCCAACATCTCTCTTTCCTCTACTCTGTCACCCCCCAACATCTCTCTTTCCTCTACTCTGTCACCCCCCAACATCTCTTTTTTCTACTCTGTCACCCCCAACATCTCTTTCTTCTACTCTGTCACCCCCCAACATCTCTCTTTCTTATACTCTGTCACCCCCCAACATCTCTCTTTCCTCTACTCTGTCGACCTCGACAGCTCTCTTACCCCCAACATCTCTCTTTCCTCTACTCTGTCACCCCCCAACATCTTTCCTCTACTCTGTCACCCCCCAACATCTCTCTTTCTTCTTCTCTGTCACCCCGAACATCTCTCTTTCCTCTACTATGCCCCCCCCCCAATATCCCTCTTTCTTCTATGCTGTCACCCCCAACATCTCTTTCTTCTACTCTGTCTCCCCCCAACATCTCTTTCCTCTACTCTGTGTCCCCCAACATCTCTTTCCTCTACTCTGTCACCCCCCAACATCTCTCTTTCCTCTACTCTGTCACCCCCCAACATCTCTCTTTCCTCTACTCTGTCACCCCCAACATCTTTCCTCTACTCTGTCACCCCCCAACATCTCTCTTTCTTCTTCTCTGTCACCCCGAACATCTCTCTTTCCTCTACTCTGTCACCCCCAACATCTTTCCTCTACTCTGTCACCCCCCAACATCTTTCCTCTACTCTGTCACCCCCCAACATCTCTCTTTCTTCTTCTCTGTCACCCCGAACATCTCTCTTTCCTCTACTATGCCCCCCCCCCCCAATATCCCTCTTTCTTCTATGCTGTCACCCCCAACATCTCTTTCTTCTACTCTGTCTCCCCCCAACATCTCTTTCCTCTACTCTGTGTCCCCCAACATCTCTTTCCTCTACTCTGTCACCCCCCAACATCTCTCTTTCCTCTACTCTGTCACCCCCCAACATCTCTCTTTCCTCTACTCTGTCACCCCCAACATCTCTTTCTTCTACTCTGTCACCCCCAACATCTCTTTCTTCTACTCTGTCACCCCCCAACATCTCTCTTTCCTCTACTCTGTCGACCTCGACAGCTCTCTTACCCCCAACATCTCTCTTTCCTCTACTCTGTCACCCCCCAACATCTTTCCTCTACTCTGTCACCCCCCAACATCTCTCTTTCTTCTTCTCTGTCACCCCGAACATCTCTCTTTCCTCTACTATGCCCCCCCCCAATATCCCTCTTTCTTCTATGCTGTCACCCCCAACATCTCTCTTTCTTCTACTCTGTCTCCCCCCAACATCTCTTTCCTCTACTCTGTGTCCCCCAACATCTCTTTCCTCTACTCTGTCACCCCCCAACATCTCTCTTTCTTCTACTCTGTCACCCCCCAACATCTCTTTCCTCTACTCTGTCACCCCCTATAATCTCTCTGCTCTTCTCTGTCACCCCCTATCATCTCTCTTTGCTCTTCTCTGTCACCCCCAACATCTCTCTTTCTTCTACACCCCCTATCATCTCTACTCTATCTTTCCTTTTCTCTGTCACCCCCTATCATCTCTCCTCTATTTTCACTATATCCAGTCCAGGTCGTCCCAGAAGTGATGACAGTTGGGTAGTCCACCACCAGGTGGCGCAGTCACTGCAAGATCCAGAGCTGTAACTTCTCTCGGCCCCCTATATAAAGAGCTGTCTCCATAGAACTCCCAGAATTTATCTTGAAGTAGTTGCTGCGAGGATCGTCTTGGATACTCTCTCTGGATACTGCAGCTGAGTGGGGCATTTTAAGCCTGTCGGCCGCTGCACCCCTATTTCCACTGTTCCCATGAACCCACTTATGCCTCCCAGCCTCGGCTGACGGGACAGGTGAAGGTAGGGAGAACGCCGGGGTCAGGCTTTCACAGAGCTAGGCTCTGGGCAGCAGACCCTCCCCTAAAGGGTAGCCGGCCATAGGCGATGGTGAGCCTATTGGGGGGGGGGAGAAACCACCTAATTGCCCGGGGTTTATGCCCTTATCTGTGCCCACTAGTTTTATTTTCATATGTTGTGCTTTTTACCTCACTTTTACATCTTTTTTACCTCAGACTTTGTTGTTGCTGGTAGCTGTGCACCTCTTCTCCTTCCCCTCCATCTTGTAGCTGTGAGGGGGGGGCGGGAGCGGCGTTGGTCGAGGCCATCTTCTAGGCAAGGCCTCGGCAAGTGGTGCGGGCGCGTCCGGGGGGGCTCCTCTGTGCGCCGCCCCCCCCCCCTTCCTGCGCTCTCGGCGCCATTTTAGGCGCTGCGGGTGCCTCTTTTCGCGCCCGCAGCGGGGGGGGGGGGCGCGTTCACACATTTTGCGTCATTGCTGCGTGCCCCGCCCCTCGAGGTTTGGCCTTGCTGCGCTCGGGCGCCATTTTCCTTGCTGCTCACTGTGTCATTTGCTGAGGGTCCCCACGGCTGACGACCTCAGTTTTCGCCACTCCTGCCTGCGCTTCTGGTGCCTGCCTCCCGGACCCCCGTTACCTCGCCGGTCAGTTCCGTTTTTTTCTCTGTTGGATTTTGATGTGCATGTGCTGTGGGATGCTCATGAATCCTTCCGTTTGTGTCTTCCAGGTGGGCCCCCCTTTCCATTGCCAGCTGAGGGTTGTGGTTCCTCCCGGTCTCCTACACCCCCCCCCTCTCCCTGCACGCTCTCCCCTTAAAGAGGGATTACTAAAAAGAGGGACTGAATTGGGGGTCACTTAGGTTTGGGCCGTTAGTGCCTTGTAACCTGTATTTTTATCACCATAATCACCATAATGGAGGCTTCTGGGGATAATGAGCTAGGGGCCCCCTCTGGGCAGGTGAAGCTCTGCCCCATGTGCAGTACCAGCCCCCTGGGCGGACTCAGCACAGTTTGTGTCACTTGTACCAGGAGCGTATTGTTAGAGCATGATAGGGCGGGCGTCCCTGCCCCTAGCCTTCCTTTGCCTGCGGCATCGCCAACCCCCCCACTACTGCATTCAGCCCTTAGCGAAGGGGAAGCCAGCAGGGGGTCCCAAGCCGATTTGGCACACTGGGTGGCCAGCCTGGAGAGACAGTTATCTTGCACGGTCCTGGGAAGGCCACGAGTAAGAAGCGGCACATGGAGCCGGGTTACTCAGATTTTGCTGATGATGATGATCTTTTTGGAGGTTGGGATTCCATGGAGGAAGGCGAGCTGTTTAAGGACTCCGCTTCCCCAGGGGATCGGTCGGTTGGCTATGATAGCGAGCCGGGTTCCTCCTCGGACGAGGACATGTGGCTCCCTAACGACACTGAGAAGTTGCTGTCTTCTGTGTTTGAGACTTTGCATATTGTCCCTCCAAAAGCAGCTAAGAGGAAGCAGGGGGATTTATTCCGGCCTGAGAGACAGAGGATTGTCTTCCCGGAACAGGCCCACTTTTCCAATATGGTGTTTAAGGAATGAGAAAGACCTAATAAATTGCCATTGATGCCTAAGAGTCTAGACAGGCGGTATCCCTTCCCTGAGGAGCTGATCCGCCTCTGGTCCCGTCCTCCCGATGTGGATGCCCCTGTCTCGGGGTTATCCAACGCTACGGTTATGCCGTCACCCGATACTGCTTCCTTGCGTTACCCTGCTGACAGACGCATGGATCAGCTGGCTTGTCATGCGTTTACCTTTGTGGGTGCTGGGCTTCGCCCTGTCTGTGCCGCGGCCATTGTATCTTTGGCCATCAGGAAGAAGATGCGGCGCCTTGTTGATTTTGCCAAATCTCGCAAGCGGGCGGAAGAGTATAAAGACCTCAAAGCTTGTGTGGATTTAATTGCTTTTGTTGTCTCGGCCATGGATGATGTGTCCGGCTTGGCGCCAGGGCTTCGGCTCTGCTTGTTGCGTTTCGTCGCTCGCTCTGGCTGCGGCCAAGAAGTCGCTCACTAGTATCCCCTTCCTGGGACTCAGGTTTTTGGGGAGCGTCTGGACCTTCTGGCCA
Source organism: Gastrophryne carolinensis (assembly GCA_027917425.1). NCBI lineage: Eukaryota > Metazoa > Chordata > Amphibia > Anura > Microhylidae > Gastrophryne > Gastrophryne carolinensis. The sequence continues at coordinate 7,647,353 of CM051241.1, forward strand.
AGGACGGAAGACTCCCTCAGCGACGGAAGCCTGCGCGACCCTTTCGGGGTTCTTCTGCCTATCGCTCTCCAAGTCCACTCTCAGTAAGTGGATTAGACAGGCGGTGGTGCAAGCATATTCTGCCAGAGGGAAGGATCCCCAGTTTCGTGTTACAGCTCATTCTACTAGAGCTATTGGTGCTTCCTGGGCTTTTCAGCACCAGGCCTCTGTTGAATAAGTTTGTAAGGCCGCTACTTGGTCTTCTGTTCATACCTTTACAGGGTTTTATAAGGTTGATGTTAGGGCCTCAGCTGACGCTGCTTTTGGCCGAAAGGTGCTTCAGGCGGTAGTGAGATGAACTACTTGCTGTTCCGCACTGGGGATCCCGCCCTAAATGGACACTGCTTTTGGATGTCCCAACTGTCATCACTTCTGGGACGACCTGGACTGGATATAGTGAAAAATACAATTCTGTGAAACTCGCCTGTAGAATTGTTTTTGAATATATCTAGTCCAGGTCGTCCCACCTCGCCCTTGTTTCATTATCTCTTGTTTGCCTGTTATGGTGATTACCTTTTTATATTGGACCATTGTCCTTAGTTTTTTGTTGTTGGAGAGAGTGAGTACATGCTGAAGCTATGTGAGTTAACATGGTTTATTGGCCTCCCGGCCTGTCTCATTTACTGCTTTTTGACATTCTGGGAATTCTATGGAGACAGCTCTTTTTATAGGGGGCCGGGAGGAGTTACAGCTCTGGATCTTGCAGTGACTGCGCTTCTCTGTCATCCTCTATCATCTCTCCTCTTTCTCTCTTTCCACTTCTCTGTGATCCCTTAACATCTTCATATCATCATATTCGGTGTTTACTCTGTTTCTCTTTCTCTCTCATGTCACCTATTGCTCACTTTTACTCTCTCTCTCTCTCTCCTGTGTTTTTTGGTGCAGGGAGCTGGAGAACCGCCTGGCCCGGGAGGAACAGGAAAGGAAGCTGCAGGAGCAATTACTGAAACAAAAAGAAGAGGAGGAGTTGAGGAGAAAGAGTAAAAGAGGGAAGAGCAGAGATTCACTAAAGGAGGACAAGGATGGGAAGAAGAGTCAGGTCGGGAACAAGCAGGTGGGTATGGCACCTGCCCGGCCTGGCCCGGCTATGGGGGGCTTCAGATGCTGGCGGGCGGGTCACTAATCTCTCCCTTTTCTTTATCTCGGGTGTTACAGGCTGCAAGCAAATTAGAGCAGCGCCTGGACTCTGCGATGGAGAGGAAGGTGTCACTGATTAGATCCGATTCTGTGGCATGTGAGCCAGAGGAGCTCCGGAAAAAGAGGAGCAAGGATGGGGCCCAGCACGTGACGGTGCAGGAGGACCCCAACAAGGACTCCCTGAGCGACGGCGACAAGCAGCTTCTCCAGAGATTTAAGAACTACGAGTCCTCCCAGAAGGAGATCGCCCACATCGTGGCAGCCTGGGACCGAGTGCAGGGCATAGTGCTTCCTCTGGAAGCAGAGGATGGGCCCCCCGAGGGCGAGGAGCAGGCGCTGGAACGGCAGGCGCCTTCCGGAAAGAAACTTCGCAGAGAGCGTGAGCGGCAGGAAAAAATGGAAAAGGAGCGACAGGAGAAGGAAAGAATCGAGAAACTGAAGAGTATGGAGGAGGAGCCGGGGCCACAACTGGGGTCAGAACAGGACGGGCAAGAGATAAAAGAGGAGGAGCTAAAGGTTCTCAAGATAGAGGTTGGAATCCCCCATTGTGACCTGCAAGTCACCAGTGACCACGAGCAAAGTACACAGAAGATCTTACAAGGTGGCATGCTGCCACCCTTGGAAGAGGTGAGTGGGACAAAAAGATATATATATATATAAATATATATAGGTGTGTATGTGTATATATATATATATATATATATATATATATATATATATATGTAAAAAATATAAAATTTACTACCACAAATTATATATATATATATATATATATATATATATATATATATATATATATATATATATATATAATTATGGTAAATATATTTTTCTAAAAAATTTTTTTCTAAATAAATACATATATAATTTATAAAAATTTTTTTTTGCAAATACATGTTTATTTTGGCATATATAGATAGATAGATTTTTTTGGTGTGTGTGTGTATATATATATATATATATATATATTTTTTTTTTTTTTTGGTTTATTTTGGTTAATATATTTTATTTTGGCATATATGTAAAACTGAGGGGTCAAATCTGATATCCTGTGTATATATATATATATATATATATATATATATATATATAATATGTATGTAAAACTGAGGGGTCAAATCTGATATCCTGCATGTATATGTGTATATAAATGTTTATTATATATATATATATATATTTTTTGTAAATGTATATATTTGTTTATTTTGGAAAAGTAATACGGTATATCTGTTTATTTTGGTAAATATATTTTATTTTGGCAAATATATATATAAACTGAGGGGTCAAATCTGATGTCCTGCATGCGTGTGTGTGTGTGTGTGTGTGTGTGTGTGTGTGTGTGTGTGTATATATATATATATATATATATATATATATATATATATATGGCAGGGCTCTCTCTCCTATTGAGTCTTGTACTCAGAATATCCATTGTCAACTCTGTAAAAATACCATTTTGTGAATACTCACCTTGTAAAATGGGTATTATAAGTATGTCACACACCCCGCTTCAAGATATTCATTACCATGGTCCTGTAGAGGGCTTCTGCAGAGATGATTGGAGGAAAGAAAGCCCCTCCCAGTCCATAAGTACCTGGGACCTCCCACTCATTACCCAGTATAAAGAAAGCAGTAAGGTAAAGGACCAGGAAGAGCCAAATATCAGTCATAACAACGCAAAGTTCACCATATGAAGGATGCAGAATCCAAAGGGCGGGTTGAAGCGGGGTGTGTGACATACTTATAATACCCATTTTACAAGGTGAGTATTCACAAAATGGTATTATTCTAAGTATGTCACACACCCCGCTTCAAGATATTCATTACCTGTGGGACATCCAATAGCAGTGTCCATAAAGGGTGGGGATCCAAAAACAAGGTATAAAGCACAACTCAAACTACTGCAGCCTGCAGAACTTTGCGGCCAAAAAACAGCATCCGCTGAGGCCCGAACATCAACCTTGTAAAACTTTGAAAAAGTGTGAACAGAAGACCAGGTAGCGGCCTTGCAAACTTACTCAACAGAGGCCTGGTGCTGAAAAGCCCAGGAGGCCCCAACCGCACGAGTAGAATGAGCTGTAACACGAAAGGGAGGATCTCTCCCCTTAGCAGAATAGGCCCCTACAATGGCCTGACGGATCCATCTGCTGATGGTAGACTTTGTGGGTGCTAGACCCTTCTTGGGCCCAAAAGGCACCACGAAGAATGCATCAGTCTTGCGAAAGGCAGACGTTACCACCAAATAATACTTCACAACACGAACCACATCCAAAGAATGCAGGACCCTCTCCTTGTCATTGCTGGGGTTAGGACAGAGAGAGGGCAGAACAATATCCTGATTTAAATGAAAGGACGAAACCACCTTAGGAAGAAAGTCCGTCTTAAAACGGAAAACCACTTTATCCTGATGTCTTTCAAAATATGGAGCTTGAATAGACAGAGCCGCCAACTCAGAAACACGTCTAACTGAGGTGATAGCTACCAAAAATGCCACCTTCTGCGTAAGGGAAGACAAAGGAATATCATGCAAGGGCTCAAAGGGGGGACCCTGTAGCGCAGAAAGAACCAAATTCAAATCCCAAACTGGAATCAAAGGCTTCCTAGGAGGCCGCACATGCGTAACCCCCTGGAAAAAGGTCTTAACCAAAGGATGTAGTGCAAAAGACTTTTGGAAAAATACCGCCAGGGCAGACACCTGCCCCTTCAGAGTACTGAGTTGGAGCCCTAAGTCCAGACCATGTTGCAAGAACTCCAAAATTCTAGAAACAGAGAATTCCCTACAAGGGAAGGCCCTAGCCTCACACCAATCAATATAAGACCTCCAAGTCCTATAGTACACGGATGAAGAAGACTTCTTTCTAGCACGAATGAGAGTCTGAATAACAGCGTCAGAAAGACCTTCCTCCTTCAAGATGGAGGTTTCAGCAGCCACGCCGTCAAAGCCAGCGTTGGTAAACTGGGGTAACGAAGATGACCCTGTGTGAGCAGATCTGGCAGCAGGGGCAGAACGAACTGATCTTCTGCCAACCTTACCACGTCTGCGAACCAGATCTGTCTTGGCCACCTTGGAGCTACCAGAATTGCTGTTGCTCTCTCCAGAGCAAGCTTGCGCACTACTCTGGCCACCATGGGAAACGGAGGGAACAGGTACAGAAACCCCAGATCCCTCCAGTTCAGGGACATGTCGTCCGTCGCGAGAGCCAGTGGGTCCTTCGCCAGAGACACAAAAGCCGGAAGTTTGTGATTGTGACGGGAGGCAAATAGGTCCACCGCCGGTGACCCCCACCTGAGACAAATTGAGTGAAAGACCCTGGGATTGAGAGACCATTCCCCCTTGTGGGCTGACATCCTGCTCAGAGAGTCCGCCTCCGTGTTCTCCACACCTGGGATGTAAACTGCTGAGATACACGGGACATGTCTCTCTGCCCAGTCCAGGATCAGAGACACTTCCTTGAGGGCATTCCTGCTGCGGGTTCCTCCCTGGTGATTGATGTAGGCCACCGCCATCCGATTGTCCGACCTGACCTGGACCGGCAAGTCTCGCAGTTGATGAGTCAAATGACAAAGAACCAACCTGATGGCCCTCAATTCCAGAACATTGATAGACTCGTGAGCTTCCAGGGGACTCCACAAACCCTGAACTTGCAGATCCTTCCAAAAGCCCCCCCATCCTGAGAGGCTGGCATCCGTAGTGACTATCTCCCACTGAGGAGTCCGAAAGGATCTGCCCCTCAGTAGGTTGGTTGAGTTCAGCCACCACCGAAGCGAGCGGCGAACCCGGGGAGACATCTGAAAAAGCTGATCCAGCGACTGAGGAGACCTGTTCCAGACCGATAACAGATGGAGCTGTAGTGTCCTTGTGTGAAACTGAGCTAAGGGAACCGCCTCGAATGAGGCCACCATCAAACCCACCAGTCTCATCCCTAGACGGATGGACGGTCGAGGCATGGACATGAGCGACCGAACCAACTCCTGAATCAGAAGAACCTTGGACTGAGGAAGGAAAACTCTGGCCAGATCTGTATCCAGAGACATTCCCAGAAAGGATACTGTCCTGGACGGGTGTAGGGAGGACTTGGGGTAGTTGATCACCCAGCCGAACCTCTCCAGAGTGGATATTACCGTCCTGGTGTCCAATTCTGCCTGGCTGAATGACGGTGCCATGATGAGGAGATCGTCCAGATATGGCACAATGCGAATCCCCTGCGCTCTGAGGAGAGCCATCACCCCAGCAAGCACCTTGGTGAAAACTCTTGGAGCTGTGGTGAGACCGAAGGGAAGAGCTACAAACTGAAAGTGCCGATCCTCCACCGCGAACCTCAGAAACCTCTGGTGTGCGGGAAAAATGGGAACATGGAGGTAAGCGTCCTGAATGTCTATGGACGTCATGAAGTCCCCCTGACGAAGAGAATGAATATCCGAGCGCAACGTTTCCATGCGAAACCTTCGCAGTCTGACGAACTTGTTGAGAATCTTTAGGTCCAGTATGGGCCGGACGGAGCCATCCTTTTTGGGGACCGTGAACAGATTTGAGTAAAAACCCCGACCCCGGTCTAATGAGGGAACTGGGCAAATGACTGCCATTTCCAGAAGACTCGATACTGCCGCCCGGAGCTGCTGCGCAGCCAGTGCCTCCGGGGAAACCCGAGACCTGAGGAAACGCGGGGGAGGGTAGGACTCGAACTCCAGCTTGTAGCCGGAAGACACCACTTCCCGGATCCACCTGTCCGAGACCTCTCGGTTCCAGACCTGGGAGAAGTGCTGTAGCCGTCCCCCCACCCGCACGGGTGAGGGCGCCCCCTCATTGTTGAGAGGGCTTGGCCACGGGTTTGGGTTTTGAGCCCCAATTGTATCCTGAACGGGCACGTCCTCTGCCCCTATTCCAGGAATTTCCCCTTGTAGAAGGGAAGGCGAAACATCTTCCTGCTCTAGATCCCCGAAAGGAAGGAGTGAAGGAAGACGCTCCTCGAAAGGGGCGACGTTGCTTCTTGCGTTGAGGTAGTTTGCCCCCCTTGGCCACGGCATCCAGCTTGTCTCCAAAGAGCCGTAACCCAACGAAGGGAAGAGCTGTTAGTGACTTTTTTGACCCAAAGTCAGCCGCCCACTGGCGTAACCAAATTGAACGCCTGATAGTAACCATTAGAGCAGAGGCTCTACTACTCATCATCAAGGAATCATCCAAAGCGGCCACCATGAAGGACAAAAACACCTCACATTGTTTTAGTTCACGAAATTCCTCACTGTCCGGATTCAAACTGGAGGAGGATAACAAGTGCCTGACCACCTTTCTAGTAGCCACCGCCAACAGCGATGAGGCACAAACAGGCCTTATTGCTGCCCCAATACTGGCAAAACCATGACAAGCCATCTGGTCAATGCGTTTATCCTCACCATCCTTAAGAGAGGAACAATCAGGGTTGTTCAATACGGCTGAGTTGGATAACCCCAAAATAGGGGCGTCCACCTCGGGGGGAGACGCCCAGCGCTTAACCGTATCCACTGGAAAAGGATACCTCTTATCCCAACTTTGGGGAATGCCTGGGAGCCGGGCAGGCCTTTCCCATTCCTTAGAAATAATATTATCAAAATGCTTTTGATTAGGGAATTCCAACCGCGGCTTGGATTCGTCATAAAACTCCCCTTGCTGTTGAGGAACCTCCGCCGGAGGCGAGATAGCAAGCACCTCAAACATCTGAGTCAGAACCGATCGGAATCAGCACCAACAAATTGCTGATCATCAGAAATATCTGAATCCTCAAATAATTCCCCTTCTTCTAGAGGGGAATAATCTGACCAATCCAGGCCGTCCTCGTCATCATCATATTCAAAATGATTAACCGGTGATAAATGCTTCCTCTTCGCCGGTGCTTTCTTGGCAACCGTGGAGGAAATGAATTTTTCAATACTGGCCAACCTGGCACACACATCAGATTGCGACTGCCCCCCCCGTGGCAATCTCACACGGGGCACGGGTCAAAGTGGGAGGGGGAGAGGATGAAGCCGGCTGCGCTGACCCAGATGCCTGGGGACCGGACTGCCGTGTAATAGTCTGCTGTGCACATGATATACATAGGAAAAAATCATCCCCTGTTAGGGATACCCCACAACCCATACACTTCCGGGATTGTCCCGAGGGGAGCCCGGAATCTTGGGATGCCTCCATAAGGTGAACTTGAATAGTCGCTATGAGTGAGGGAATTACGCTATTAAGCAACCCGGGATGCCCTTATATTGTCCAAGTGGGAGGTTTTGTAATAAATAGCAAAAGTACCCAGGTACTCTAGGACCAGGAGAAACCTAAAAAAATTCCTGGAAGTTCAGCCTGAAAAACATAGAAAAAGACAGTAAGAGGTTCTCCCTATATAAACCTATATCTATTATACCTATATATATACATATATATATGCAAATATGTACAGATAAGCAACGGCCGCAGGGCCACTCAATTAGTCTTTGGGCGCCAATACACTGTGTCCTCTGCCTGAGGTAACACAGATCAGAGCGGGAGACGCAGCAGGGGGGCGTGGCCAGCGTGGATCGCGCGCTGCAAGGCTCCGCCCAGCAGCTCCAAACTCCTAAAGGGCGCGGGCTGCGGCCTCATACCGAAGGCCCGGCCCCGCCCCCTCACTGAAGAGCGTGAGGGGAGAAATCCTCCCCTCAGCTCTGAGGTAAAAATCCAGCACCTGTCTCAGCTCTGAGGTAAAAATCCAGCACAGTGTCTGTCAGACGTGAGGGGAAGCTCCCCTCCATTAACACTCGCGCACCGGTGCCGCAGGCAGCCGCGGCACCGGGCGCATAATAGAGCCGGTAGCAGCCCGCATAACAAGCGGAGCTGCTCCCCGCTCGGTCACGCTACCAGCTCCAAACTCCTAAAGGGCGCGGGCTGCGGCCTCATACCAAAGGCCCGGCCCGCCCCCTCACTGAAGAGCGTGAGGGGAGAAATCCTCCCCTCAGCTCTGAGGTAAAAATCCAGTGTCTGTCAGCAAAAAAGATTGCAACAAGTTTACATTATAACTATTCATACCAGAAAAGTAAACATTTTAAACAAACATTTCAAATAAATCTATTTTCCAGGCGCCCCCATAGAAAAACACCAAAAGCTGAATAAGAGGCCTCCACACAACTAAAAAAGGGGAATTGGCCATTTAAGGGGAAAATTAAACTCTTGGACAGGGCATCCCAAACCGGAGTCACCAACCCGGTATAACCGCCTACCCTCTTTATAGGGTCTCGCGGTGGAGCATAGCTCCTGAGCACCTGAGGTGCTGTTATACCCTCGCTCGGACAGCAGTCAAGACTGGGAGACATTTAAATAGCTATATATTAATAAAGGGAATAAAGAGTCCGAACGGAAATAAAAATATATATAGGCCGGGAGTAGACCCGGCTACCTTAAAGTCCCCCTGTGCAAGGAGGAGATATCATCTGCTGCTTACTCGCCGTCTGCAGAGATGAAGACTGGGTAATGAGTGGGAGGTCCCAGGTACTTATGGACTGGGAGGGGCTTTCTTTCCTCCAATCATCTCTGCAGAAGCCCTCTACAGGACCATACTACCCACAGGTAATGAATATCTTGAAGCGGGGTGTGTGACATACTTAGAATACTGCACTTGATATATTATATGTACCGTATGTTTTTACCCTGTCTGTAACTACTACTTTGTAAAGCGCTACGGAAGATGATGGCGCTATATAAATAAACAATAATATATATATATATATATATATATATATACTGAGGGGTCAAATCTGATATCCTGCAAGTGTGACCAACGCTGCCTGTCAGACTTGCGTCTTTAAAGCGGACTTTCACTCTGAATAAGAGCCTATCTTATATGTTTCCTACACCCTGTACATACAGATTGCCCACATTAATCCAGACCCTCACCCTGAATAAGAGCCTATCTTATATGTTTCCCACACCCTGTACATACAGATTGCCCACATTAAAAATCATCCTACCTGCATCTACTGCATGTTATGAGCCTTTAAACATCCAAGATGGCGGCTTATGGAAGCCGCCATTTTATCAGGCAGCCTGCAAACAGGAAGTGCCTCCTGACTGTGCTGCTCTGCATTCTGGGACTGCTGACCTTTACCTGACCCCAACTCTGCTCTGTCTGAGCAAAGCACAGTGTGATGCTTCTGAGTCAAGATGGCGGCGCCCATATCCTAAATTCCTGAACAGAGTTGCAGCCCAGTGGGGGAAATAATAATAAGTTAGTGACTCAAAACATAAAATATATTAATTTTAGATGCTGGAGAACCATTTTTTAAGAGTTTGGGCTTTTCATTAAATCATGGTGAAGGTCCGGTTTAAAGCAAATATTACAATTATTTCTGAAATAGTCTTGGCCGGGGGGTTGTAAAGCAAAGCGCCCCCCACCCCCCTTTTCTTTTTGTGGGATGGGTGCAAGGAGACCCCCTGGAAGCTATTTGCTTTCATTTAAGTTTTTAAAGCGGCACCAATTGTCCACTTCTCCCATCATTATTAGATGTTTCTTTACCTGTTACAGATACTGGAAGGCCTTGGGCTGGGCCCATCGGGTCCTCCCGTCCCTCCACCCTTCATCTTCTCAGTCGTGCCTTTGCCAGAAAAGAGAGCTCCACCTTGTGACCAGGAGACCCTCAACTACTTCAGCTTCATTGCAGCCTCCCCAGATGACCCCAATGTGCTGGTTGAAGAGAAGAAGGAGCTGGAGACAGAGCCGGCGCTCACCATCCCCGCACTTAAGGTGAAAAGAGAGTGATAAAGAACCTTGGGCCCACCCCTTTTGCTCCCCACGGTTCATAGATTTCTCTGATATCGGTCGGTCTTCCAAAATAATCTAAGGGAGTGAAATATACGCGTAACGAAGGACACAGACATAACAGTATGTGCTCGATGTTACACGGGAAAGCGCGTTCTGCCCGCTCCGCCCAGTGACACTTTATTTTTATATTGAAGTAAAAAAACAACACACGTCATCTATTGGACATCATCATATAAGGAAAAATCTAATTACTGGCTCAATGATTGGTCATCACAGCCACAGATCATATTTTTAGGAATGTTAAGGATGCCTATGGGGGCCGGACATTATAAGGTGCTGTCCGGTTCCTCAGCTCCATCTTGTTCACAGTAATGTGTTAATAGCAGTGTGCTTCATTAACTTTATGTGGTATAAGCGAGTGGTATTAAACAGTAGTGACACACAAATGCCCTGAACCAGTGAATACTCCACAAAGACTGAGTATTAAATAACAGTGACCCCCAAATGGCCTTAACAGTTGGTATTAAAGAGTAGTGACACACAAGTGCCCTGAACCAGTGGATGCTTCAGTAAAAATTGGTATTAATGAGTAGTGAGTAGTGGTTTGAGCAAGGGGTGTTAAACAGTAGTGACACCCAAGTGGCCTGAACCAGTGGAAACTCCACTAACAATTGGTATTAAAGAGCAGTGACACCCAAGTTGTCGCAGAGATAAGTGGCTTACGGAGGGTTTATTTCACCTTTATTAGCCACTAAAGCATACAATGCAGAGAGAGGGAATGTTCACATATATATTCCTTTTGATTCTGACCTCCATCCATCACAAGACCATTACACCTGCTGCTTCTGTGCGCCACTAAAGGTCTGTTAGAGATTCAGGGGGGTCTATCTGTATCGTTTCAGGAGGAGCAGACGACGCCCACAAAGGGCCGCAGCAGGAAAGAGAAAGGCGGGGACACAGGCCGTGAGAGCCAGAAGGACAAGAGGCGATCTTCTTCTGTCCGCAAGACGCAACCGAACCTAGAAAGTCGCTCGCCGCCTCCTGGCGCCAGGACGCCCGTCTCAGACATAGACCACAGCAGCCTGACCGGAGAGCTGGAGAAAGTACAGCGGTAAGATTATAGTGGGGAGGTAAGGAATGTTTGCAGGGTGGGGGTAGGCATTTGTTGGTTACATCTGATTCTTAAACCGGACCTTCAGCATGATTTAGCGAAAAGCCCAAACCCTTAAAAACTATTCCCCAGCATCTAAAATTAATGTATTTTAAGTTTTTAGTCACTTATTATTCTTTCCCCCACTGGGCTGCCACTCTGTTCAGGACTCTAGGATACAGGCGCGGCCATCTTGACTCAGAAGCATCACAAACTGAGGAGAGGAGAGCAGGCTAAAGTGCAGGGGGCGGGGTTATAGCTGTGCTTTGCACCCACAGTTCAGAGCTGGGGTCAGGAAAAGGTCAGCAATCCCAGAATGCAGAGCAGCACAGTCAGAGGACACTTCCTGTTTGCAGGCTGCGTGAAGCTCCATGACCTGCAATCTTGGATGTTTAAAGGTTAATAACATGCAGTAGATGCAGGTAGGGTGATTTTTAATGTGGGCAATCTGTATGTACGGGAGGGGGGATATACAAAGGCTGTTATTCAAGGTGAAGGTCCGGATTAATGTGGGCAATCTGTATGGACAGGGGGAAACATACAAGATAGGCTCTTATTCAGGGTGAAGGTCCGGATTAATGTGGGCAATTTGTATGTGCAGGGGGGAAACATATAAGATAGGCTCTTATTAAGGGTGAAGGTCCGGATTAATGTGGGCAATCTGTATGGACAGGGGGGGAACATACAAGATAGGCTCTTATTCAGGGTGAAGGTCCGGATTAATGTGCACAATCTGTATGGACAGGGGGGGAACATACAAGATAGGCTATTATTCAGGGTGAAGGTCTGGATTAATGTGGACAATCTGTATGTACGGGGGGGGGGGGACATACAAGATAGGCTCTTATTCAGGGTGAAGGTCCGGATTAATGTGGGCAATCTGTATGTACAAGGGGGGGGGGAGGGCAAACAGAACAGAAAAAATGGACCGCACCAGTGTTCTATAATACACAAGTGTGCTCACTGCCGGGTATGTATTCGTGCAACTGCGCGCAATTTTAACAAAAGGTAGGGGTCCCCACATGCCCCAAATCATGCCCGGTCTAAAAAAGTGGCACCACTACTGTATAAAAGAATATCAAAATATTTATAAGTATTCCAAATACACAAAAACACTATTAGGACAATTTAAAAAAACATATACACATAAGGCACAAGGGGGCGCCAGCACTCTGTCATCAACATTGCATATTCACATGATTCCAATATTTTGATATTCTTTTATACAGTAGTGGTCCCACTTTTTTCCTGGTGTCCTGTTCGGGTCGCTCCATTCTTGACAATTGGGTTATCTGCCACAAGGTGGCGCAGTTGACTGCAAGATGAAACTTGTGGCTCCTCCCGGCCCATATAAAGGCATCTGTCTCCCTAAGAATCCCCAGAGTTCTCTTGCAGTCTGACTGCGAAGATGGATGCTATCTCTCTCTACGGATATCGCAGGCGAGCTGGGCATCCCAAGCCTGTCGGCCACTGCATACCTATTCCCACCTGTTCCGGGACCCATACTGCCTCCCAGCCTTGGCTACGGTTCGGGTGAAGGTAGGGGAATGCTGAGGGTCAGGCGTTCATAGAGCAAGGCCCAAACGGTAGCCGGCCATAGGCTAATGGTGAGCCTATTGGGGGGGGGACCACTTCGGGACCCCTTTCCTTCCCTGTGTATCCCACATGCTTTTATTTTTTGTGGTTATGTGTTTTCACTTCCACTGTGTTTTCACTGGTACTCACCTCCCTCGCTCCGCTCCTCTCCTCTTCGCCTCTCCTCTGTTCAGCTTGTGAGGGGGGGGGGCGCGTTCCTCGGGAGGGCGGCGGCCGTGTAAGAAGCGGCATTTGGAGCAGGATTACTGATGATGATGATGATTATGAGGCCTTTGGTTGCCGAGGCTCCATGGAGGAGGGTGAGTTATTCCATGATTCTGACTCCTCAGGGGATCGACCGGGTGGCTTGACAGTGACCCTGGGTCTTCCTCGGACGAAGACTTGTGGCTACCCAATGACACAGAGAAGTTGTTGCCTGCGGTGTTTGAAACCTGGAACATTGTACCCCTGAAGGAGGCTAAAAAAGAAACAGGGGGATCTTTTTCGGCCCAAGAGACAGTGTCTTGTTTTTCCCAAGCAGAGTCACTTCTCCAAAATGGTTTTTAAGGAGTCGGAGAGGCTTAACAAATTGCGGTTGGTGCCTAAGGGCCTGGACAGACGGTATCCCTTTTCGGAGGAGTTGATTCGTCTATGGACCCGTCCTCCTGAGGTGGAGGCTCCTGTTTGGGGCTCTCCAATTCCACGGTCATGCCATCTCCTGACACTTCTTCCTTGCGTGATCATGCTGACAGGCGCATGGATCAACTGGCATGTCACGCATTCTCTTTTGTGGGTGCTGGTCTTCATCCTGTCTGTGCCGCGGTCATGTCTCCAAAGCCATCAAAAAGAAGGTGAGACGCCTCGTGGACTTCGCCAGATCCGCAAGCGAGCGGAGGAGTATAAGGAACTCTTGGCTTGCACTGACTGCATTGCCTTTGTAATCTTGGCTATGGATGATTCTCTCCGGCTTGGCGGCAGGGCTCATGCCCTGCTGGTTGCTCTTTGTCGCTTTGTCGCTCTATCTGGCTGCGACAGTGGGTGGCTGATGCCGTTGCCAAGAAGTCTCTCACTGGTATTCGACTGTTCGGGGAGCGTCTTGATCTCCTAGCTAAAGATGGGAGGCTTGCTCAGCGTTGGAAGCTTGTGCAGCGCTTTCGGGGTTCATCTTCTTTCGCCCCTTTCGAGGGGGTAGAGATTCTTCCTTTTCTGGTGGCCGCCGAGATTCCTGGGGACGAGTTAGATCCCGCGATCGTCCCAACCCTGCCTGGGGGTCCAAGTCTAAGCCTCCCACCAAGGGTCCTCAGGCTTGAGGAGGCGCCCTCACCCATCCGGGTGGGGGGACGGCTTCTGCTTTTTGCTCACGTCTGGAGACAGCACGTCTCGGATCGGTGATTCAGGAGGTGGTGTCATCCGGCTACAAAATAGAGCTGGCAGCTTGGCCGCCCCCAAGATTTCTTCAGTCACGGATATCCCTGTTCAACGTCTTCTGTTGTCCAGGTGATTGTCCTGTTCCCCTCCAGGAACGGGGTCGAGGGTTCTATTCCAATCTATTCACCGTGCCCATGAAGGATGGTACTCTGAGACCTATCCTGGACCTGAAGGGGCTCAACAGATTTGCCAGATTCAAACACTTCCGCATGGAGACCTTATGGGTAGCGATGAGATCACTTTGACCAGGCGACTTCATGACCATGGTGGACATCAGGGATGCTTACCTGCACATTCCTATATTCCAGGGACATCAGAAGTTTCTGAGGTTCGCCCTGGAGCATGAGTACTACCAATTTGTGGCACTACCTTTTGGAATTTCTTCAGCCCCCCGAGGTTCTGGCGGGTGTTATGGCCCTGCTGAGAAGCCAGGGCATTCGTATTCTTCCTTATCCGGACGACTTGCTGATTGCTCAATCTCTTCAGAAGGCCAAGAGCGACACCTGGACGGTGTTGTCCACCTCGAGGATTTCGGCTGGGTGATCAATAACCCCAAGTCCTCGATCACTCCTTTATTGGTGAGGTCTTTTCTGGGCATGACGCTGGACACCTCTCAGGTCAAGGAGGAGGGACTTCAGGCCAGGCGCGGACCTTACTGTCTTGTCAACGTTCATCCTTCCATCTGGGGATGAAGTTGGTGGGTCTCATGGTGTCTTGTTTCGAGGCTGTGCTCTTCGCCCAGTTCCACATGGGACCTCCTCAGTTGAATCTTCTGACAGTCTGGGACCGGTCGCAGGAGCCCCTGGAGCAGGAATTCTCTCTGTCTCTTCTGGCCAGGCGTTCCCTCTTGTGGTGGTTGGACTCCAGGAATCTTCTAGTGGGCAGGTCCTTCCTGACCCCCCGTTGGGAGATTGTCACCACGGACGCCAGTCTCATCGGCTGGGGAGGCTTTTGACAATCGCTGAAGTTCCAGGGCCAGTGGGGCCCGCAGGAGGCTCATTTACCTATCATGTCTCTGTTTTTTACTACTTTCAACCACTGGGGATTCTTAGGGAGACAGATGCCTTTATATGGGCTGGGAGGAGCCACAAGTTTCATCTTGCAGTCAACTGCGCCACCTTGTGACGGATAACCCAATTGTCAAGAATGGAGCGACCCGAACAGGACACCACCAAAATCAATTCTACAGGTGAGTACTCACAGAATTGCATTTTTGACCGGGCATGATTTGGGCCATGTGGGGACCCCTACCTTTTGCCTAAAGCCTGTCCCATGTTCCTCTCCTCCATATGCTGTAGCAGGTCTCCAAAGTCTTCCCCTCCTTTCAATTCCGTTTTCCTACGACCAGGTACAAATGTGAACAAGTCCGGTAATTCTCAGCGGTCGCAACTGCCGATGCGCGATGAGGCACAGGGGTGGCTGTGCGACCGCATCTGGAGCATAGTTTAGGAGAAACAGAAAGGAAGCTTTGAAGACCTGCTACAGTATCTGCAGCGCACAGCAGGAAATGCAAGAGGGCCACATGGGGCAAGCTTTAGGCTTGCTCCCCTATCAATGCACTTGCCTGGAATGCCCCTTTAAGTGTATTACCCAGCTTTAATGCCATTGTCTAACCTACAGGCTCGGAATATTCCGCTGGGTGGTCCCGGCGGGGGGACAGGTCCTGCTAAGAATTCATTTCGAGTCCAAGCACGTTGGCAACTTTGACCAGACCCTCAACTTCGAACTGGTTGGGACGCGGCGCAGATACCAGCTGTACTGCCGAGGAGCCTGTTTCTTCCCTGCAATCAGCCGAGATCCAAAGTAAGAGTCTCTTGGCTCCGGCACGCTAGGCATTGTGGTTAGAAATGAACACTAGTGCACCAATCCCATCCAGATAAAAGCTCCTCCTCCTATAGCAAAGTAAGTGTCTCTTGGCTCCGGCACGCTAGGCATTGTGGGTAGAAATGAACACTAGTGCACCAATCACATCCAGGGCGTTATCCCCTACTTATTACCTTCCCACTTATCCCATCCATTATACTAAGGCAAATAATAGGAAATCCTCATTAAACACAGATTTCACTTTAATCCAACCAATCAAATCCCATATCCCTGGCAGGGGGCGGGACTAAGTGTGGCGGAGGCACAAAATCTGCTGGAGGCCCCAGATACAGTATAAAATAATAGTCCAGCCAAGTAACTGATTGGAGGTTCTCTGGCACCCGCCTACTTACTGGAACGTCAGATCGAGTCCCTTATTCCACCCTTGTGCGGGTGCGTGCTTCTCGGGAACTCCTGCTTTGCCATTTGGGCCGGGGGGTTTGTAGTCGCCCCCAGCTGGTCCAGCAGAAAACAGATCCCTGCATTGAGCTGCCAGCGGCTGTGCTTGGTGGCTTATGTGCAGCGACAGCTCTGCACGCACCCATCACTGTAGCGCCACTGGGGGGCGGCTTTGCTGCACTAGACTCTCCGTCCTGCACTGCGGTGGCTTTGGCTGCCCAGACACGCCCCCACTGCCGCCCATAGCTTTATTGCCGGCCCATCAGACCAAGGACTGAAAAGCCTCCTGGACCAGACCATAACCCAAAGGTTGGTGGAGGCCCCTCTTTGCAGGGTAAGTGGTGGAGGCCCCGGGGCGTGCGCCCCTTGCGCCCGCCTCATAATCCTGCCCCGATGATGACTCCTGCGGCTTTCATTTCAGGATCGTGTTCCCCCATCGGAAGCGCGAGGCCAGAAGTGACGAGATCGTCCAGAAGAAGTTCCTCCTCAGCAGCGGCACCTTTCATTTCGGGCCTCTGTTGTGCGGAAAAAGCAGAGAAAAGTAAGTACCGGCCAACTTCTGGGATTCAGCCGAGCGTGGCGGCAATAGGGCGGCTGACTTTCTGGCACTCGGGGGAAATGGCGCCCCCCTGACCTTCTGGACCCGCCCCTGGGTGGGCGGCAGGGCCGGAGTCAGCACCCGACAAGCCCAGTCAGCGCCGAGGGCCCTCACCCCCAGGGGGGCCGACTGGTCGTTGGCACAAAACTGTAGAAAAAACTTACTCGCCTGTGGCCGCGATCCCTCATATTCTAAGTATGTCACACACCCCGCTTCAAGATAATCATTACATGTGGGTAGTATGGTCTGAAGAGGGCGATCTGCAGAGATGATTGGAGGAAAGAAAGCCCCTCCCAGTCCATAAATACCTGGGACCTCCCACTCATTACCCAGTTTTCCATCTCTGCAGACGGCGAGCAAGTCAGAAGATGATGTCTCCTCCTTGCACAGGGGGATTTCAGGTAGCCGGGTTTATTCCCGGCCCGCTTTTCTCTCTATTTCCACCCGGTTATGTTTTTTTATAAGTCCCAATACACATGCCTCCCAGTCTAGGCTGTATCCCGGGTGAGGGTAGAATGGCACTTTTAGTGCTCTGGAGCCATGCTCCACCGCGAGACCCTGTACCAGAGGGTAGGCGGTTATCCGGGCTGGTGACCCCGGTTTGGGATGCCCTGTCCCTTGGCCCCCCTTTCCTGATGCCCTTCTCCTGTGGTGGTGGGGATAAAATGTCGGGGGCCACCTTTTTTACCTCACAGTTAGGATTTATTTATTGTGCATTGCTGCTACTGGCGCCAGAGCTGAGGAGAACTTTTCTCCTCAGAAGTTGTAGTTGGGGGTGGGGCCGGCTGTTGGCGCTGGCTTGTCCCCCTGGCTTTACTGTTTTTTGTTGCGGTGACTACCGCAATGACCGCGGCGCGGTTATTTGCGCTGGCGGTTCCCTTAATCTTGTGAGGGGAGATCTCCCCTCACGCGCTGGCCACAGTGGGCGGGGCCGGGCGATTGCACGTCGCCGCAGCCCGCACCCATTACATCCCTGGGGTCTTTGTGGTTACCGGCGCCGCGGCTGCTGTTCTTGCCATGGCGCCGGTATATGTGTGCGCTATAGTGTTTTTCTGAGGTAATTTACCTCACACATTTTGCCATTAGGGGCGTGGTCGGGCTGTTGAGCTGCCACGGCCCGCCCCTGTTAGGCAGACCCACTGCGGAGCCCGCTTTCCGCTCTGTAAGGGGGCGGAGCTACGCATATCGCGTGCTCTGCCCTGGCCACGCCCACAGGATCCTCTGCCTCTGTGAGCTGCGTGTGTGGTGGACGCCATTTACCTCACACAGGAAGGCACAGTGAGTGGCCCTATGGGCCCCCTATATTTCTATATATATATATATATATATTTACTTATATGTAACCCTTTATATCCGGCAGTCTTTAAGGTAGAACGCCTTAGGTTTTAAGGGGTCTTCTTCCGGTCCTTGGGTCCCTGGGTTAAAATCCTCCCACTTGGGACAATTATAAGGGCATCCCGGGTTGCTTACTAGCGTAATTCCCTCGGTCATTGCGACTACATATAAGTTCACCGTATGGAGGCATCCCCAGATACCGGGCTCCCCTCGGGGCAATCCCGGAAGTGCATGGGCTGTGGGGTATCCCTAACAGGGGATGATGTATTTCTATGTATACCATGTGCACAGCAGACTATTACACGGCAGTCAGAACCCCAGGTGTCTGGGTCAGCACCGCCGGCGTCATCCCCTTCCCACACCATCTTGGCCCGTGTCCCGTGTGACGTTGTCACGGGTGGGCAGTCGCAATCTGATGTGTGTGCTAGATTGACTAATATTGAAAAATGTATTTCTTCTGCGGTTGCCAAGAAGGCTCCAGCTAAGAGAAAGCATTTGTCACCGGTCCCACCGACATTTGAATATGACGATGAGGATCGCCTGGATTGGTCAGATTACACCCCTCTGGAGGAAGGGGAGCTATTTGACGAATCGGATTATTCGGACAACCAGCAATTTGTTGGTGCGGACTCTGAGAAGGGGTCAGGGAGTTCTTTGGATACTCCTAACGTCCTTGCTCAGATGTTTGAGGTTCTGGCTATTTCTCCTCCGGAGGTTGCTCCTCATCAACAAGGGGAGTTTTATGAGGAATCCAAGCCGCGCTTGGAATTCCCTAATCAAAGGCATTTTGATAAGATTATTTCTAAGGAATGGGAGAGGCCGGCTTGGTCCCCCAGGCATTCCTCAGAGTTGGGATAAAAGATATCCTTTCCCTTCGGACACGGTTAAGCGCTGGACGTCCCCCCCTGAGGTGGATGCACCAATTCAGGGGTTATCCAATTCAGCTGTTTTTGAATAACCCCGATTGCTCTTCTCTTAAAGATGGAGGGGATAAACGAATTGACCAGATGGCTTGTCATGGTTTCGCCAGTATTGGGGCAGCCATACGGCCTTTTTTTTGCGCTCCGTCTCTGCTGGTGGTGGCTACCAGGTCGGTGGTCAGAGACTTGTTGTCATCTTCCGGTTTGCACCCGGACAGTGACGAATTTCTGGGACTTAAACGTTGTGAGTTATTCTTGTCTTTCATGTTAGCCGCCTTGGGGAGCTTCTGCTCTGATGGTGACTATAAGGCGTTCAGTTTGGTTGCGCCAGTGGGCGGCCGACTTTGGGTCAAAAAAAAAAAAAAAAAGTCGCTGACGTCTCTCCCATTCGTGGGGCTACGGCTTTTTGGAGAAAAATTGGATTCTGTAGCTAAGGGGGGTAAGTTACCTCAACGCAAGAAGCAACGACGTCCCTTTCGCGGGGCGGCTTCTTTCAATCCTTCCTTTCGCGGATCCAGAGCAGGAAGAGGTTTCGCCTTCCCTTCCACTAGAGGAGATTCCTGGAATAGGGGCAGAGGACGTGCCCGCTCAGGATACAACTGGGGTTCAAAACCCAAAACCTGCGAACAAGCCTGCTCAGCAATGAGGGGGCGCCCTCACCCGTGCGGGTGGGGGGACGGCTGCGACTCTTCTCTCTGATCTGGATTCGGGAGGTTTCGGACAAATGGATCCGGGAAGTCGTGTCTTCCGGCTACAAGTTGGAGTTCGAGGCCCGTCCTCCTCCGCTTTTCTTCAGGTCTAGGGTGCCCCCGGACGCACCTGGCGCACAGGGGCTTCGGGAGGCGTTTTCAAGTCTTCTGGAGATAGAGGTCATCTCGCCAGTGCCCCTATCAGATCAGGGTCGGGGATTTTACTCAAATCTGTTCACGGTCCCCAAAAAGGATGGCTCGATCCGGCCCATCCTGGATCTGAAGATCCTCAACAGGTTTATCAGGCTGCGAAAATTTCGCATGGAATCGCTTCGTTCAGCTATCTGCGCTCTCCGTCAGGGGGACTTCATGACGTCCATAGACATCAAGGACGCTTTCCTCCATGTTCCGATTTTTCCCGCGCACCAGAGATTCCTCAGGTTTGTGGTGGAAGATCGGCACTTTCAGTTTGTAGCTCTTCCTTTTGGTCTCACCACAGCTCCAAGGGTTTTTCACCAAGGTGCTCGCTGGGGTGATGGCTCTTCTTAGAGCGCAGGGAATTCGCATAGTGCCATATCTGGACGATCTCCTCATCATGGTATCATCATTCAGCCAAGCGGAATTGGACACCAGGACGGTAATATCCACTCTGGAGAGGTTCTGCTGGGTGATCAACTACCCCAAGTCCTCCTTTTACCCGTCCAGGATAGTATCCTTTCTGGGAATGTCTCTGGATACATATCAGGCCAGAGTGTTCCTTCTTCAATCCAAGGTTCTTTTGATTCAGGAATTGATTCGGTCGCTCATGTCCATTCCTCGTCTGACCATTCGACTAGGAATGAGACTGGTGGGGTTGATGGTGGCCTCCTTCGAGGCAGTCCCCTTTGCCCAGTTTCACACGAGGACACTACAACTCCATCTATTGTCTGTCTGGAATAGATCTCCTCTGTCGCTGGATCAATTCTTTCTGATGTCTCCCCGGGTTCGCCGACCACTCAGGTGGTGGCTGAACTCAACCAATCTGTTGAAGGGCAGGTCTTTTCAGACTCCTCGTTGGGAGGTGGTCACCACGGATGCCAGCCTCTCAGGATGGGGGGGCTTCTGGAAGGATCTGCAATTTCAGGGGTTGTGGGGACCCCTGGAAGCCCACGAGCCTATCAACATTCTGGAATTGAGAGCCATCAGAATGGTTCTTTTTCGTTTGACTCATCTCCTGCAGGGCTTGCCGGTCCAGGTTCGGTCGGACAATCGGACGGCGGTTGCCTACATCAATCACCAGGGAGGGACTCGCAGCAGGAGTGCCCTCAGGGAAGTGTCGTTGATTCTGGACTGGGCGGAGAGCCACGTCCCGTGCATCTCGGCAGTTCACATTCCGGGAGTAGAGAACTCGGAGGTGGACTCTCTGAGTAGGTGGTCAGCCCGCAAGGGGGAGTGGCCTCTCAGTCCCAAGGTGTTTCGTTCGATTTGTCTCAGGTGGGGTTCACCGGTGGTGGACCTCCTTGCCTCCCGTCACAATCACAAACTTCCGGCATCTGTGTCTCTGGCGAAGGTTCCGCTAGCCTTCGCGACGGACGCCATGAACTGGAGGGATCTGGGGTTTCTGTATCGGTTCCCTCCGTTTCCCATGGTAGCCAGAGTAGTGCGCAAGCTGGCTCTGGAAGGAGCGTCAGCAATTCTGGTGGCTCCAAGGGGGCCAAGACAGGTTTGGTTCGCAGACGTGGTAAGGTTAGCAGAAGATCAGTTCGTTCTGCCCCTGCTGCCGGATCTGCACACACAGGGTCATCTACGTTGCCCCAATTTACCAACGCTGGCTTTGACGGCGTGGCTGCGGAAACCTCCATCTTGAAGGAGGAAGGTCTTTCTGATGCGGTTATTCAGACTCTTATTAGCGCTAGGAAGAGGTTTTCTTCTTCCGTTTACTATAGGACTTGGAGGTCTTATATTGATTGGTGTGAGACTAGGGCTTTCCCTTGCAGGGAATTCTCTATTTCTAGAATCCTGGAGTTCCTGCTACACGGTTTGGATATAGGACTCCAACTTAATACTCTGAAGGGGCAGGTGTCTGCCCTGGCTGTGTTTTTCCAAAGATCTTTTGCGCTTCATCCGCTGGTTAAGACCTTTTTCCAGGGGGTTACGCACGTGCGGCCCCCTAGGAAGGCTCTGATTCCGGTTGGGGATTTGACTTTGGTTCTTTCTGCTCTTCAGGGTCCTCCCTTTGAGCCCTTGCATGATATTGCCTTGTCTTCCCTTACTCAGAAGGTGGCCTTTTTGGTAGCTATCACTTCTGTTCGGCGTGTTTCTGAGTTGGCGGCTCTGTCCATTCAGGTCCCGTATTTTGAAAGACATCAGGACAAGGTGGTTTTCCGTTTTAACCCGGATTTCCTTTCCTCAGGTGGTTTTCTGCCTTTTCACTTAAATCAAGACATTGTTTTGCCCTCCCTTTGAGTTGTGAAGTACTATTTGGTGGTAACGTCTGCCTTTCGTAAGACTGATGCCTTCTTTGTGGTACCTTCTGGGCCCAAGAAAAGTTTGGCGCCCGCTAAGTCTTCCATCAGTAAGTGGATTCGTCAGGCCATTGTCGGGGCCTTTTCTGCTAAGGGGATAAATCCTCCCCTTCGTGTTACAGCTCATTCTACTCGTGCGGTTGGGGCTTCCTGGGCTTTTCAGCACCAGGCCTCTGTTGAGCAAGTTTGCAAGACCGCTACCTGGTCTTCTGTTCACAATTTTTCAAAGTTTTTACAAGGTTGATGTTTGGGCCTCAGCGGATGCTGTTTTTGACCGCAAAGTTCTGCAGGCTGCAGTAGTTTAAGTTGTGCTTTATGCCTTGTTTTGGATCCCCACCCTTTATGGACACTGCTTTTGGATGTCCCACATGTAATGATTATCTTGAAGCGGGGTGTGTGACATACTTAGAATAATACCATTTTGTGAATACTCACCTTGTAAAATGGGTATTATAAGTATGTCACACACCCCGCTTCAACCCGCCCTTTTGTATTCTGGATCCATCGTTTTGTGAACTTTGCGTTGTTATGACTAATATTTGGCTCTTCCTGGTCCCTTGCCTTACTGCTTTCTTTATACTGGGTAATGAGTGGGAGGTCCCAGGTATTTATGGACTGGGAGGGGCTTTCTTTCCTCCAATCATCTCTGCAGATCGCCCTCTTCAGACCATACTACCCACATGTAATGATTATCTTGAAGCGGGGTGTGTGACATACTTATAATACCCATTTTACAAGGTGAGTATTCACAAAATGGTATTATTTCACCCTATCCTCACCACTGAGGAGCCCGGGGGGAGATCGGAGGCCCCGCCGGTGAGGCGGACACCCGGCGGGGCTTCCGATCGCACAGGCTTTTCCATGGTGTGGAGAGGGCGAAATAAGCCCTCTCCAGCGCTTCCACAAACCCCGCCTTTTGTGGGCGGATGATGTCATCTTTGACGTCATCTAACCCCCACCCCAAGAGGCGTGTGGAGGTGAGAGAGTCCATGACGGCTGCTGGGTGATCGGTGAAGGTGAGGCAAGGGATCACCTGCAGGGCCGGGGCCCCTGCACCCTGTTCCTACAAACCCCGCACAGCTGGTCCAGGGCTGGTTATGCTGGGTAGGGGGGACCCTATGTCTTTTTTGTTTTTTTTTTTTACCTTCAACCCTTTGAGACCCCCCATTTCCCCCAGTTCACAAGGCTTAGGGCCTGGCAAGTGCGGGTTTGTAGCCTGTAGGGCGGGGGCAGGGCCTTGCACCCTGTTCTAGGCCATGGAATAGACCCCTGACCTGAGACTCTCCCCGGCTCGCTGAGACCACGCCCACATAAACCTGGAGCCGGCCCTGGAGGACGGCTTCTATCCGTATAGCATGTGATAGCGCCACCTGCTGCTTCCCTCTCACAGGTACAAAGCCGGGCAGTACCCGGAGAACATGGAGAAGCTGATCATCTATAACAATTCCCCGTTGGAATCAGACGTTTCATTCTGCTTCCAGCACGACCTCAAAGCCGCCACCTTCATCCTGGACCCTCCGGCCATGACACTGAGGCCCAATCAGAAGCAGGTTAGTACTTCCTTACCTCACATGGTGGTCATGTGACACAGCAGGTAATTCCCTCTACCGAGGCAGCCCCTAGGGCAGGGCACAGAGGCTTGCAGTAACCGTGACCGGCCATCAGCCAGGGGCAGGCTGGCTTTTGGGAGATCATTCCTTCTTTTCTTTCTGTGTCATTCCTTCTTTTTCTTTCTATGTCATTCCTTCTTTTTCTTTATGTGCTATTCCTTTTTTATTTTCTGTGTCATTCCTTGTTTTCTGAAACCTGAAGCTTCTTTTTACAGACCTCAGAACAGATAGTGGCACCTGGGCGACAGGTAAGCGGGTCATCTCAGGCCTCAGTCTGAGAAGTATCTTCTCAGGGCTCAGTCTATTAAAGCGGACATTTCCTTAAAGGGGTAACTGTATCATGGGGCAATATCCACCACACCTGCAGCTTTACCACCGTCTCTGTCACGCCACAGCGCATAGGGGCCCCTCTAGGATTCTGTTGCCCAAGGGCCCATATAAACCTATAGCCAGCCCTGGCTTTATAGAAACCTTATTGAGCTCCTAATTGAATAACAAGCACCTAATTGAATAATAAGCTATTAACAGAATAATGAGCAATATATAATGAATAATGAGCAATAGATGATTTGAAGTATACTTTTGAACTAAATGCAGTCAAAGGTTAAATACCTCAATATAATACAATGCTCATTGGTGCAACTCTTTAATCAGTTTCAATACTTTGTAGTATAGTTTCAATATACTTAAGGATTGAACATCACCATGACCTGGAATTATCCATCCTCCGCCCCCGCAGCATAAGCCAGAGAACCAGACTCTTACGTGGGAATTTTAAGAGATGGCGCCCCACCCCTGTACTTTGCATTAAATTTCTCCTAATTGAATAACAAGCACCTTATTGAATAATAAGCCATTAACAGAATAATGAGCAATATATAATGAATAATGCGCAATAGGTGATTTGAGGTATACTTTTGAACTAAATGCAGTCAATGGTTAAATACCTCAATATAATACAATGCTCATTGGTGCAACTTTTTAATCAGTTTCAATACTCTGTGGTATAGTTACAATATACTTAAGGATTGGACATCACCACGAGCTGGAATTATCCATCCCTCGCCCCCCTGCAGAATATAATACAATGCTCATTGGTGCAACTTTTTAATCATTTTCAATACTCTGTGGTATAGTTACAATATACTTAAGGATTGGGCATCACCACGAGCTGGAATTATCCATCCCCCGCCCCCCTGCAGAATATGCCAGAGAACCAGACTCTTACTTGGGGAACTTTGAGAGATGGCGCCCCACCCCTGTACTTTGCATTAAATCTCCTCTTCGCTAGTGGTAGGTGGCCACACTCCCATCATCAAAGAAGTTTCCGAACTTTCAAGTTTAGAGGGCTTAAAGAAGAACAACGTAGGCCCTGGAGTCCATGGCAGTCCGAGTCCCACTCTATGAGATGCCCCTCTGTGTAACACCCACCCCAGATCCCCTGCTCCTGAAGCCCTCGCTGTGTCTCTGCACCGCGGCTGCATTCCTGCTCATCTCTAGCTGTACACATACCCGCACCAGGCCTTTTATAATAGGTGGCTTGGGCACACCATAACCACCTCTGCTTCTTGAGCCGAGTGAAATTGAGAGAGCTGATTGGCTTAACGGGCCACTTAGCCAGTCTGCACAGGCGCAGTAGAAATCGAATGCTCCAATTGGCTGAGTGGCCCACTAGGCCAAGGAAACAGCAGGAAGGTGAGTTTTTTACGGCAACCTTAGGAGGTACACGCAGAGGGGCATCCTAATTCTGATGCCCTGCCCTAAGAGAAACAATACCCGGGAGAGTGTATTTTCTTTTGTGTTCCTCTTTAATGCCTCATGATATTCTTAAGTGTTATCCTATTATAATAATATCCCCGAATTGGGATGCCCCGCTGTGTGAAACCCCCCCAGGTCGCTGTGGGCTCGGGGGAAAGGTGAGTTTACTGGGCGCCCTCACACAGCGGGACATCCCATTTCATGATCCTGTAATCCTGCCCTGGAATCTCAAAGACTCCAGAGTGGGCTTTGGTCCACTTTAAGATTGACCTGTCCAGTCAGTGCAGCAAGAAGCTCACCTAAAGCCTTTCCCACGTGCCTCCATTTCCTGCAGCACGCTGAAGTTTGCTGCTTCCTTCGTGACCACCTCCACATGTGGTCACACGGCCGCCCAGTCCCTCAGCCTTTGCCCCGGCACGGAGGGGCAGCAGTGGTTGCATGACCACATTTAGAGGTGGTCATGGAGGAATCAAAATGAAAGGAGGGGCAAACATTGGAGCCCTTTTACAGCATCTACAGCGTGCTGCAGGTTATGGAGAAGAGGCTCCCGGGCTCGCTCACGCCGGGAGCACTGAGGGATAGCAGTGGCTGCATGACCACATTTGGAGGTGGTCATTGAGGAAAGAAAATGAAATGATAGGCAAGCGTTAGAGGCCCTGCTACAGCATCTACCGGAAAAGGGGGAGAGTCACACATCTTCAGGTGAGCTCCTTGCTTCCTTTTATGGCCTGGAGTGTCCCTTTAATTCCCCTTCTCCATCTTTTCAGGAGCTCTCCATATGGGCTTACCCAACCTCCCCCGGCGTGTTCGAGGATAACATCGTGTGCTGCATAAAGGACAACCCCGAGCCCGCCGTGTTCCGCCTAAGCTGCCGGGGCGTGCGCCCGGAGCTGGAGCTGGACCGCAAGCAGGTGCACTTTGAGAAGATCCTCCTTCATCGGTGAGTAAGATCAGAACCAGGGCTGTGGAGCGGGTAAGCCAAAGCCTGACTCCGCCTTCAGCTCCGCCTCCTTCATATACGGCCAGTAATAGGTTTCCTGCATTATAATGGGCTTTTCCTCACCTTTATATCAGCCATAGGGCGACTTATATAGAATATAAAGCGCATTTATTGGAATACAATTTCTGACCACGTAACTTAAAGTAGACCAAAACCCAGGATTTAGACTATCCTGGGTTTTGGTCCTTGCCCCCGGATCACCCGAAAAAAACTCAACTCTTCCCGGGCCTACGGCGTATGCGCAGCCGCTCGTCCAATCAGTTCTCTCGGAGCCCCTGACGTCATGTGTCTAGGGCCAGCAGCTCCGAGTGCGCTGGCGGCCGCATCCCCTGATTCCCTCTTACAGGAAGCGTGCCATTCACAAATGCCTGGCGTGGGCACGTGCCCTGCTTAAGGGGTATCGGGGAAGCGGCTGCTGCTCGCACAAATGCGCCTTTGGACAGGAAAAGAAGGGGGGTTTGGGGAGCACACAGTGGTCTGGTTGCCCCAGGGGGAGCTATCCCACGCCACGTCTAAGAGCAGCGGCTCTGGCGGCCGCATCCTCCGCCTCCCTCTAACAGGAAGCGTGCCCGTGCCGATCATTCACAAATGCCTGAAGAGGGAATGCGCACCGCTACAGGGAAGCGGAGGATGCGGCCGTCAGAGCCGCTGCTCTTGGATACACTGTGGGATCGGGAAGAGGTGAGTTGCTGTGGCGATCTGGGGGGTTTCACACAGCGGGGTGCCCCCCGGGAAAGGACCAAAACCCAGGAAAGGCAAAAATACCATTTTGTGAATACTCACCTTGTAAAATGGGTATTATGAGTATGTCACACACCCCGCTTCAAGAATCCATAACATGTGGGTAATATCGTCCTGAAGAGGGCGTTCCTGCAGAGATGATAGCAAAAGAAAGCCCCTCCCTGATCCATAAATACCTGGGACCTCCCACTCACTACCCAGTATACAGAAGCAGTAAGGTAAGGGACCAGGAAGAGGCAAATATAAACAACAACCACGCAAAGTTCGCAATAAAGAGGATCCTGAATACAAAAGGGCGGGTTGAAGCGGGGTGTGTGACATACTCATAATACCCATTTTACAAGGTGAGTATTCACAAAATGGTATTATTCTTAGTATGTCACACACCCCGCTTCAAGAATCCATAACATGTGGGACATCCAACAGCAGTGTCCATAACAAGGGCGGGGATCCAAAACTAGGCAACAATGCACAACCTTAAACCACGACAGCTTGCAAAACTTTGCGGCCAAAAACAGCATCCGCTGACGCCCAAACATCAACCTTGTAAAACTTGGAAAAAGTGTGAACAGAAGACCAGGTAGCGGCCTTACAAACTTGTTCAACAGAAGCCTGGTGCTGAAAGGCCCAGGACGCACCAACTGCACGAGTAGAATGAGCAGTAACACGAAAAGGGGGACTCCTCCCCTTGGCAGAATAGGCCCCAATGATGGCCTGACGAATTCATTTACTAATGGAAGATTTGGCAGGAGCCAAACCTTTCCTAGGCCCGCAGGGCACCACAAAGAAAGCATCAGTCTTACGAAAGGAAGACGTAACCTCCAGATAATGTTCCACAACACGAACTACATCCAAGGAATGCAATGCCCTTTCCTTGTCATCGCTGGGATTTGGGCATAGAGAGGGCAAAACAATGTCCTGATTCAGATGAAACTCCGAGACCACTTTAGGAAGAAAATCCTGCTTGAAACGAAAGACAACCTTGTCCTGATGTTTCTCGAAGTACGGAGCTGTAATGGATAACGCTGCCAACTCAGAAACACGCCTAACCGAAGTGATTGCCACCAAAAAGGCCACCTTTTGGGTAAGAGAAGACAAAGCTATCTCATTCAAGGGCTCAAACGGAGGGCCCTGGAGAGCAGAAAGAACCAGGTTCAAATCCCAAACTGGAACAAAAGGCTTCCTAGGAGGCCGAACATGTGTAACACCTTGGAAAAAGGTCTTGACTAAGGGATGAAGTGCAAAAGACCTTTGGAAGAACACCGCCAGGGCAGAAACCTGCCCTTTCAATGTACTAAGCTGGAGCCCCAGATCTAGACCATGTTGGAGAAACTCTAAAATTCTAGGAATGGAGAACTCTCGACAAGAGAAAGACCTACTTTCACACCAATCAATATAGGCCCTCCAAGTCCTGTAGTAAATAGAAGAGGAAGAGCGCTTCCTGGCACAGATAAGAGTCTGAATCACTGCGTCAGAAAGACCTTCCTCCTTCAAGATGGCGGTTTCAGCAGCCATGCCGTCAAAGCCAGCGATGGTAAATTGGGATAGCGTAGCCGACCCTGGGTGAGCAGGTCCGGCAGCAGAGGCAGGGCGAACTGATCCTCTGCCAGTCTTACAAGATCTGCGAACCAAACTCGCCTTGGCCACCTTGGGGCCACCAGAATTGCCGACGCACCATCCAAGGCCAGTTTGCGCAGCACTCTGGCTAGCATTGGGAACGGAGGAAACAGGTAAAGGAGCCCCAGATCCCTCCAGTTTAGAGACATGGCATCCACTGTCAGAGCCAGAGGATCCTGCGAGAGAGACACAAAGACTGGAAGCTTGTGATTGTGACGAGAAGCAAAGAGGTCCACTGCTGGGACCCCCCACCTGAGACATATCGAACGAAACACCTTGGGACTGAGAGACCACTCCCCCTGACGAGAGGAGGCCCTGCTCAGCAAGTCCGCCTCCGTGTTCTCCACTCCCGGAATGTAGACTGCTGAGATACACGGGACGTGGGTCTCTGCCCAGTCCAGAATCAAAGACACTTCCCTGAGGGCACTCCTGCTGCAAGTCCCTCCTTGGTGATTGATGTAAGCAACCGCCGTTCTGTTGTCCGACCGGACCTGAACTGGCAGGCCTCTCAACTGATGAGTCAAGCGAAACAGAACCAACCTGATGGCTCTCAACTCCAGAACATTGATGGGCTCGTGAGCCTCCCGCGGGCCCCACAAACCCTGAAACTGGAGGTCCTTCCAAACACCCCCCCAACCTGACAGACTGGCATCCGTGGTGACTGTTTCCCAACACGGAGCCAGAAAAGATCTGCCCTTCAACAGATTGACCGACCCCAGCCACCATTGCAGGGATCGACGAACTCGGGGAGTCATCAGGAAGGACTGATCCAACGATAGAGGAGACTTGTCCCAAACCTTCAACAGATGAAGCTGAAGCGTCCTTGTGTGAAACTGCGCAAAGGGAACTGCCTCGAATGAGGCCACCATTAACCCCACCAGCCTCATCCCTAACCGGATGGTCGGATGAGGGGTAGACAAGAGAAGCCGAACTAACTCCTGAATCAAAAGAATCTTGGCCTGGGGTAGAAACACCCTGGCCTGTGAAGTGTCCAGAGACATTCCCAGAAAGGTCAGAATTCTGGACGGAGAAAGAGAAGACTTGGGGTGGTTGATCACCCAACCGAACCTTTCCAGAGTGGACACCACCGCTCTGGTGTCCAACTCCGCTTGGTTGAAGGAAGAGGCCATGATCAGTAGATCGCCCAAATAGGGCACGATGCGGATACCCTGGCCTCTGAGCAGAGCCATCACCCCCGCTAGCACCTTGGTGAACACCCGAGGAGCTGAGGTGAGACCGAAAGGAAGTGCCACAAACTGAAAGTGCCGATCCTCCACCACGAACCTGAGAAACCTCTGGTGTGCTGGAAAAACCGGAACGTGTAGATAAGCATCCTTGATGTCTATGGACGTCAGAAAGTCTCCCTGACGAAGAGAGTGAATGGCCGAACGCAGCGTTTCCATGCGGAATTTCCTCGGCCGGATGAACCTGTTGAGAAACTTCAGATCCAAGATGGGTCGGACCAACCCGTCCTTCTTGGGTACCGTGAACAGATTGGAATAAAAGCCCCTGCCCCGATCTGAAGGGGGCACTGGGCAAATGACAGCCATGTCCAGAAGATTCTCCACTGCCACCAGGAGCCCCTGCGCCGCTAGAGGCTCCGACGGCATCCGAGACCTGACAAATCTGGAAGGGGGGCGGAGCTCGAACTCCAGCTTGTAGCCGGAAGACACCACTTCCCGGATCCATCTGTCCGAGACCTCTTGATCCCAGATCTGAGAGAAGTGCTGCAGCCGTCCCCCCACCCGCATGGGTGAGGGCGCCCCCTCATTGCTGAGCCGGCTTAGCAGCCGGTTTGGGCTTAGAGCCCCAACTGTATCCAGAACGGGCACGTCCTCTGCCCCTGTTTCCGGAATCTCCTCTGGAAGAGGGAAATGCAGAACCCTTACCAGATCTGGCCCCCCGAAAGGAGGGGGTAAAGGCAGGCGCCCCCCGAAAAGGGCGGCGTTGTTTCTTACGTTGAGGTAACCTACCACCCTTGGTGACAGAGTCCAATGTCTCTCCAAAGAGCCGTAGACCAACAAAGGGTAAAGCCGTCAGTGATTTTTTGGACATAAAATCGGCCGCCCACTGGCGCAGCCACACCGACCGCCGAATAGCCACAAGCAGAGCCGACGTCCTACCACACATCATCAAAGTGTCATCCAAGGCAGTCAACACAAAGGATAGAAACAACTCACACCGTTTAAGGCTAAGGAACTCGTTACTACCAGGACGAAGCCCTGAAGAAGTCAACAGGTCCCTGACCACAGACCTGGTAGCCAACACCATTAGCTCCGAAGCGCACACAGGCCGGATGGCCGACCCAATGCTAGTAAAGCCATGAGAAGCCATCTGATCAATACGTTTATCCTCTCCATCTTTGAGAGTGGAACAATCAGGTCTGTTTAAAACCGAGGAGTTAGACAACCCCAAAACCGGTGCATCCACCTCGGGGGGAGATGCCCAGCGCTTGACCGCCTCAGAAGGAAAGGGATATTTCCTATCCCACCCCTGAGGGATGCCAGGGAGCCGAGCCGGCCTATCCCATTCCTTGTCAATGATTCTATCAAAATGGCGTTGCGTAGGAAACTCCAGGCGCGGCCTGGATTCCTCAAACAATTCACCTTTCTGCTGTGACGCCTCCTAGGGAGGGGAAATATTCAGAACTTCCAGCATGAGAGACAGAGCGTGAGGAGAGTCCAAGGATCTCCCTAAATCAGAAAGCTCGGCATCAGCGCCAGCAGACTGCTCATCATCCGAAAATTCTGAACCCTCATCAACTTCCCCCTCCTCTAGCTGAGGATAATCAGACCAATCCAGATTGTCTCTGTCATCAAGATTATCCACCGGCGGAGCCGGCGACAAATGCTTTCTCTTAGACGGAGCCTTACGGGCGACCGAGCTAGAGAGCATTTTCTCAAGGCTAGCCAATCTGGCACACATCTCGGATTGCAGATCCCTGCCCATGACCACGTCACACGGGGCACGAGTCAAGGCGGGAGGGGGAGTTGAGGTGGCCGGCTGTGCTGACCCCGCCGCTTGGGGTTCGGACTGCCGCGTAATAGTTTGCTGTGCACATGGTATACACAGTAACACATCATCCCCAGTAATGGAAATCCCACACAACATACACTTTTTGGGATGCCCCGAAGGGGTCCCAGTCCCAGTATCCGGGGATGCCTCCATAAGGTGAATTTTGAGTGGTCGCTATGACCCAGGGAATTACGCCAGTTAGACAACCCGGGATGCCCCTTTAATGTCCCGAGTGGGAGGATTTGTGATGCTAAAATGGACCCAGGGACCCAGGATCAGGAGAGACCTTCCAATACTACAGAAGATCCTCCTGGATAACCTTCACCTAAAAGACAGAGAGAGACCCATAAGTCCCTACAATAAGACTTAACAGATAAAGAAAAGAAGAAATAAATGAGGCCCACAGGGCCACTCACAAACGCTGCGGTGAACGATCCGCCTCAGAACAATGGCGATTTCTGAGGTGAAGAGAAGAAGAACTGCCTTGTCAGGGGCGTGGTCTGCGCAGCCCGCGCAAAGCTGATCTGTGCCCCCTAAGCTGCCTAGTAACAGGGAGCTGCCTAGTAACAGGGAGCTCAGCTCCGCAGCGGCGCCAGTACAGAGGAGGGCGGAGCCGCGGCGACGCGCCGAAAGCCCGGCTCCGCCCCCCCTTCCAGTGTGAATGAAGCGTGAGGGAAGAAGTCCCTCACGCACCAGCCCAGAGACCGGCGCCGCCGACTACCGCGGCGCCGGCTGCCATGACAGCGGGTGCTCCCGCTATCACTAGCGGAGCACCCGCCCCTCTCGCTGCGGCGAGGAATGAATGAGAGAACGGGGGCTGGCCGCGGCAGAGCGCCGAGTGCCAGCCCCGCCCCCCCAAAGCGTGTGAGGTAAAAAATTTACCTCACAGACTGAAAAACCCCGGCACCCGGCTGCAATGACAGCCGCGGTGCTGCAACATAGTAACAACAGTGCAACCAATTCATTGAGGGATTACTTCCAGACGCTCCACATCACCAAGAGAAAGTGAATAAAGAGAAAGAGAATAAAGCTAACCCCTATGAGAGGAACCCCCAGCC
The DNA here is from genome assembly GCA_027917425.1 of Gastrophryne carolinensis. Lineage (NCBI taxonomy): Eukaryota > Metazoa > Chordata > Amphibia > Anura > Microhylidae > Gastrophryne > Gastrophryne carolinensis. The sequence continues at coordinate 7,680,542 of CM051241.1, forward strand.
CCCATAGTTGGTAAAGGGAAGGGCCCCCCCCCCAGGGGAAAAGTCAAGGGACGGGGCATCCCAAACCGGGATCACCTACCCGGTATGACCGCCTACCCTCTCTTTTAGGGTCTCACGGTGGAGCTCTGCTCCTCAGCACCAGAGGTGCCAATGTACCCTCGCTCGGGCCAGCAGCCAAGACTGTGGAGGCATGTAATCTGAGGTAAATTTTGGGACAAACAGGGGTCCGAGCGGAAATAGACAAAATAAGAGGCCGGGAGTTACCCCGGCTACCTGAAATCCCCCTGTGCAAGGAGGAGCCATCATCTTCTGACTTGCTCGCCGTCTGCAGAGATGGAAAACTGGGTAGTGAGTGGGAGGTCCCAGGTATTTATGGATCAGGGAGGGGCTTTCTTTTGCTATCATCTCTGCAGGAACGCCCTCTTCAGGACGATATTACCCACATGTTATGGATTCTTGAAGCGGGGTGTGTGACATACTAAGAATATCCTGGGTTTTGGTCCACTTTAACAGGAAGCGTGCCCGCGCCGACCATTCACAAATGCCTGGTGCGGGCATGCGCCCTGCTAAAGGGATAACGGGGATGCGGCCACTGGCAAAACCCATCCTGGAATCTACAAAACTCTTGTGAATGGTGGCGCGGACATGTTCTCTGTTAGAGGGAAGTGGGGATGCGGCGGGGCCATTCTTCAGGACTCGGCTAGACCATCATTAGACGTGTGGGTGAGAGCGGATCCGAGAGCGCTGATTGGACGAGAGGCCGCGCATTTTCCGTAGCACCGGGGAAAGGTGAGTTATATTGGGCAACCTGGGTGGTTTCACACAGCAGGGCTGTGAGATTGGGGTGCCCCGGGGGCAAGAACCAAAACCCAGGATGGTCAAAATCCTGGGTTTTGGTCCACTTTATTAACATGGAAGATTAGAGTGTAAGCTCTTTGTCTCTGCCTTAACGGCCATGTCTAGATTTCCTCTCTCCATTATTCTCCCCACAGGAAGGAAACCAGGACCATCTACCTGAGGAACAGCACCTACCTGCCGGCCGCCTGGCAGCTGACGGGGCTGGAGAACCTAGGGGGCGACTTTTCCGTGTCGCAGGACCGAGGCATCGTTGCCCCGCGCTCTGAGTTCGGGCTTCAGCTCCACTTCAGGGCAGCCAAGGCCACCAACGTAAAGAAGGTCGTCCGCCTGGAGGTATGAAAGCCAGCCCTGGACAGCTCCTGAGGCCTCTGCCTGTCCGTAAAGAGGGCGAGCGATAAAAAGGGCGGGGGCACACACCATCCGTAGGATAGGGAGACACCTGTCCTTTCTCTTAAAGTGGACCAAAACCCACGCTGATCGGCCTAGCTATAAGATTCCCAGGCCGATCGATTACCTCCCCCCGGTGCATCCAAAATCAGGATGCCCCGCTGTGTGATACCCCCCCCAGGTCGCCCCATACACTTACCTTGTTTCCCGGTCCAATGGTGCATGCGCGAGCCGCAGCCGCATCCCCCCCATCCCTCTAACAGGGACGGCGTGGTGCAGGGCAGCAAAGCACAGCGCACGATTGGAAGCGCACAGTTAAAATAAATGGCCTTAGATTGTAAACTCATAGGGGCAGGGCTCTCTAAATATATATATATATATATATATGTGTGTGTGTGTGTCTATATATATATATATATTTATATATTTATTTTTTATATATAGATTTATTTATTTATATATATATATATAAACAATAATCTCCATTTACTCCTGTAACCATGGTGATTTAGTATTTAGCTGCTCCCATCTCCCCGCAGGTCTCTGATGTGGAGAATATTCTGGGGATCGTCCAGCTGGAGAACATCCAGGTATTGGCCGAGGCGTATGACGTTGCCATGGAGATCACCTTCCCAAAAGGTACCAATACTGTAATAATGACTGTGTCCTATATAGTGTGTATTCCTCAGTGATGTCTGTACAATGTTCCGGGGCTCAGTATTCCTCAGTGATGCCTGTACAGAGTGCCGGGGCTCAGTATTCCTCAGTGATGTCTGTACAGAGTGCCGGGGCTCAGTATTCCTCAGTGATGTCTGTACAGAGTGCCGGGGCTCAGTATTCCTCAGTGATGTCTGTACAGAGTGCTGGGGCTCAGTATTCCTCAGTGATGTCTGTACAGAGTGCCGGGGCTCTGTATTCCTCAGTGATGTCTGTACAGAGTGCCGTGGCTCAGTATTCCTCAGTGATGTCTGTACAGAGTGCCGTGGCTCAGTATTCCTCAGTGATGTCTGTACAGAGTGCCGTGGCTCAGTATTCCTCAGTGATGTCTGTACAGAGTGCCGGGGCTCAGTATTCCTCAGTGATGTCTGTGCAGAGTGCCGTGGCTCAGTATTCCTCAGTGATGTCTGTACAGAGTGCCGGGGCTCAGTATTCCTCAGTGATGTCTGTACAGAGTGCCGGAGCTCAGTATTCCTCAGTGATGCCTGTACAGAGTGCCGGGGCTCAGTATTCCTCAGTGATGTCTGTACAATGTTCCGGGGCTCAGTATTCCTCAGTGATGCCTGTACAGAGTGCCGGGGCTCAGTATTCCTCAGTGATGCCTGTACAGTGTGCCGGGGCTCAGTATTCCTCAGTGATGTCTGTACAGAGTGCCGGGGCTCAGTATTCCTCAGTGATGTCTGTACAGAGTGCTGGGGCTCAGTATTCCTCAGTGATGTCTGTACAGAGTGCCGTGGCTCAGTATTCCTCAGTGTTGTCTGTACAGAGTGCCGGGGCTCAGTATTCCTCAGTGTTGTCTGTACAGAGTGCCGGGGCTCAGTATTCCTCAGTGATGCCTGTACAGAGTGCCGTGGCTCAGTATTCCTCAGTGATGTCTGTACAGAGTGCCGGGGCTCAGTATTCCTCAGTGATGTCTGTACAGAGTGCTGGGGCTCAGTATTCCTCAGTGATGCCTGTACAGAGTGCCGGGGCTCAGTATTCCTCAGTGATGTCTGTACAGAGTGCTGGGGCTCAGTATTCCTCAGTGATGTCTGTACAGAGTGCCGTGGCTCAGTATTCCTCAGTGTTGTCTGTACAGAGTGCCGTGGCTCAGTATTCCTCAGTGATGTCTGTACAGAGTGCCGGGGCTCAGTATTCCTCAGTGATGTCTGTACAGAGTGCTGGGGCTCAGTATTCCTCAGTGATGCCTGTACAGAGTGCCGGGGCTCAGTATTCCTCAGTGATGCCTGTACAGAGTGCCGGGGCTCAGTATTCCTCAGTGATGTCTGTACAGAGTGCCGGGGCTCAGTATTCCTCAGTGATGCCTGTACAGAGTGCTGGGGCTCAGTATTCCTCAGTGATGCCTGTACAGAGTGCCGGGGCTCAGTATTCCTCAGTGATGCCTGTACAGAGTGCCGGGGCTCAGTATTCCTCAGTGATGCCTGTACAGAGTGCCGGGGCTCAGTATTCCTCAGTGATGCCTGTACAGAGTGCCGGGGCTCAGTATTCCTCAGTGAAGTCTGTACAGAGTGCCGTGGCTCAGTATTCCTCAGTGATGTCTGTACAGAGTGCCGGGGCTCAGTATTCCTCAGTGATGTCTGTACAGAGTGCCGGGGCTCAGTATTCCTCAGTGATGTCTGTACAGTGTGCCAAGGCTCAGTATTCCTCAGTGATTTCTATACAGAGTGCCGGGGCTCAGTATACCTCAGTGATGTCTGTACAAAGTGCCGGGGCTCAGTATTCCTCAGTGATGTCTGTACAGAGTGCCGGGGCTCAGTATTCCTCAGTGATGCCTGTACAGTGTGCCGGGGCTCAGTATTCCTCAGTGATGTCTGTACAGAGTGCCGGGGCTCAGTATTCCTCAGTGATGTCTATACAGAGTGCCGGGGCTCAGTATTCCTCAGTGATGCCTGTACAGAGTGCCGGGGCTCAGTATTCCTCAGTGATGCCTGTACAGAGTGCCGGGGCTCAGTATTCCTCAGTGATGTCTGTACAGAGTGCCGGGGCTCAGTATTCCTCAGTGATGTCTGTACAGAGTGTTGGGGCTCAGTATTCCTCAGTGATGTCTGTACACAGTGCCGGGGCTCAGTATTCCTCAGTGATACCTGTACAGAGTGCCGGGGCTCAGTATTCCTCAGTGATGCCTGTACAGAGTGCCAGGGCTCAGTATTCCTCAGTGATGTCTATACAGTGTGCCGGGGCTCAGTATTCCTCAGTGATGTCTGTACAGAGTGCCGGGGCTCAGTATTCCTCAGTGATGCCTGTACAGTGTGCCGGGGCTCAGTATTCCTCAGTGATGTCTGTACAGAGTGCCGGGGCTCAGTATTCCTCAGTGATGTCTGTACAGAGTGCTGGGGCTCAGTATTCCTCAGTGATGCCTGTACAGAGTGCCGGGGCTCAGTATTCCTCAGTGATGTCTGTACAGAGTGCCGGGGCTCAGTATTCCTCAGTGATGTCTGTACAGAGTGCCGGGGCTCAGTATTCCTCAGTGATGCCTGTACAGAGTGCCGGGGCTCAGTATTCCTCAGTGATGTCTGTACAGAGTGCCAGGGCTCAGTATTCCTCAGTGATGTCTGTACAGTATGCCGGGGCTCAGTATTCCTCAGTGATTTCTATACAGAGTGCCGGGGCTCAGTATTCCTCAGTGATGCCTGTACAGAGTGCCGGGGCTCAGTATTCCTCAGTGATGTCTGTACAGAGTGCCGTGGCTCAGTATTCCTCAGTGATGTCTGTACAGTATGCCGGGGCTCAGTATTCCTCAGTGATTTCTATACAGAGTGCCGGGGCTCAGTATTCCTCAGTGATGTCTGTACAGAGTGCCATGGCTCAGTATTCCTCAGTGATGTCTGTGCAGAGTGCCGGGGCTCAGTATTCCTCAGTGATGTCTGTACAGAGTGCCGGGGCTCAGTATTCCTCAGTGATGTCTGTACAGAGTGCCGGGGCTTAGTATTCCTCAGTGATGCCTGTACAGAGTGCTGGGGCTCAGTATTCCTCAGTGATGTCTGTACAGTGTGCCGGGGCTCAGTATTCCTCAGTGATGTCTGTACAGAGTGCCGGGGCTCAGTATTCCTCAGTGATGTCTGTACAGAGTGCCGGGGCTCAGTATTCCTCAGTGATGTCTGTACAGTGTGCTGGGGCTCAGTATTCCTCAGTGATGTCTGTACAGTGTGCCGGGGCTCAGTATTCCTCAGTGATGTCTGTACAGAGTGCCGGGGCTCAGTATTCCTCAGTGATGTCTGTACAGTGTGCTGGGGCTCAGTATTCCTCAGTGATGTCTGTACAGTGTTCCGGGGCTCAGTATTCCTCAGTGATGTCTGTACAGAGTGCCGGGGCTCAGTATTCCTCAGTGATGTCTGTACAGAGTGCTGGGGCTCAGTATTCCTCAGTGATGTCTGTACAGAGTGCCGGGGCTCAGTATTCCTCAGTGATGTCTGTACAGTGTGCCGGGGCTCAGTATTCCTCAGTGATGTCTGTACAGTGTGCTGGGGCTCAGTATTCCTCAGTGATGTCTGTACAGTGTGCCGGGGCTCAGTATTCCTCAGTGATGTCTGTACAGTGTGCCGGGGCTCAGTATTCCTCAGTGATGCCTGTAGAAAGTGCTGGGGCTCAGTATTCCTCAGTGATGCCTGTAGAAAGTGCTGGGGCTCAGTATTCCTCAGTGATGTCTGTACAGAGTGCCGGGGCTCAGTATTCCTCAGTGATGTCTGTACAGTGTGTCGGGGCTCAGTATTCCTCAGTGATGCCTGTACAGAGTGTCGGGGCTCAGTATTCCTCAGTGATGTCTGTACAGTGTGTCGGGGCTCAGTATTCCTCAGTGATGCCTGTACAGAGTGTCGGGGCTCAGTATTCCTCTGTGATGTCTGTACAGAGTGCCGGGGCTCAGTATTCCTCAGTGATGTCTGTACAGAGTGTCGGGGCTCAGTATTCCTCAGTGATGTCTGTACAGAGTGTCGGGGCTCAGTATTCCTCAGTGATGTCTGTACAGTGTGCCGGGGCTCAGTTTTCCTCAGTGATGTCTTTACAGAGTACCAGGGCTCAGTATTCCTCAGTGATTTCTATACAGAGTGCCGGGGCTCAGTATTCCTCAGTGATGTCTGTACAGTGTGCCGGGGCTCAGTATTCCTCAGTGATGTCTGTACAGTGTGCCGGGGCTCAGTATTCCTCAGTGATGTTTGTACAGTGTGCCGGGGCTCAGTATTCCTCAGTGATGTTTGTACAGTGTGCCGAGGCTCAGTATTCCTCAGTGATGCCTGTACAGAGTGCCGGGGCTCAGTATTCCTCAGTGATGCCTGTACAGAGTGCCGGGGCTCAGTATTCCTCAGTGATGTCTGTACAGAGTGCTGGGGCTCAGTATTCCTCAGTGATGTCTGTACAGAGTGCTGGGGCTCAGTATTCCTCAGTGATGTCTGTACAGAGTGCTGGGGCTCAGTATTCCTCAGTGATGTCTGTACAGAGTGCCGGGGCTCAGTATTCCTCAGTGATGTCTGTACAGTGTGCCGGGGCTCAGTATTCCTCAGTGATGTCTGTACAGAGTGCCAGGGCTCAGTATTCCTCAGTGATGTCTGTACAGAGTGCCAGGGCTCAGTATTCCTCAGTGATGCCTGTACAGAGTGCTGGGGCTCAGTATTCCTCAGTGATGTCTGTACAGAGTGCCGGGGCTCAGTATTCCTCAGTGATGTCTGTACAGAGTGCCGGGGCTCAGTATTCCTCAGTGATGTCTGTACAGAGTGCCGGGGCTCAGTATTCCTCAGTGATGTCTGTACAGTGTTCCGGGGCTCAGTATTCCTCAGTGATGTCTGTACAGAGTGCCGGGGCTCAGTATTCCTCAGTGATGCCTGTACAGTGTGCCGGGGCTCAGTATTCCTCAGTGATGTCTGTACAGAGTGCCGGGGCTCAATATTCCTCAGTGATGTCTGTACAGAGTGCCCGGGGCTCAGTATTCCTCAGTGATGTCTGTACAGAGTGCCCGGGGCTCAGTATTCCTCAGTGATGTCTGTACAGAGTGCCGGGGCTCAATATTCCTCAGTGATGTCTGTACAGAGTGCCCGGGGCTCAGTATTCCTCAGTGATGTCTGTACAGTGTGCCGGGGCTCAGTATTCCTCAGTGATGTCTGTACAGAGTGCCCGGGGCTCAGTATTCCTCAGTGATGTCTGTACAGTGTGCCGGGGCTCAGTTTTCCTCAGTGATGTCTGTACAGAGTGCCGGGGCTCAGTATTCCTCAGTGATTTCTATACAGAGTACCGGGGCTCAGTATTCCTCAGTGATGTCTGTACAGTGTGCCGGGGCTCAGTATTCCTCAGTGATGTTTGTACAGTGTGCCGGGGCTCAGTATTCCTCAGTGATGTTTGTACAGTGTGCCGGGGCTCAGTATTCCTCAGTGATGTTTGTACAGTGTGCCGGGGCTCAGTATTCCTCAGTGATGTCTGTACAGTGTGCCGGGGCTCAGTATTCCTCAGTGATGTCTGTACAGAGTGCCGGGGCTCAGTATTCCTCACTGATGCCTGTACAGAGTGCCAGGGCTCAGTATTCCTCAGTGATGTCTGTACAGAGTGCCGGGGCTCAGTATTCCTCAGTGATGTCTGTACAGAGTGCCGGGGCTCAATATTCCTCAGTGATGTCTGTACAGAGTGCCGGGGCTCAGTATTCCTCAGTGATGTCTGTACAGTGTGCCGGGGCTCAGTATTCCTCAGTGATGTCTATACAGAGTGCCGGGGCTCAGTATTCCTCAGTGATGTCTGTACAGTGTGCTGGGGCTCAGTATTCCTCAGTGATGTCTGTACAGAGTGCCGGGGCTCAGTATTCCTCAGTGATGTCTGTACAGAGTGCTGGGGCTCAGTATTCCTCAGTGATGTCTGTACAGAGTGCCGGGGCTCAGTATTCCTCAGTGATGTCTGTACAGAGTGCCGGGGCTCAGTATTCCTCAGTGATGTCTGTACAGAGTGCCGGGGCTCAGTATTCCTCAGTGATGTCTGTACAGAGTGTCAGGGCTCAGTATTCCTCTGTGATGTCTGTACAGTGTGCCGGGGCTCAGTATTCCTCAGTGATGTCTGTACAGAGTGCCGGGGCTCAGTATTCCTCAGTGATGCCTGTACAGTGTGCCGGGGCTCAGTATTCCTCAGTGATGTCTGTACAGAGTGCCGGGGCTCAATATTCCTCAGTGATGTCTGTACAGAGTGCCGGGGCTCAGTATTCCTCAGTGATGTCTGTACAGTGTGCCGGGGCTCAGTATTCCTCAGTGATGTCTATACAGAGTGCCGGGGCTCAGTATTCCTCAGTGATGTCTGTACAGTGTGCTGGGGCTCAGTATTCCTCAGTGATGTCTGTACAGAGTGCCGGGGCTCAGTATTCCTCAGTGATGCCTGTACAGAGTGCCGGGGCTCAGTATTCCTCAGTGATGTCTGTACAGAGTGCCGGGGCTCAGTATTCCTCAGTGATGTCTGTACAGAGTGCCAGGGCTCAGTATTCCTCAGTGATGTCTGTACAGAGTGCCGGGGCTCAGTATTCCTCAGTGATGTCTGTACAGAGTGCGGGGCTCAGTATTCCTCAGTGATGTTTGTACAGAGTGCTGGGGCTCAGTATTCCTCAGTGATGTCTGTACAGAGTGCGGGGCTCAGTATTCCTCAGTGATGTCTGTACAGAGTGCCGGGGCTCAGTATTCCTCAGTGATGTCTGTACACAGTGCCGGGGCTCAGTATTCCTCAGTGATGTTTGTACAGAGTGCTGGGGCTCAGTATTCCTCAGTGATGTCTGTACAGAGTGCGGGGCTCAGTATTCCTCAGTGATGTCTGTACAGTGTGCCGGGGCTCAGTATTCCTCAGTGATGCCTGTACAGTGTGCCGTGGCTCAGTATTCCTCAGTGATGTCTGTACAGAGTGCCAGGGCTCAGTATTCCTCAGTGATGTCTGTACAGAGTGCCGGGGCTCAGTATTCCTCAGTGATGTCTGTACAGAGTGCCGGGGCTCAGTATTCCTCAGTGATGTCTGTACAGAGTGCCGGGGCTCAGTATTCCTCAGTGATGCCTGTACAGAGTGCCGGGGCTCAGTATTCCTCAGTGATGCCTGTACAGAGTGCCGGGGCTCAGTATTCCTCAGTGATGTCTGTACAGAGTGCCGGGGCTCAGTATTCCTCAGTGATGTCTGTACAGTGTGCCGGGGCTCAGTATTCCTCAGTGATGTCTGTACAGAGTGCCGGGGCTCAGTATTCCTCAGTGATGTCTGTACAGAGTGCCGGGGCTCAGTATTCCTCAGTGATGTCTGTACAGAGTGTCGGGGCTCAGTATTCCTCAGTGATGTCTGTACAGAGTGCCGGGGCTCAGTATTCCTCAGTGATGTCTGTACAGAGTGCCGGGGCTCAGTATTCCTCAGTGATGCCTGTACAGAGTGCCGGGGCTCAGTATTCCTCTGTGATGTCTGTACAGAGTGCCGGGGCTCAGTATTCCTCAGTGATGCCTGTACAGAGTGCCGGGGCTCAGTATTCCTCAGTGATGTCTGTACAGAGTGTTGGGGCTCAGTATTCCTCAGTGATGCCTGTACAGAGTGCCGGGGCTCAGTATTCCTCAGTGATGTCTGTACAGAGTGCCGGGGCTCAGTATTCCTCAGTGATGTCTGTACAGAGTGTCAGGGCTCAGTATTCCTCTGTGATGTCTGTACAGAGTGCCGGGGCTCAGTATTCCTCAGTGATGTCTGTACAGAGTGCCGGGGCCCAGTATTCCTCAGTGATGTCTGTACAGAGTGCCGGGGCTCAGTATTCCTCAGTGATGTCTGTACAGAGAGCCAGGGCTCAGTATTCCTCAGTGATGTCTGTACAGAGAGCCAGGGCTCAGTATTCCTCAGTGATGTCTGTACAGAGAGCCAGGGCTCAGTATTCCTCAGTGATGTCTCAACAGAGTGCCGGGGCTCAGTATTCCTCAGTGATGTCTGTACAGAGTGCCGGGGCTCAGTATTCCTCAGTGATGCCTGTATAGCGTGCCAGGGCTCAGTATTCCTCAGTGATACCTGTACAGAGTGCCGGGGCTCAGTATTCCTCAGTGATGCCTGTACAGAGTGCCGGGGCTCAGTATTCCTCAGTGATGCCTGTACAGAGTGCCGGGGCTTAGTATTCCTCAGTGATGCCTGTACAGAGTGTCGGGGCTCAGTATTCCTCAGTGATGCCTGTACAGAGTGCCGGGGCTCAGTATTCCTCAGTGATGTCTATACAGAGTGCCGGGGCTTAGTATTCCTCAGTGATGTCTGTACAGTGTGCCGGGGCTCAGTATTCCTCAGTGATGCCTGTACAGAGTGCCGGGGCTTAGTATTCCTATGTGATGCCTGTACAGAGTGCCGGGGCTCTGTATTCCTCAGTGATTTCTATACAGAGTGTTGGGGCTCAGTATTCCTCAGTGATGTCTGTACAGAGTGTTGGGGCTCAGTATTCCTCAGTGTTGCCTGTAGAGAGTGCCGGGGCTCAGTATTCCTCAGTGATTTCTATACAGAGTGCCGGGGCTCAGTATTCCTCAGTGATATCTGTACAGAGTGCTGGGGCTCAGTATTCCTCAGTGATGTCTGTACAGAGTGCTGGGGCTCAGTATTCCTCAGTGATGTCTGTACAGAGTGCCGGGGCTCAGTATTCCTCAGTGATGTCTGTACAGAGTGCCGTGGCTCAGTATTCCTCAGTGATGTCTGTACAGAGTGCCGGGGCTCAGTATTCCTCAGTGATGTCTTTACAGTGTGTCGGGGCTCAGTATTCCTCAGTGATGTCTGTACAGAGTGCCGTGGCTCAGTATTCCTCAGTGATTTCTATACAGAGTGTTGGGGCTCAGTATTCCTCAGTGATGTCTGTACAGAGTGTTGGGGCTCAGTATTCCTCAGTGATGCCTGTAGAGAGTGCCGGGGCTCAGTATTCCTCAGTGATGTCTGTACAGAGTGCTGGGGCTCAGTATTCCTCAGTGTTGCCTGTACAGAGTGCTGGGGCTCAGTATTCCTCAGTGATGTCTGTACAGAGTGCTGGGGCTCAGTATTCCTCAGTGATGTCTGTACAGAGTGCCGGGGCTCAGTATTCCTCAGTGATGTCTGTACAGAGTGCCGTGGCTCAGTATTCCTCAGTGATGTCTTTACAGTGTGTCGGGGCTCAGTATTCCTCAGTGATGCCTGTACAGAGTGCCGTGGCTCAGTATTCCTCAGTGATGTCTTTACAGTGTGTCGGGGCTCAGTATTCCTCAGTGATGTCTGTACAGAGTGCTGGGGCTCAGTATTCCTCAGTGATGTCTGTACAGAGTGCTGGGGCTCAGTATTCCTCAGTGATGTCTGTACAGAGTGCTGGGGCTCAGTATTCCTCAGTGATGCCTGTACAGAGTGCCGTGGCTCAGTATTCCTCAGTGATGTCTTTACAGTGTGTCGGGGCTCAGTATTCCTCAGTGATGTCTGTACAGAGTGCCGGGGCTCAGTATTCCTCACTGATGCCTGTACAGAGTGCCGGGGCTCAGTATTCCTCAGTGATGTCTGTACAGAGTGCCGGGGCTCAGTATTCCTCAGTGATGTCTGTACAGTGTTCCGGGGCTCAGTATTCCTCAGTGATGTCTGTACAGAGTGCCGGGGCTCAGTATTCCTCAGTGATGTCTGTACAGAGTGCCGGGGCTCAGTATTCCTCAGTGATGTCTGTACAGAGTGCCGGGGCTCAGTATTCCTCAGTGATGTCTGTACAGAGTGCCGGGGCTCAGTATTCCTCAGTGATGTCTGTACAGAGTGCCGGGGCTCAGTATTCCTCAGTGATGTCTGTACAGAGTGCCGGGGCTCAGTATTCCTCAGTGATGCCTGTACAGAGTGCCGGGGCTCAGTATTCCTCAGTGATTCCTATGTTTTGCAGGGGCGGATGGCGGGCTGGATTTTGGCATAGTGAAGGTGATGGAGGAAGTGAAGCACAGCCTTTCCCTAAAGAACAAAGGCAAATACGAAGTTGGTTTCAGGTAAGTGTCAGCCATGACGTGTCACATGTCACGTGTAACATACGTATTAACTGTAGATAACCCTTCACTGTTTGCAGTTTCTCCCTGGAAGCCCCGCCTCCGAACACGCCTGACCTGAGCTCTATCTTCTCCATCTTGCCCCAAAAGGGGACGCTGGGCCCCAGTGACCGGCCCACCCAGGTGCAGATCATCTTCCAGGCCAGGACGGAGGTGCAGATCACCGACAGGCCCATCCTGAAATGTCAGGTGAGGAGGAGTCAGCGTGGCCACCATGGTCGTTTATAATATACTAGTGTCATGTATAGAGACCCATGTCATGCTCAATATAGGGGCTGGGCTTACACTCAGCTGCTTTCTGAATGCCTTGGATGGCCCAGAGGCATAAAGAGGTTATTTGCATGGCTGCAAGGAGTGATGGGTAATTGTCAGGACTGTACCAAACACCCGTCTGTCTTGAACTGGTATCCCCCAATCTCCACCGCCACTTCCGCCTATAGACAAGCCCCCGCTTGTAGGAGACGCGGGTAATGCCTCTCCCAGTCGGTTGCCCCCAGGACTTATAAGGCGCAAAGGATACCAGCTTAAGGTGCAGAAAGATGTTTGGCAGGGAATCCCGCACGAGGATGCCGGATGACAGAGTCCGAATTACAGGCCGAGGTCAAACCAGGAGGTCACGGGGCGAGGTATCCAGAGGAGGTAACGAAAGGATGGTCGAGGCTAGCCGAGGTCAAATCCAGGAGGTCACGGAGCGCAGTACAGAAGGGTCAGGCAAGGGCGTAGTCGGGCAAAGCAGGAGGTCAGGGCAGGCAGCAAGCAAGAGAAGTCAAAATCCAAGATCCAAAGTACACAAAGTCAGCAACGCACATCCAGAACCCAAAGGCTATAACGGGCACTGGGAACCCGGAGCCGAAGGGCTTTATAATAAATGCTGGCCATTGGGGAAAAGGGGAATTGGAGGGAACCTGAGTGATTGGTGCGACACCGGATCATGGGATAGGTCCCAGGAGCTGGACGGCCCAGGCCAGACAGGCCGACCAGTCCCTGGGCTCAATCCCAGGATCCAGCCAGAGACTGGATACTTCAAACTTGCCCCCGGCGGGCGCGCTGGGGAAAGCGCCGCCGGGAGGCATAAAAGAGACGTGCTCGCGCGCGCGCGCGAGCACGTTGAGTGTCGGGCGCGCCCCCGGCAGGAGGGGAAGGTGCCGCATCCCCGGAGGGAATGACAGGCCCGCGCAGCCGCGCGGAGCACGTTGCCACACCGGCTCCAGCAGCGTCCCGCGCCGCCAGCCCCCGGACCCCACGACGGCGCTGAGAAGACGGCGGACCCGGAGACAAGCGACCAGCCGCCCGCCGGGAGCCACCTGACAGCGCGCCGCGGGACCAGGGACGGCGATGAGGTAAGTGCCTAACATTACCCCCCCCCCTGAGGAGGGGCCACTGGACCCTCCAAGCTGGGTTTCAACGGATTCTCTCTGTGAAATCTCTTCACTAAATTCTGCGCATGAACTTCTCTGGCCGGAACCCAAGATCTTTCTTCCGGGCCGTACCCCTTCCAGTCAATTAAATACTGAAGAGAGTTTCTAAACAGGCGGGAGTCAAGAATCCGGGCAATCTCAAATTCCTGATGCCCATCGACTAGCACAGGCCCAGGGGAATTATTGGGTTCATGGTTTCTTGCAGGCTTAAGAAGTGAAACGTGAAAAGATCTACAAATTTTCATGGAAGAAGGGAGGGCTAACTGGTACGTAACCTGATTGATCTTCCGTGTTATGGGGAAGGGGCCGATAAATTTAGGCCCTAACTTAGCGGAGGGCTGGCGTAAGGCTAAATTCTTGGTTGAAAGCCAAACCCAATTTCCCACCTCATAACTAGGGTTAGAAGAACGTTTGCGATCTGCAAACTTTTTCTGTTGAAGAACAGCCTTAGTTAGATGTTGCTGGATCTTATTCCATTCCCCTGGCCATTTGGACAGCCATTCATCCACGGAGGGAACTCTAGAGGGTTGGTCAGAAAGGGCAGAAAACTTCAGGTCCTTGCCATAGACGCAATGGAAGGGAGAAACCCCCGTGGAGGAATGTGAGGCGTTGTTTAATGCAAACTCAGCAAACGGTAGGAAGAAGGCCCAATCCGTCTGAGTATCGGCCGTAAAACAACGCAAGTACTGTTCTAAAGATTGGTTAGTTCTTTCGGTTTGTCCATTCGATTGAGGATGGAAAGCCGAGGACAAAGAGACGGTGAAACCCAACTTAGAACAGAAGGCCCTCCAAAAACGGGAGACGAATTGGACCCCCCTATCCGAAACAATATCTACTGGAATACCATGAATTCTAAAAATGTGAGTGACAAAGAGTTGAGCTAATATTTGAGCTGAGGGAAGTTTTTTTAAAGGGATAAAATGAGCCATCTTGCTAAAGCGGTCCACTACTACCCAAATAACTGTAAATCCCTGGGAAGGGGGCAGATCAGTAACAAAGTCCATGGCCAGATGGGTCCATGGGGAGGCAGGAGTGGGCAACGGTAGCAGCGGGCCTTCAGGAGAATGTCTTAAAGATTTACTCCGAGCACAGACTTTACAGGCCAAGACAAAATTCTGAGCGTCCTTTCTCATGGATGGCCACCAAACTTGGCGCGTCAATAGGCTAATAGTTTTCTTGATCCCCGGATGACCCGCTGTTTTAGTATCATGAAAATGAGACAAAAAGGCAGTGCGGTAACGAGAGGGCACAAACTGGACAGACTCAGGTTTCTCAGGTGGAGCTTCGGCTTGGAACTGAGCTAGATCAGGAAGTTGGGGTTGGATGGCGGCTACCACCAGGGAGTGGGGTAAGATGGGAATATCCACTCTTTCGGGCGAGTTAGGGAAAGAAAAACTCCGAGACAGGGCATCCGCTTTAACATTTTTGGACCCAGGTTTAAAGGTGATAGAGAAGTTAAACCGGGAAAAGAACAAGGACCAGCGAGCCTGTCTTGGAGTTAGTCTTTTTGCAGATTGAATGTATTCTAGATTTTTATGATCCGTAAAGACCGTAACTGGGTACTGAGCCCCCTCCAGCCAGTGTCTCCATTCCTGGAAGGCCAGCTTGATAGCCAATAATTCTCTGTTGCCAATATCATAATTTCTCTCGGCCCCAGAGAACTTTTTGGAGAAGAAAGCACATGGATGGAGGCGTTCAGGTGACCCATGATATTGTGACAAAACCGCCCCCACGGCAAATTCCGAGGCATCCACCTCCACATAGAAGGGTGATTGCTCATCCGGGTGAACTAAGACCGGGGCGGAGCTAAACACTCTTTTCAGATTCTCAAAGGCCTGAACGGCTTGAACTGGCCAAACTGAGGGGTACCCGCTTTTCTTGGTAAGATTAGTCAATGGAGTTACTAGAGAAGAAAAGTTCTTAATGAACCTTCTATAAAAATTAGCGAAGCCCAGGAATCTCTGCAGGCCCTTCAGATCCTTGGGCTGCTCCCACTCTAAGACTGCCTTCACTTTAGACTGATCCATGGATAGACCAGATTTAGAAATAATATAGCCGAGAAACGGAACCTCGGATACCTCAAATTGACACTTCTTTAACTTGGCATATAAACAATTTTCCCTGAGTTTTTGCAACACAATACGCACATGTTTGCGGTGTTCCTCCAGGGATGAAGAAAAAATCAAAATGTCGTCTAAATAAACGACCACAAATCGGCCAAGATAGTCCCTAAAAATTTCGTTTACAAAACTTTGAAAGACCGCGGGGGCATTGCACAAACCAAATGGCATTACCAAATACTCATAGTGCCCCTCAAGGGTATTGAAGGCCGTTTTCCACTCGTCCCCCTGCCTAATTCTGATGAGGTTATAGGCCCCCCGAAGGTCGAGTTTGGAAAACACCTGCGCCCCAACCACCTGTGTAAATAACCTCTCAATAAGTGGCAGGGGATACTTATTTTTAACAGTAACGTTATTTAAACCCCGATAATCAATACAGGGGCGGAGCCCCCCATCTTTCTTTTCTACAAAAAAGAACCCTGCTCCTGCCGGGGAAGATGATGGCCGAATAAACCCCTTCTCTAGGTTTTCCACAATATATTCCCGCATGGCGATGGTTTCAGCTCGGGTTAGATTAAATATTCTTCCCCTCGGAGGCATGGTACCGGGGAGTAGTTCGATAGGGCAATCCCATGGTCTATGGGGAGGAAGTTTGTCCGCCGCCTTTTCAGAAAAGACGTCGGCAAATTCTAAGTACGGAGTGGGGATTCCAGCTGGGGACAGTTGCGCAACCCTGACCGGGAATTTCAAACAATTCTGAAAGCATTGGTGCCCCCACTTTATGATTTGCCCTGAGACCCAATCAATTTGGGGATTGTGCTCTCGCAACCATGGCAATCCCAGAATTAAAGGGGTGCTAGGCATACTCAAGACTAAAAAACTAATCACTTCAGAGTGATTAGCTCCCACCTTGAACTGTACGGGAAGGGTTCTGAACTGAACTAAGCCTCCAGCCACAGGTGTGCCGTCAATGGCAGAGACCCGGATGGGAGTTGGCAAGGACTGGAGCGTAATTCCTAAACTCTGAGCTAGCTCAGAGTCAAGGAAGTTCCCGGCTGCTCCGGAGTCTATGAGAGCCTTTAAATTCAGAAACTTAAAATTAATCTTTATCTGGACTGGAGAAAGAACTGGAGACGATACTTGAGGTGATACCTTACAGCCTAGGAGGGCCCCCTCGAAACCCCCTAGGCTCTGGAGTTTCCCGACGGCTTCTTTGGGCATAATCTGACCATATGGCCGGTTCCACCACAATACAGACAAAGCCCCTCGGATAAGCGTCGACGTCTCTCGACTTCGGTGAGCCTTGTGGCACCCAGTTGCATGGGCTCTTCCGAAGATTGTGCTAGTGGGGCCTCGGACCTTGAAGCTGTCTCAGCATGCGACCCTTTTTCTTGGCGTCTTTCCCGAAGCCGACGGTCAATGCGAATGGCGAGGTGCATTAACTCGTCTAGGGTCTGAGGTTCCGGATGATTCACCATTGTGTCCTTGACGGATTCAGCCAAACCAAGCCGGAATTGGCCGCAGAGGGCAGGATTGTTCCAGCGGGAGTCTACTGCCAAGCGACGGAATTCCGAGCAATAATCTTCGGCTGGACGGCGTCCCTGGCGAAGAGTACGCAACTTAGCGTCAGCTGTGGCCCCTTTGTCGGGATCGTCATAAAGAACCTCCATCGCGGAGAAAAAACTGTCCACAGAGAGACGAACTGGATCCTGGGATGCCAAACTAAAGGCCCAGGACTGAGGATCACCTTGAAGGAGGGAGATAATCAAGCCGACCCGCTGCTCTTGTGACCCTGAAGAGACAGGACGGAGCTGGAAGTACAATTTGCAAGAGTCCCGGAAGTTGGCAAATTTTGCCCTGTCACCGTGAAATTTCTCCGGGAGTGGAATTTTGGGTTCCACAAACATTGCGGCCGGGGCCCCCTGAGGACTGGGGACGTTAGGAGCAGGACGGTTCTCCTGGGCCGCAACCCGATGAGCCAGGTGCTCCACCGCCGCTGTTAAGGCTTGCACCTGTTCCAGGATTTGGTCCATTCTTCAGGCCCGTTATACTGTCAGGACTGTACCAAACACCCGTCTGTCTTGAACTGGTATCCCCCAATCTCCACCGCCACTTCCGCCTATAGACAAGCCCCCGCTTGTAGGAGACGCGGGTAATGCCTCTCCCAGTCGGTTGCCCCCAGGACTTATAAGGCGCAAAGGATACCAGCTTAAGGTGCAGAAAGATGTTTGGCAGGGAATCCCGCACGAGGATGCCGGATGACAGAGTCCGAATTACAGGCCGAGGTCAAACCAGGAGGTCACGGGGCGAGGTATCCAGAGGAGGTAACGAAAGGATGGTCGAGGCTAGCCGAGGTCAAATCCAGGAGGTCACGGAGCGCAGTACAGAAGGGTCAGGCAAGGGCGTAGTCGGGCAAAGCAGGAGGTCAGGGCAGGCAGCAAGCAAGAGAAGTCAAAATCCAAGATCCAAAGTACACAAAGTCAGCAACGCACATCCAGAACCCAAAGGCTATAACGGGCACTGGGAACCCGGAGCCGAAGGGCTTTATAATAAATGCTGGCCATTGGGGAAAAGGGGAATTGGAGGGAACCTGAGTGATTGGTGCGACACCGGATCATGGGATAGGTCCCAGGAGCTGGACGGCCCAGGCCAGACAGGCCGACCAGTCCCTGGGCTCAATCCCAGGATCCAGCCAGAGACTGGATACTTCAAACTTGCCCCCGGCGGGCGCGCTGGGGAAAGCGCCGCCGGGAGGCATAAAAGAGACGTGCTCGCGCGCAGCGCGCGAGCACGTTGAGTGTCGGGCGCGCCCCCGGCAGGAGGGGAAGGTGCCGCATCCCCGGAGGGAATGACAGGCCCGCGCAGCCGCGCGGAGCACGTTGCCACACCGGCTCCAGCAGCGTCCCGCGCCGCCAGCCCCCGGACCCCACGACGGCGCTGAGAAGACGGCGGACCCGGAGACAAGCGACCAGCCGCCCGCCGGGAGCCACCTGACAGCGCGCCGCGGGACCAGGGACGGCGATGAGGTAAGTGCCTAACAGTAATTCTGTGTGTGATGTGTGTGCTTATCTCTCTACATCCCTACTTGTGTTAATCTCTCCACATCTCTACTTGCAACTCTTGTTTTGGTACTCAACAAGCTCCCCCCCCCCCCCCAATACAGCCAAATATGACCAGCCTTGTGCTGAAAAGAGCCACAGACCGCAACACCTGTCCACTAGTGGAAGGTGATTGGCTGTGTACATTTAAAACTAATCCTTAGCACACTCAACGGCTTTCAGAATGCCTTGAATGTCCGAGAGATGTAAAGAGGTTATTTGTATGGCTCCGCCCACTGCAAGGAGTGATGGGTAGTGCTATTATTCTTTGTGTTGCTTACTGTGTGAATACTTTCCATTCTAGGAAATCTCCTATTCTCCTTCACTTTGAGTCGATGGTCTTTATCCCTCCTAAACTAAGCCTAACATGGATCTCTCAACATGGTGGCTTCCCGATTCTTGGTGGAGCAGCCACCTCCTCACTGTCCGCTTTTCCGCAGATCATTGAGCCCAGCCTGGGTGAAGGTGGCGAGACCATCGCGAGCATCCCCATCCGCGCCTCCGTCTGCTCTGCCTTCTCCAAATACCGCCTGACCCCGGCCTCCGACATCAACTTTGGTGCCATGGTGCTGGGAAGCCGCAAGATGTGTTCCTTCACACTGGAGAACTGCGGGCCGCTGGAAATGCGCTACAGTATTAGCAAGATGATCCGCGAAGTGATGATCCAGCCCGCCAAGAAGGGGTAAGAAGGGACCTCCCGTCGGCCGGCCCTCTCATCACACATAGGTGGGGAGGCGTGGCTCATACTTTCTGTACAGTTAAAGGGCAGGTTACTAGGTGAGCCTGTTGTGGACACTGTGTGCCGTCCCTTAGACTTCTCAGCTTGGCCGGTTCTTAATTAGTCAATACACACCGTAGTAATTAACAGTATGCACCTCGGAGAAGTGCTTCTGCTTCCTCCCCGTGGGCAAGCTTTATTTATACAAACATACGTAATCAAGCTTATTGGCTATTAACATAATACAGTAATACTATAAAAGGCAATGTCTCTAATCAAGCGTACAGATTGGTCCATCCTTATCTGGTCCGCGCATTCCACACCGGCGCAGTAGGTAACTAATCAAGTCACATCTGGGCCTCCTCAGTGTGTGGTGTTCTCCTACGATGCCATCCTGTCTTTGGAATGTGAGCTTAGATTTTATTTCCTATTCTTTTATTGTGAGGGTTCACATCATAATCAGCCTTTCGACTTGTTCACAATCATGGTTAGGAAAGGCCAGGGGGATGCAAATGACAAAGCTTGCAAATCCACAGACTCCTCTAACCTTGCCCCAAAACACAGCAGCCATGGCTGCAGTAGACCACACCAGCACAGTAGGTAACTAATCACGTCACATGCGGGCCTCCTCAGTGTGTGGTGTTCTCCTACGACCCCATCCTGTCTTTGGAATGTGAGCTTAGTTTTTATTTCTTATTCTTCTATTGTGAGGTTTCACATCATAATCAGCCTGTTGGCTTGTTCACAATCATGGTTAGGAAAGGCTAGGGGATGCAAATGACAAAGCTTGCAAATCCACAGACTCCTCTAACCTTGCCCCAAAACACAGCAGCCATGGCTGCAGTAGACCACACCAGCACAGTAGGTAACCAATCACGTCACATCCGGGCCTCCTCAGGGTGTGGTGTTCTCCTACAACGCCATCTTGTCTTTGGAATATGAACTTAGAATTGATTTCTTATTCTTTTATTGTGAGGTTTCACATCATAATGAGCCTGTCGACTTGTTCACAATCATGGTCAGGAAAGGCCAGGGGATGCAAATGAAAAAGCTGACAAAGCTTGCAAATCCACAGACTCCTCTACCCTGGCCCCAAAACACAGCAGCCGCGGCTGCAGTAGGCCACACCAGCGCAGTAAGTAACTAATCACGTCACATGCGGGCTCCTCAGTGTGTGGTGTTCTCTTACAACGCCATCTTGTCTTTGGAATGTGAACTTAGATTTTATTTCCTATTCTTTTATTGTGAGGTCTCACATCATAATCAGCCTGTCGGCTTGTTCACACTCATGGTTAGGAAAGGCCAGGGGATGCAAATGACAAAGCTTACAAATCCACAAACTCCTCTAACCTTGCCCCAAAACACAGCAGCCGTGGCTGCAGTAGGCCACACCGGCGCAGTAGGTAATTAATCACGTCCCATGCGGGCCTCCTCCGTGTGTGGTGTTCTCCTACGACCCCATCCTGTCTTTGGAATGTGAGCTTAGTTTTTATTTCTTATTTTTCTATTGTGAGGTTTCACATCATAATCAGCCTGTCAAGTTGTTCACAACCATGGTTAGGAAAGGCCAGGGGATGCAAATGTAGGTAATTAATCACGTCACATCCGGGCCTCCTCAGTGTGTGGTGTTCTCCTATGGACGCCATCCTGCCTTTGAAATGTGAACTTAGATTTTATTTCTTATTCTTTTATTGTGAGGTCTCACATCATAATCAGCCTGTCGGCTTGTTTACAATCATGGTCAGGAAAGGCCAGGGGATGCAAATGACAAAGCTGACAAAGCTTGCAAATCCACAGACTCCTCTAACCTTGCCCCAAAACACAGCAGCCTTGGCTTCAGTAGGCCACACTGGCACAGTAGGTAACTAATCACGTCACATGCGGGCCTCCTCAGTGTGTGGTGTTCTCCTACAACGCCGTCTTGTCTTTGGAATGTGAACTTAGATTTTATTTCTTATTCTTTTATTGTGAGGTCTCCCATCATAATCAGCCTGTCGGCTTGTTCACAGTCATGGTTAGGAAAGGCCAAGGGATGCAAATGAAAAAGCTTGCAAATCCAAAAACTCCTCTAACCTTGCCCCAAAACACAGCAGCCGTGGCTGCAGTAGGTAACTAATCAAGTCACATGCGGGCCTCCTCAGGGTGTGTTGTTCTCCTACGACGCCATCTTGTCTTTGAAATGTGAACTTAGATTTTATTTCTTATTCTTTTATTGTGAGGTCTCCCATCATAATCAGCCTGTCGTCTTGTTCACAATCATGGTTAGGAAAGGCCAGGGGATGCAAATGACAAAGCTGACAAAGCTTGCAAATCTACAGACTCCTCTAACCTTGCCTCAAAACACAGCAGCTGTGGCTGCAGTAGGCCACACCGGCGCAGTAGGTAACTAATCACGTCACATGCGGGCCTCCTCAGTGTGTGGTGTTCTTCTTGTCTTTGGAATGTGAACTTAGATTTTATTTCTTATTCTTTGGGAAGCGGGCTCATTGCCCCATTATACTGATCCAACACAAGCCTCTCATCACTCATTCCCGCTGCGTGTCACCACTAATTCAAGCTTCCAATCATAAAACTTTTAGCTGCCTCCCTGAAAATCTGACCATCGATTTGTTACTTTAGTTTAATAAACTCAAGCGATTGTCAGTGATCCACCTAAAAGGAGGTAAGTCCCCGCCCAAAGGGGAAATACAGTGGCATGCAAACGTTTTTGCTCCCCTGCTTAAAACTCCTGTTACTGTGAACAGGTAAGCCGGTGCATGAAATGATCTCCGAGGCCTAAAGGTGACACACGCGGTTTTAGCACCACCAGTGTACTTTCTGGATCTGTACAATAGTAATAGAGGCCCTTGCAAAAAAGTATGGCAACCTAAGGACATTTGTGACCGAGGCCTCACATCATCATCATCATCAGCAGCCTGTCGGCTTGTTCGTGGTTAGGAAACGCCAGGGGTTACAAATGACAAAGCTTTGCAAATCCCCAGAATCCTCTAACCTTGCCCCAAAACACAGCAATCATAGCTTCTTCTAAGCATCTCAATGGTTGAGGCCAACAAAGCAGGAGAAGGCTATAAGCAGATAGGCAGTGGACAGGGGCCAAAAATCAGCCCTGGATTTTACCAGCCCCTGACCAGCTCGAGAAATCCCTGCTGATTCCCCCCAACCATTATGCTGGTGCCTGTTGCACTGGGGGCTGGGGTACAGGGGGTTGAGAGGGAGATGAAGAGGGCAAGAATTGAATGTGGGTGTTAAAAGCAGCAGCCCAACTGGCCCCATAGCAGTGCGGCCCATCGGGCATTGTCCCGGGTCTAATTGATAGCGAAAGAAAAAGTCAGCTCTAAAATCCATCCAATTCTTTATTGTAGAAAATCCTTAAAAATGTTGTGGGAAACAGGTAAATCTCAATCAAATAATCCTGGAAACGTCAACGCGTTTCGGACCAGCCGGTGCTTACCCATCGCTGGGTTCAGTCGGGAACACATAATTTCTGTATTGATTTTCCGTTGCAGTAAAGTTTTTGTATTACAGGGTGGCCCATGGCTCGAAGAGGTCTCGCTCCCGCGAGGGCTCCGAATCCAGCAAGTCCATCTCTCTGAATAAAAGCAAGCGCGCCGACTCCCAGCTCAGAGAGTCCAGCATTCCCGGACAGGTAGGTGGCTGAGGTGTCGATACCCCCCCATGTCACCTGTGTGGGGGCGCCAGGGGCTCTCAGCAGGCTTCTCATTTCCAAAATACCCCCCATCTCTCTCCTCTCTTTTTTTGCGCATTTCTTTATAATCCTTGTTTACCTTTTTATTTCGCCATGAATTTTCCCTTTCTCTTTTATTTCATGAACCCTCCGTTTTCCACAGCTTCTATTCCTCTCTTCAATTCACTTTCTTTCATGTCATTTCCACATTCCCCCCATCTTTGTCATCTCACCTCCCGAAAGTCTGCCTCACTTTTCAGATTCTTCGTATCTTCTCTCCATTTATTTATATCTGTCTCCCTTTCGCTTTCATCCTATATTCTATTCTTTCTTTAATTACTCTAGTCTATTATTTCTTTCATTCCTCTATGTAATTCTTCCTTTCTGACATTCTTCCATCCCTCTATTCGATAATTTTTTTGTTTTATACCTCTAAGTTTTCTTTCTGACTTTCTTTCATTCTTTTACTCTCCATGCAATTCCTCCTTTCTGACTTTCTTTTTCTTTCTTTCTTTCTTTCTCTCTATTCTATTCTTTCTTTCTTTTATTCCTCCATGCAATTCCCAATTGACTTTCCCAGGATTTGTTTCGTGCTCTCGGGGAATCCTGATTTGGGATGCCCCTGCTGTGTGAACCCGCCCAGCTCGCCCACTAAAACTCACCCTCCCCCACTCCAGTGGCGCATGCGCTGGCTTTCGCCCAGTCAGAACCCTCTGACATGTTTACCTCCTTAGGATGGGGAGTCACAACCCTCATATTTCCGGCAGCGTGTGCGCACCCGCCCCGGCCTATCTGAATGGGTAGCGCATGCCAAATGCCAGAGTCAGATGCCGTAGTCAAGGCTAAGGGCTCTGATTGGACGAGAGCCAACACTTGCGTCATTAGACCTGGGAAAGGTGAGCTTTTTTATGGGTGCCTGGGAAAAAGCCAGCGGCCAGGACTCCAGGCCGGATGATGGTGGATTTTGTTCCTCCTCAGGCTATCCTGGGTTTTGGTTCTTTCCCCCTGTGTGAAACCCCCCAGATCGCCGATGCCAACTCACCTCTTCCCGGTCCTATGGCGCATGCGCGAGCCAAGGCCAAATCCCCGCTATCCTTCTAGCAGGACACGTGGTGCTCATCCAGAGCCGCTGACGCCACGCTGTCTAAGACGATCGGCTCCAAGCGTGCTGGCGGGTGCATCCCCCACTTCCCTCTAACAGGAAGCGTGCCCATTCACAAATGCCTGGCGCGGGCCAGGATATGATGTTCACTCCTCCTCTGTGGGGTCTGGCCCCTCCCAGCCAATCAGAGGCCTGCATTCTCAGGTCACTCAGGGAGATATCAGGCTTGGAGCATCTAATGGGCTTCTGTCTCATGCCAGGATTTGATGTTCGCTCCTCCTAGTCTGTGGGGTCTGGCCCCTCCCAGCCAATCAGAGGCCTGCATTCTCGGGTCACTCAGGGAGATATCAGGCTTGGAGCATCTAATGGGCTTCTGTCTCATGCCAGGATTTGATGTTTGCTCCTCCTAGTCTGTGGGGTCTGGCCCCTCCCAGCCAATCAGAGGCCTGCAATCCCAGGACACTCAGGGAATCTCTGCAGGAGGGAGTTTGGAGTGCGTGTGGGCGTGGTACCATCATGTTGGTCTGTATTGTGACTCAGATGGTTGTAATAGCGATTCATCTCATGTAAGGCCTCTATGCCTGGCCCGTGTAAGTAGACAAAAACACTGCGGACGATCCTTATCAGACAGCTGAACTCATCTACACTGTGTTGATCCACAAAGCCGATTTATTCAGTCCATCAACAGTGGGATACAGCGAAATGAATGGATTTCAGTATTATGCGGGCAAAAGATGATGCTTTCATCAGAGTAGCATGCAGGGTATATGTGTGTCTCATACATAAGGCAGAAAGACAATGAATAATGAACAGGAAATGCTCACTGGAGAGCATGGGAGTGCTTAAAGTGGACCAACACCCAGGGGGGATCGGCCCGGGAATCTATAAGATCAGATCCCTCCCCGCGGGGCATCCGAAATCGGGATGTCCTGCGGGGTGAAACCCCCCAGGAAGCCCAGAAACCTTACCTTAACCCTGTTCCAACGGCGCAGGTCGCGGCCGCGTCTCGCGCTTCCCTCTAGCAGGGCGCGCACCCATTCACAAACGGCCGCCGCGAGCGCGCTCCCTGTTAGAGGGAAGCGCGAGACGCGGCCTCCAGCGCTCAGAGCCGCTGTGGTTGGACACCGCTTGTACGTGCATACCACAGTGGCTCTGAGCGCTCTGATTGGACGAGCGCCCGCGTAGGAGCGTGGTGAGGTGAGTGTTTCCAGACGATCGGGGTGCCCCACCGAAGTGGACCAAAACCCAGGATAGTCAAAATCCTGGGTGTTGGTCCACTTTAAGACAAAGGTAAATGAGTCATAATTCTGACATACAAGAAAATACAAGTGCAATACCAAAAACGTCCAAAGATGGCAGCATAACTGACTATAAAAATGTCCATAGAATAGAAATACAAGACCTCGGCCACCAGTAGATACCATCCATAATGATGAAATATTAACTGTGTAACCGCACACTCTGCTCACCTTTCAGGCGCGCCTGGCGCTCGGCATGTTCGCGGTGTCTCCGGGGTTCGGCAGCATCCCTCCCGGGGGGCAGCAGCTCGTCAATGTGGAATGCTTCGCCGATCAGCTCCGGAAGAGCGAGGAATTCCTGGCCATAGACGTCTCCGACCGGAACCCCGAGGAGCACCCAAACGGGATGCCCTTCAGACTGGTGGCCGAGGTCTGCACCCCAGGTAACTGCCCCTAAAGAGGACCTGTCTGCTCCACACGCACCTACTGCACACAGGAGCTCCGCACAGTCACAAGCCACCATGTGGAGAGGTCCGCGTTGGGCTTAAAGCGGGCCAAAACCAGCCTTAGAGCCCACGAGACTCCCAGGGCTGGCCGATTCCCTCTCCCCGGGGCATGTGATTCCCCACTATGTGACATACCGCCTTTCACCCGGTTTCCTTACCACATACATTCGCAGCCCCTTTCGGGTGTGCGTGACCGCTGCGGGACGGTGACCCTCATTTGGTGATGTATCTGACAAAACCCAGGATTTTGACTAGGGCAAGAACGAGCGCGCTGATTGGCTGAGCGGCCCACTCAACCAATCAGCTCGCTCGCTTTCACTCGGCTCAATTTGGCGACGCTTCCGCAGCCGCATCCCCCGCTCACCTCCTAGCCATTGCGTGCCCGCCCATTCAGAAAGGAACAACACTCCGAAAAGTGAAAACTGGGTGTGTTGTTCCTCTTTAAAAGATTCCAGGGCCGGCCTCTGGTAAACTCACTTTCAACTGTGGCTCCCACGGCGCTGTCTCTGCATTCTAGGCATCCCAAGCCATTCAGTTGGGCTGTGGACGTTTCCTAGGGGAGCGGGGATGCGGCCAGCGGCGGGACATGTCAGCTGGCATTCCTGATAATAGCCTTTCGGCAATCTCAGAAATGCCTGGTGGGCGTGGCCACCGCTGAACCGGACCCACCCGGGGAAGGTGGTGCGGGGGCGCAAGCAGTGAGCGCACACATGCTGCCCAAATCACAGCAGAGCACATCAGCCATATCCCGACCGGGCATCAAACCCGCAACCCTACGGTCAGAAGATCGATTCCTTACCCACAATGCAATGAGTGGCGTGATTTGACGCTTTAATCTCTCGCAGGATTCGTCACCGATGACATCGGCAGCATATTTGAGGAGCACCGCATCGTGTCCGACGCCCGGGCGCTGCATTGCCTGCCGCCGCTGCCGCCCGGCGGGATCTACGTGAAGAACGACAACCACTTCCTGTTCTGGAACGTCGTGATTGGCCAGACGTGCTGCGCCCACTTCAAGATCGTCAACAGCGGGAAGGTGCCCTGCGACGTCGCGCTGACTGTCAAACCGCTCTCCAGCAAGGTGCCGGCGCTGATAATTTTTTATTTTTATTGGACCTATATGGCCATTGTATGCTTGCGCACACATAGGAATTTTTCCTCCCAGCATCCTCTCCGCTCACGCCGTCTCTTCTTTCTCTCCGCAGCCCACGGGCCGGATCAGCGACGTCTTCGAGGTGCAGCCGTCGCGCGTCAGCGTCCCCAGCCACAGCCACAGCTTCGTCAGCATCTCCTTCTCCCCGCAGAGCATGCAGACCTACCAGTGCGTGTTCGAGGCGGCCGCAGAGGGCGTGGCAAGGTACAAAGCGCAACGCGATGGGCTACAGGCGCCGTGCTGCAA
The DNA here is from genome assembly GCA_027917425.1 of Gastrophryne carolinensis. NCBI lineage: Eukaryota > Metazoa > Chordata > Amphibia > Anura > Microhylidae > Gastrophryne > Gastrophryne carolinensis. The sequence continues at coordinate 7,707,705 of CM051241.1, forward strand.
GTAAGCAATGCCACGCCCCCCTGAGGGATCAGGCTTGCTTCACCATCCCTCAATGAGGGGGGCGTGGCTTCATTTATCCCTCAATGAGGGGGCGTGGCTTCATTTACATATTGTCCCCTTTAAAGTGGAACATGCAATCTGCAGCAATAAATGATTCATTTGCCTATTCAAAGTGTTTCTATTGTTGTAACTGTTACAATGTATCTCCTATCCATCCCTCACTGAGGTGGCGTGGCTTCATCCATCCCTCAATGGGGGGGCGTGGCTTCACCCATCCCTCAATGAGGGGCGTGACTTCAGTTATCTCTCAATGAGGGGGCGTGACTTCATTTATCTCTCAATGAGGGGGCGTGACTTCATTTATCTCTCAATGAGGGGGCGTGGCTTCATTTACATATTGTCCCTCGTTGTTCCCATTTGTCCCTCTTTGAGGTGTAACATGCAGATCTGCAGCAATAAATGATTCATTCGCCTATTCAAAGTGTTTCTATTGTTGTAACTGTAACGATATATCTCCTATCCATCCCTCACTGAGGGGGCGTGGCTTCATACATCCCTCAATAAAGGGGGCGTGGCTTCAATAATTGGTGGTAGACTTCTAAACACATTAAAGTGGACCAACAACTGGTGGTTTCAGTTTCCAGGGCTGGCCGACTAGGTGCAATGCCAATTCGGGATGCCCCACTGTGTGAACCCCCGCACCCAGCCACTCAGGGAAGCCAAGGATGCAGCCGCCAGTGCTCCCGATGCCAATGTGCCCTCACAGCATAAAGCGCTGATTGAACGAGCGCTCGCGTATGTGCCGTGGGTACGGCAGAAGGGTGAGGGGGAGATCTGGGGGGTTTCACACAGTGGGGCATGTCGATTCTGGATGCCCCAGGGGAAGGGAATCCAGCGGCCATAGAATCCTAAAGATTTCAGGGCCGATCTCTGTGGGTTTTGGTCCTCATTAAGGGATCTAAACAGATCTATTATAGGCACCAGGCATGTAAGGCAGAACGGGGCCCATGTGCGGGCCAGACGGGCCCGTTGGGAGCATTGAGGCTCCATTGCCGGTATCTGTCTCTCACCCGTCTCTCTCTTCAGCTCTCTTTCTAGACCCAGAAGCCTGACCTTCGAGATTAGCGGCGAGGGAAACCTGCCCCGCGTCACCGTCCTGCGGCCCGCGCTGCGCAACAAGCACGGCAACCCGCTGCTGCTTTTCCAGAGGCTTCTGATTGGTCAGAGCCAGCAGCTTCCTCTCGTCCTGAAGAACGAAGGCTCCATCCCGGCCCAGGTGACCAGGCCTTTAACTGTTTATGTTGCCCCTAGATATCATGTTGGGGCCCCTCCGCAAGTCAGAGGAGGGGAGGACTGAGGGGTATTCTTAGGAACTAGGGGGCAGTGGGGGAGGGTATGAGGAGTGAGGGTTCTTAGGACCTAGGGCACAGTGGGGAAGGGTGTGAGGAATGAGGGTTCTTAGGACCTAGGGGGCGGTGGGGGGAGGGTGGGAGGAATAAGGGTTCTTAGGACCTAGGGGGCAGTTGGGGGATGGTGTAAGGAATGAAGGTGGTTCTTAAGACCTAGGGGTCAGTAGGGGGGTGGTGTGAGAAATAAGGGTTCTTAGGACCTAGGGGACAGTGGGGGAGGGTTAGGAATGAGGGTTCTTAGGACCTAGGGGACAGTGGGGGAGGGTGTGAGAAATGGGGGTCTTAGGACCTAGGGGTCAGTGGAGGAGGGTGTGAGGAATGAGGGTTATTAGTACCTAGGGGGCAGTGGGGGAAGGGTGTGAGGAATGAGGGTTCTTTGGACCTAGGGGGTAGTGGGGGAGGGTGTGAGGAATGAGGTTCTTAGGACTTAGGGGGCAGTAGGGGAGGGTGTGAGGAATGAGGGTTCTTAGGACCTAGGGGGCAGTGGGGGAGGGTGTGAGGAATGAGGGTTTTTAGGACCTAGGGGTCAGTGGGGGGAGGGTGTGAGAAATGAGGTTTCTTAGGACCTAGGAGGCAGTGGGGGAGGGTGTGAGGAATGAGCATTCTTAGGACCTAGGGGGCAGCGGGGGAGGGTGTGAGGAGTCGAGGTTCTTAGGACCTAGGGGGCAGCGGGGGAGGGTGTGAGGAATCGGGGTTCTTAGGACCTAGGAGGCAGTGGGGAGGGTGTGAGGAATGAGGGTTCTTAAGACCTAGGGGTCAGTGGGGGAGGGTGTGAGGAATGAGGGTTCTTAGGACCTAGGGGGCAGTGGGGGAGGGTGTGAGGAATGAGGGTTCTTAGGACCTAGGGGGCAGTGGGGGAGGGTGTGAGGAATGAGGGATCTTAGGACCTAGGGGGCAGTAGGGGAGGGTGTGAGGAATGAGGGATCTTAGGACCTAGGGGGCAGTAGGGGAGGGTGTGAGGAATGAGGGATCTTAGGACCTAGGGGGCAGTAGGGGAGGGTGTGAGGAATGAGGGATCTTAGGACCTAGGGGGCAGTAGGGGAGGGTGTGAGGAATGAGGGTTCTTAGGACCTCATCCGGCCTAATAGCAGTAACTTAGCAGCGGTGTAACACAGCGACTCCTTCACTCACTGTATCTCTCTCCTAACAGCTGAACATTGACTTGCCTGAGGGTGAGCAAGTCTTCTCTATCAAACCCAGGCCCAACACGCAGTGCGTCTACCCCGCCTGGTCCGAGAGCGCGCAGCAAGGTGAGCGACTTACCTGTGTCTGGAAAATGCATGGTGTGCTGCAGGGGGGGGGGGGGCCGTGCTGGAGGGTGGGGTGGCAGGGCGGAGGGGGGGGGGGTTGGAAAAATGGGCTGGACTGGTCCTTGAAGGCAGGACAGAGGTGGGATGGGCAGAGGTGAGGTGGGAGGGGAAGAAGTATGTCCGACAGAGGAGAGGTGGGCAGAGGTGGGAGGGGAAGAAGTATGTCAGACAGAGGTGAGGTGGGCAGAGGTGAGAGGGGAAGAGGTATGTCAGACAGAGGTGAGGTGGGCAGAGGTGGGAGGGGAAGAGGTATGTCAGACAGAGGTGAGGTGGGCAGAGGTGAGAGGAGAAGGTGGGAGGGGAAGAAGTATGTCAGACAGGTGAGGTGGACAGAGGGGAAGAGATATGTCAGACAGAGGTGAGGTGGGCAGAGGTGAGAGGGGAAGAGGTATGTCAGACAGAGGTGAGGTGGGCAGAGGTGGGAGGGGAAGAGGTATGTCAGACAGAGGTGAGGTGGGCAGAGGTGGGAGGGGAAGAGGTATGTCAGACAGAGAAGAGGTGGGCAGAGGTGGGAGGGGAAGAGGTATGTCAGACAGAGGTGAGGTGGGCAGAGGTGGGAGGGGAAGAGGTATGTCAGACAGAGGTGAGGTGGGCAGAGGTGGGAGGGGAAGAGGTATGTCAGACAGAGGAGAGGTGGGCAGAGGTGTGAAGGGGGAAGAGTTATGTCAGACAGAGGAGAGGTGGGCAGAAGTGAGAGGGGAAGAGATATGTCAGATAGAGGAGAGGGTGGGCAGAGGTGAGAGGGGAAGAAGTATGTCAGACAGAGGAGAGGTGGGCAGAGGTGAGAGGGGAAGAGGTATGTCAGACAGAGGAGAGGTGGGCAGAGGTGAGAGGGGAAGAGGTATGTCAGACAGAGGTGAGGTGGGCAGAGGTGGGAGGGGAAGAGGTATGTCAGACAGAGGTGAGGTGGGCAGAGGTGAGAGGAGAAGGTGGGAGGGGAAGAAGTATGTCAGACAGGTGAGGTGGACAGAGGGGAAGAGATATGTCAGACAGAGGTGAGGTGGGCAGAGGTGAGAGGGGAAGAGGTATGTCAGACAGAGGTGAGGTGGGCAGAGGTGTGAAGGGGGAAGAGTTATGTCAGACAGAGGAGAGGTGGGCAGAAGTGAGAGGGGAAGAGATATGTCAGACAGAGGTGAGGTGGGCAGAAGTGAGAGGGGAAGAAGTATGTCAGACAGAGGAGAGGTGGGCAGAGGTGAGAGGGGAAGAGGTATGTCAGACAGAGGAGAGGTGTGAAGGGGGAAGAGATATGTCATACAGAGGTGAGGTGGGCAGAAGTGAGAGGGGAAGAGGTATGTCAGACAGAGGAGAGGTGGGCAGAGGTGGGAGGGGAAGAGGTATGTCAGACAGAGGAGAGGTGGGCAGAGGTGTGAAGGGGGAAGAGGTATGTCAGACAGAGGTGAGGTGGGCAGAGGTGTGAAGGGGGAAGAGGTATGTCAGACAGAGGTGAGGTGGGCAGAGGTGAGAGGGGAAGAGGTATGTCAGACAGAGGAGAGGTGGGCAGAGGTGAGAGGGGAAGAGGTATGTCAGACAGAGGTGAGGTGGGCAGAGGTGAGAGGGGAAGAGGTATGTCAGACAGAGGAGAGGTGTGAAGGGGGAAGAGGTATGTCAGACAGAGGAGAGGTGGGCAGAGGTGAGAGGGGAAGAGGTATGTCAGATAGAGGAGAGGTGGGCAGAGGTGGGAGGGGAAGAGGTATGTCAGACAGAGGAGAGGTGGGCAGAGGTGAGAGGGGAAGAGGTATGTCAGATAGAGGAGAGGTGGGCAGAGGTGGGAGGGGAAGAAGTATGTCAGACAGAGGTGAGGTGGGCAGAGGTGAGAGGGGAAGAGATATGTCAGACAGAGGTGAGGTGGGCAGAAGTGAGAGGGGAAGAGGTATGTCAGACAGGTGAGGTGGGCAGAGGTGGGAGGGGAAGAGGTATGTCAGATAGAGGAGAGGTGGGCAGAGGTGGGAGGGGAAGAGATATGTCAGACAGAGGTGAGGTGGGCAGAAGTGAGAGGGGAAGAGATATGTCAGACAGAGGTGAGGTGGGCAGAGGTGGGAGGGGAAGAGGTATGTCAGACAGAGGAGAGGTGGGCAGAGGTGTGAAGGGGGAAGAGGTATGTCAGACAGAGGTGAGGTGGGCAGAGGTGAGAGGGGAAGAGGTATGTCAGACAGAGGTGAGGTGGGCAGAGGTGAGAGGGGAAGAGGTATGTCAGACAGAGGAGAGGTGGGCAGAGGTGTGAAGGGGGAAGAGGTATGTCAGACAGAGGAGAGGTGGGCAGAGGTGAGAGGGGAAGAGGTATGTCAGACAGAGGTGAGGTGGGCAGAGGTGAGAGGGGAAGAGGTATGTCAGACAGAGGAGAGGTGGGCAGAAGTGAGAGGGGAAGAGATATGTCAGACAGAGGTGAGGTGGGCAGAGGTGAGAGGGGAAGAGGTATGTCAGACAGGTGAGGTGGGCAGAGGTGGGAGGGGAAGAGGTATGTCAGATAGAGGAGAGGTGGGCAGAGGTGAGAGGGGAAGAGGTATGTCAGACAGAGGTGAGGTGGGCAGAGGTGGGAGGGGAAGAGGTATGTCAGATAGAGGAGAGGTGGGCAGAGGTGGGAGGGGAAGAGATATGTCAGACAGAGGTGAGGTGGGCAGAAGTGAGAGGGGAAGAGATATGTCAGACAGAGGTGAGGTGGGCAGAGGTGGGAGGGGAAGAGGTATGTCAGACAGAGGAGAGGTGGGCAGAGGTGTGAAGGGGGAAGAGGTATGTCAGACAGAGGTGAGGTGGGCAGAGGTGAGAGGGGAAGAGGTATGTCAGACAGAGGAGAGGTGGGCAGAGGTGAGAGGGGAAGAGGTATGTCAGACAGAGGTGAGGTGGGCAGAGGTGAGAGGGGAAGAGGTATGTCAGACAGAGTTGAGGTGGGCAGAAGTGAGAGGGGAAGAGATATGTCAGACAGAGGTGAGGTGGGCAGAGGTGGGAGGGGAAGAGGTATGTCAGACAGAGGAGAGGTGGGCAGAGGTGTGAAGGGGGAAGAGGTATGTCAGACAGAGGTGAGGTGGGCAGAGGTGAGAGGGGAAGAGGTATGTCAGACAGAGGAGAGGTGGGCAGAGGTGAGAGGGGAAGAGGTATGTCAGACAGGTGAGGTGGGCAGAGGTGGGAGGGGAAGAGGTATGTCAGATAGAGGAGAGGTGGGCAGAGGTGGGAGGGGAAGAGATATGTCAGACAGAGGTGAGGTGGGCAGAAGTGAGAGGGGAAGAGATATGTCAGACAGAGGTGAGGTGGGCAGAGGTGGGAGGGGAAGAGGTATGTCAGATAGAGGAGAGGTGGGCAGAGGTGGGAGGGGAAGAGGTATGTCAGACAGAGGAGAGGTGGGCAGAGGTGAGAGGGGAAGAGGTATGTCAGACAGAGGAGAGGTGAGCAGAGGTGAGAGGGGAAGAGGTATGTCAGACAGAGGAGAGGTGTGAAGGGGGAAGAGATATGTCAGACAGAGGAGAGGTGTGAAGGGGGAAGAGATATGTCAGACAGAGGAGAGGTGGGCAGAGGTGAGATGGGAAGAGGTATGTCAGACAGAGGAGAGGTGGGCAGAGGTGTGAAGGGGGAAGAGGTATGTCAGACAGAGGTGAGGTGGGCAGAAGTGAGAGGGGAAGAGGTATGTCAGACAGAGGTGAGGTGAGAGGGGAAGAGGTATATCAGACAGAGGTGAGGTGGGCAGAAGTGAGAGGGGAAGAGGTATGTCAGACAGAGGTGAGGTGGGCAGAAGTGAGAGGGGAAGAGGTATGTCAGACAGAGGTGAGGTGGGCAGAGGTGAGAGGGGAAGAGGTATGTCAGACAGAGGTGAGGTGGGCAGAGGTTGGAGGGGAAGAGGTATGTCAGTCAGAGGTGAGGTGGGCAGAGGTGGGAGGGGAAGAGGTATGTCAGACAGGTGAGGTGGGCAGAGGTGAGAGGGGAAGAGGTATATCAGACAGAGGTGAGGTGGGCAGAGGTGGGAGGGGAAGAGGTATGTCAGACAGAGGTGAGGTGAGAGTGGAAGAGGTAGGTCAGACAGAGGTGAGGTGGGCAGAGGTGAGAGGGGAAGAGGTATGTCAGACAGGTGAGGTGGGCAGAGGTGAGAGGGGAAGAGGTATATCAGACAGAGGTGAGGTGGGCAGAGGTGGGAGGGGAAGAGGTATGTCAGACAGAGGTGAGGTGAGAGTGGAAGAGGTAGGTCAGACAGAGGTGAGGTGGGCAGAGGTGAGAGGGGAAGAGGTATGTCAGTAGGGTCGAGGTTGGCATAAGTGGGGAGAAGTGATCATTGTTCTATAGACTTAGACAGAGGTGAGACAGGAAGAGAATGGACAGAGAGGTGAGTTGGGAAGAGATAGGTAAGCACAGGAGGGGTAGGAAGAGAGGTGAGCAGAGGTGAGCCAATGGGAGCTAGGAAGAGTTTCCATAGCAATCCCCAGATACCCTGCACACCAATAACAAGTAGCACGTGTCACCCACCTCTACAGAGTTCATTGGTGCCTTACATCCTGTTTGAGGAATTAGCAGCACTCTGCCCTCTAGTGGCCGGCCGCTTGTATTGCAGGCAAGGCAAGCACAGCTTTACAAGTCCCCAGTGTTGTGTGTGTGAGCTTATCTACGCAGTGTTGTGAACATTGTGTCCGTCCGTCCTCAGCTCACAGCCCCGCCTCCCCCTCCATCTCTTAGGCCGCCGCCCACACATAGCCTCGCTTATCCTCCACCCGGGGGACACAACCGAGTTCGACGTGACGTTCTGCCCCACGGAGGCGATGCGATGTGACTGCGCCCTGCAGCTCTCCGTGCTGGACAACCAGTATGAGAGGAGCGTGGTGCAGCTGGTGGGCGAGGGCTACCTGGAGGAGCTGACCCTGGACAACATCCACAGCCCTGCAGGAGGAGCACCTGCAGAGGAGGGACAGCTGGACGATGAAGTCCTTGAAGGTAGAGTTACCCCTTAGCTGCTGCTCCCCAGCAAGCGTCACCTGCTCTAACACTCGCTCTTTGTCTCCAGCCACCCGGGCGGAGCACGTCGTTTTCGGGGACTGTCATGTGGGCAAGCAATACCAGGTGACCTTCACGATGACCAACCGCAGCCTGACCGACGCCATGAGGTTTGAGTGGCCCCAGGAGACCCCGCTGACTTTCTCCCCTAAGGTATGGCCCTGGCATGGCTCTGCGTGATGTCATCCTGTGTAGTGGTGACATCACAGAACCTTTGCGTACTCTGCCCCCCCCCCTAGGTTGGACACATCCATGCTGGCTGCGCCAAGGACATCACGCTCACCATGACCTCCGACGTGGCCGTGACGCTGAGGAAGTCTCCGGTGAGGTGCCGGCTATGGCGGATCTCATTCCCGCTTCCCCCGGATCAGGTGTCTGACTGGGATGACCGCATGAGGACTGTGAAGTGGCTGGAAGACGGGCCGGGAGGGCAGCGTCCCACCAAGAAAAAGGTGAGTCGGGAACGCCCCATTGTTTCAGTTCCAGCGTCCATCATGGCGAGCGATCGGGTCCTCTTAAATTTTCTCTGCAGGTAATAGAGACGGATCCAGAGCCGCTGCACACGCTTCTGGATGACGGGACCCGCCAGGTGGAGCTGCTGGTCAGCGCAGTTGTGGACTATGCCCAGTACAAGGCCGATTCAGAGGATATCCATTTCCGAGACACCCTCTTGTACCAGACCAGAGTGTATAGGTAACTGACAAGTGGTGGAACCAAGTTCGGTCCCCTTCCCAAGTGGTGGAACGAAGCTCCAGACCCTTCCCAAGTGGTGGAACCAAGTTCCAGCCCCTTCCCAAGTAGTGGAACCTAGCTCTATCCCCTTTCCAAGTGGTGGAACCAAGCTCCAGCCTTTTCCCAAGTGGTGGAACCACTCTCCATCCCCTTCCCATGTGGTGGAACCAAGCTCCATCCCCTTCCCAAGTGGTGGAACCAAGCTCCAGACCCTTCCCAATTGGTGGAACCAAGCTCCGTCCCCTTCCCAAGTGGTGGAACCAAGCTCCGTCCCCTTCCCAAGTGGTGGAACCAAGCTCTGTCCCCTTTCCAAGTGGTGGAACCAAGCTCCGGACCCTTCCCAATTGGTGGAACCAAGTTCCAGCCCCTTCCCAAGTGGTGGAACCAAGCTCCGTCCCCTTCCCAAGTGGTGGAACCAAGCTCTATCCTCTTCCCAAGTGGTGGAACCAAGCTCTATCTCCTTCCCAAGTGGTGGAACCAAGCTCTATCTCCTTCCCAAGTGGTGGAGCCAAGTTCCAGACCCTTCCCAAGTGGTGGAGCCAAGTTCCAGACCCTTCCCAAGTGGTGGAGCCAAGTTCCAGACCCTTCCCAAGTGGTGGAGCCAAGTTCCAGACCCTTCCCAAGTGGTGGAGCCAAGTTCCAGACCCTTCTCAAGTGGTGGAGCCAAGTTCCAGACCCTTCCCAAGTGGTGGAGCCAAGTTCCAGACCCTTCCCAAGTGGTGGAACCAAGTTCCAGACCCTTCCCAATTGGTGAAACCTTGCTTGTCCCCTTCCCAAGTGGTGGAACCAAGTTCCAGACCCTTCCCAGGTGGTGGAACCAAGCTCCGCCCCTTCCCAAGTGGTGGAACCAAGCTCTGTCCCCTTCCCAAGTGGTGGAACCAAGCTCTGTCCCCTTCCCAAGTGGTGAAACCAAGCTCCGTCCCCTTCCCAAGTGGTGTAACCAAGCTCTATCCCCTTCCCAAGTGTTGGAACCAAGCTCTATCTCCTTCCCAAGTGGTGGAACCAAGCTCTATCTCCTTCCCAAGTGGTGGAACCAAGCCCCGCCCCTTCCCAAGTGGTGGAACCAAGCTCCGTCCCCTTCCCAAGTGGTGAAACCAAGCTCGTCCCCTTTCCCAAGTGATGGAACCAAGCTCCGTCCCCTTCCCAACTGGTGGAACCAAGCTCCGCCCCTTCCCAAGTGGTGGAACCAAGCTCCGTCCCCTTCCCAAGTGGTGTAACCAAGCTCCGTCCCCTTCCCAAGTGGTGGAACCAAGCTCTGTCCCCTTCCCAAGTGGTGGAACCAAGCTCTGTCCCCTTCCCAAGTGGTGGAACCAAGCTCTATCCCCTTCCCAAGTGGTGGAACCAAGCTCCGTCCCCTTCCCAAGTGGTGGAACCAAGTTCCGGCCCCTTCCCAATTGGTGAATCCAAGCACCGTCACCCTTCCAAAGTGGTGGAACCAAGCTCTATCTCCTTCCCAGTGGTGGAACCAAGCTCCGTCCCCTTCCCAGGTGGTGGAACCAAGCTCTTTCTCCTTCCCAAGTGGTGGAACCAAACTCTATATCCTTCCCAAGTGGTGGAACCAAGTTCCAGACCCTTCCCAAGTGGTGGAACCAAGTTCCAGACCCTTCCCAAGTGGTGGAACCAAGTTCCAGACCCTTCCCAAGTGGTGGAACCAAGTTCCAGACCCTTCCCAAGTGGTGGAACCAAGTTCCAGACCCTTCCCAAGTGGTGGAACCAAGTTCCAGACCCTTCCCAAGTGGTGGAACCTTTCTTGTCCCCTTCCCAAGTGGTGGAACAAAGTTCCAGACCCTGCCCAGGTGGTGGAACCAAGCTCCGCCCCTTCCCAAGTGATGGAACCAAGCTCCGTCCCCTTCCCAAGTGGTGGAACCAAGCTCCGTCCCCTTCCCAAGTGGTGGAACCAAGTTCCAGCCCCTTCCCAAGTGGTGGAACCAAGTCCGTCCCCTTCCCAAGTGGTGAAACCAAGCTCCATCCCCTTCCCAAGTGGTGGAACCAAGTTCCAGCCCCTTCCCAAGTGGTAGAACCATGCTCATCCCCTTCCCAGATGGTGAAACCAAGCTTGCCCCTTCCCAAGTGGTGTAACCAAGCTCGTCCCCTTCCCAAGTGGATTAACCAAGCTCTGTCCCTTTCCCAAGTGGTGTAACCAAGCTCTATCCCCTTCCCAAGTGTTGGAACCAAGCTCTATCTCCTTCCCAAGTGGTGGAACCAAGCTCTATCTCCTTCCCAAGTGGTGGGACCAAGTTCCAGACCCTTCCCAAGTGGTGGAGCCAAGTTCCAGACCCTTCCCAAGTGGTGGAGCCAAGTTCCAGACCCTTCCCAAGTGGTGGAGCCAAGTTCCAGACCCTTCCCAAGTGGTGGAGCCAAGTTCCAGACCCTTCCCAAGTGGTGGAGCCAAGTTCCAGACCCTTCCCAAGTGGTGGAACCAAGCTCCGCCCCTTTCCAAGTGGTGGAACCAAGCTCTGCCCCCTTCCCAAGTGGTGGAACCAAGCTCTGCCCCTTCCCAAGTGGTGGAACCAAGCTCCGTCCCCTTCCCAAGTGGTGGAACCAAGTTCCGGCCCCTTCCCAATTGGTGAATCCAAGCACCGTCACCCTTCCAAAGTGGTGGAACCAAGCTCTATCTCCTTCCCAAGTGGTGAAACCAAGCTCGTCCCCTTCCCAAGTGATGGAACCAAGCTCCAGACCCTTCCCAAGTGGTGGAACCAAGCTCCGCCCCTTCCCAAGTGGTGGAACCAAGCTCCGTCCCCTTCCCAAGTGGTGAAACCAAGCTCGTCCCCTTCCCAAGTGATGGAACCAAGCTCGTCCCCTTCCCAAGTGATGGAACCAAGCTCGTCCCCTTCCCAAGTGATGGAACCAAGCTCCAGACCCTTCCCAAGTGGTGGAACCAAGCTCCGTCCCCTTCCCAAGTGGTGGAACCAAGCTCGTCCCCTTCCCAAGTGATGGAACCAAGCTCCAGACCCTTCCCAAGTGGTGGAACCAAGCTCCGCCCCTTCCCAAGTGGTGGAACCAAGCTCCGTCCCCTTCCCAAGTGGTGAAACCAAGCTCGTCCCCTTCCCAAGTGATGGAACCAAGCTCGTCCCCTTCCCAAGTGATGGAACCAAGCTCCAGACCCTTCCCAAGTGGTGGAACCAAGCTCCGTCCCCTTCCCAAGTGGTGGAACCAAGCTCCGCCCCCTTCCCAAGTGGTGGAACCAAGCTCTGTCCCCTTCCCAAGTGGTGGAACCAAGCTCCGTCCCCTTCCCAAGTGGTGGAACCAAGCTCCGTCCCCTTCCCAAGTGGTGGAACCAAGCTCCGTCCCCTTCCCAAGTGGTGGAACCAAGCTCCGGCCCCTTCCCAATTGGTGGATCCAAGCACCGTCACCCTTCCAAAGTGGTGGAACCAAGCTCTATCTCCTTCCCAGTGGTGGAACCAAGCTCCGTCCCCTTTACAAGTGGTGGAACCAAGTTCCAGACCCTTCCCAAGTGGTGGAGCCAAGTTCCAGACCCTTCCCAAGTGGTGGAGCCAAGTTCCAGACCCTTCCCAAGTGGTGGAGCCAAGTTCCAGACCCTTCCCAAGTGGTGGAGCCAAGTTCCAGACCCTTCCCAAGTGGTGGAGCCAAGTTCCAGACCCTTCCCAAGTGGTGGAACCAAGTTCCAGACCCTTCCCAGGTGGTGGAACCAAGCTCCGCCCCTTTCCAAGTGGTGGAACCAAGCTCTGCCCCCTTCCCAAGTGGTGGAACCAAGCTCCGTCCCCTTCCCAAGTGGTGAAACCAAGCTCCGTCCCCTTCCCAAGTGGTGAAACCAAGCTCGTCCCCTTCCCAAGTGATGGAACCAAGCTCCAGACCCTTCCCAAGTGGTGGAACCAAGCTCCGCCCCTTCCCAAGTGGTGGAACCAAGCTCCGTCCCCTTCCCAAGTGGTGAAACCAAGCTCGTCCCCTTCCCAAGTGATGGAACCAAGCTCGTCCCCTTCCCAAGTGATGGAACCAAGCTCCAGACCCTTCCCAAGTGGTGGAACCAAGCTCCGTCCCCTTCCCAAGTGGTGGAACCAAGCTCCGCCCCCTGCCCAAGTGGTGGAACCAAGCTCTGTCCCCTTCCCAAGTGGTGGAACCAAGCTCCGTCCCCTTCCCAAGTGGTGGAACCAAGCTCCGTCCCCTTCCCAAGTGGTGGAACCAAGCTCCGTCCCCTTCCCAAGTGGTGGAACCAAGCTCCGGCCCCTTCCCAATTGGTGGATCCAAGCACCGTCACCCTTCCAAAGTGGTGGAACCAAGCTCTATCTCCTTCCCAGTGGTGGAACCAAGCTCCGTCCCCTTTACAAGTGGTGGAACCAAGTTCCAGACCCTTCCCAGGTGGTGGAACCAAGCTCTATTCTAAGTATGTCACACACCCCGCTTCAAGATATCCATAACATGTGGGTAATACCGACCTGAAGGGGCGTTCCTGCAGAGATGATAGCAAAAAAGAAAGCCCCTCCCTGATCCATAAATACCTGGGACCTCCCACTCATTACCCAGTTTTCCATCTCTGCAGACGGCGAGCAAGTCAGAAGATGATGGCTCCTCCTTGCACAGGGGGATTTCAGGTAGCCGGGATGTCTCCCGGCCCGCTATTTATTTATTTCCGTTTGGACCTTTTTCCCCAGAAATCCATATGCCTCCCAGCCTCGGCTGAGGGTCCAGGCGAGGGTATATCAGCACCTTAGGTGCTCAGGAGCTATGCTCCACCGTGAGACCCTATATGAGAGGGTAGGCGGTATTACCGGGTTGGTGACCCCGGTTTGGGATGCCCTGTCCCTTACTTTCATACAATGGCCCTCCCAGGATCCCCTTCCATAGGTGGGGTGGGGGAGTGTTGGTCTTTTTATTAATTTATTAACTTATTTATTTTTCACAGGACAGCATACTTGAGTGTGTGTGTGTGTGTGGCCTGTCACTTTAACTGTATTCAGCCGCCGCAGCCGTTTTTCAGGGCCTGTGCGGTGCTGGCTGCTTTCTTCCCCCCATCTTCCCTTCACCTCTATTAATGGCGGAGGTATTCACCTCACGCCGGCGGGTGCCGGACCGTCGGCGGGGCCGGGACTTGTCCCTCCCGTTTTTCTCCCTGCTGTGTGAGTGTTTTCTTTACTTTTGGCCGGGCCGGCGACCGCTCCTTGCTATTGCGGCGCCGGCCGGCTCTGGGCGCCATTTCCCTGAGGTGAATTCACCTCACGCAGACTGGGGGGGGGCGGGGCCGGAGTGACGACGCGTCACCGCTCCCCGCCTCCTGCCTTCGCTGGTGCCACTGCGGAGCTCTGTGGAGGAGAGAGGGGGGGCGTGGCCCGGCCTGGTGCGCGTCCCGCGCTGGCCACGCCCCCTTCTCCCTCTCTGACTGCGGCCCTGCTTGTTGCTGTGGAGCGTCTGGAAATTCCCTCACGGTCGCCATTGTGGTCGATGGTTCTGTAAGTGGCCTCTGGCCATTCTTCCTTTTCCTGTATGCTTGATGGTTTTCTTCATTAGCCTTATCTAAAACAGTCCCTCTGTTCTGTTTTTCAGATGGTGGTTCAGGAGGTTCGCCAGTAGCATTTAGGGGGTCCCTCCTGATCCTTATCACTGGGTTAATTTTTTGCCATAAATCCTCCCACTCGGGACATTAAAGGGGCATCCCGGGTTGTCTAACGGCGTAATTCCCTGGGTCATAGCGACTTTTCATATATAAAGTTCACCTTATGGAGGCATCCCCGGATACTGGGCTCGGGGCCCCTTCGGGGCATCCCCGAAAGTGTATGTTATGTGGGGTATCCATTTCTGGGGACGATGTACTTCTGTGTATACCATGTGCACAGCAGACCATCACGCGGCAGTCCGAACCACAGGCGTCTGGGTCAGCACCGCCGGTCGCTTCATCTCCACCTCCCGCTTTGACACGCGCCCCGTGTGACGTCGTCATGGGCAGGGAGCTGCAATCTGAGATGTGCGCCAGATTGGCTAACCTTGAAAAAATTATCTCTGGCTCGGTCGCCCGTAAGGCTCCGACTAAGAGAAAGCATTTGTCGCCGGCTCCGCTGGCGGAGGACCTGGAGGATGTTAATAATCGGGATTGGTCTGACTATTCCCAGCTAGAAGAAGGGGAAGTTTATGAGGATTCTGATTTTTCGGACGATGAGCAGTCCTTTGGCGCTGATGCCGAGCTGGGGGACTTGGGGAGATCCTCTGATACTCCCCACGCTCTGGCTCTGATGTTGGAGGTATTGAATATTTCCCCTCCTGAGGAGGTGTCACAGCAGAAGGGTGAATTGTTTGAGGAATCCAAGCCGCGCTTGGAATTCCCTACACAAAGGCATTTTGACAAAATTATTGCCAAAGAATGGGACAGGCCGGCTCGGCTCCCTGGCATCCCTCAGGGATGGGATAGGAAATATCCCTTCCCTTCGGAGGCAGTTAAGCGCTGGGCATCTCCCCCCGAGGTGGATGCGCCGGTTTTGGGGTTGTCCAATTCCTCGGTTTTAAATAGACCTGATTGTTCCATTCTCAAGGATGGAGAGGATAAACGTATTGACCAGATGGCTTGTCATGGTTTTGCTAGCGTTGGGTCAGCCATGCGGCCTGTTTGCGCATCGGCACTAATGGTGTTGGCTGCCAGGTCCGTGGTTAGGGACCTGTTGACCTCTTCCGGGCTGCGTCCCGGTAGTGCTGAGTTCCTTAGCCTCAAACGGTGTGAGTTGTTTTTATCTTTTGTGTTGACAGCCTTGGATGACACTTTGATGATGTGTGGTAGAACGTCGGCGCTGCTGGTCACTATTCGGCGTTCGGTGTGGCTGCACCAGTGGGCGGCAGATTTTATGTCCAAGAAGTCACTAACGGCTCTACCCTTTGTTGGATTACGGCTTTTTGGAGAGACATTGGACTCTGTCACCAAGGGTGGTAGGTTACCTCAACGCAAGAAACAACGCCGCCCCTTTCGGGGGGCCCCTTCCTTTACCCCCTCCTTTCGTGGGGCCAGATCTGGCAGGGGATTTGCATTCCCTTCTTCCAGAGGAGATTCTGGGAGCAGGGGCAGAGGACGTGCCCGTCCAGGATTCAGTTGGGGCTCTAAGCCCAAGCCGGCTGCCAAGCCGGCTCAGCAATGAGGGGGCGCCCTCACCCTTGCGGGTGGGGGGACGGCTGCGACTCTTTTCCCAGGTTTGGGATCAAGAGGTCTCGGACCGATGGATCCGGGAAGTGGTGTCTTCCGGTTACAAGCTGGAGTTCGAGCTCCGCCCCCCTTCCAGATTTTTCAGGTCTCGGATGCCTTCAGAACCTCTAGCGGCGCAGGGGCTTCTGTTGGCAGTGCAGAACCTTCTGGACATGGCTGTCATTTGCCCAGTGCCTCCTTCGGATCAGGGCAGGGGTTTTTATTCCAATCTGTTCACGGTACCCAAGAAGGACGGATCGGTCCGACCCATCTTGGATCTGAAGTTTCTCAACAGGTTCATCCGGCCACGGAAATTCCGCATGGAAACACTACGTTCGGCCATTCACTCTCTTCGTCAGGGAGACTTTCTGACGTCCATAGACATCAAGGATGCTTATCTACACGTTCCAATTTTTCCAGCACACCAGAGGTTTCTCAGGTTCGTGGTGGAGGATCGGCATTTTCAGTTTGTAGCACTCCCTTTCGGCCTCACCTCGGCCCCTCGGGTGTTCACCAAGGTGCTAGCGGGGGTGATGGCTCTGCTAAGGGTTCAGGGCATCCGCATTGTGCCCTATTTGGACGATCTTCTGATCATGGCCTCCTCCTTCAACTAAGCGGAGTTGGACACCAGAATTGTGGTGTCCACCCTGGAGAGGTTTGGTTGGGTGGCCAACCACCCCAAGTCTTCTCTCTCCGTCCAGAGTAGTGACCTTTCTGGGAATGTCTCTGGACACTTCGCAGGCCAGGGTGTTTCTGCCACAGGCCAAGATTCTTTTGATTCAGGAATTAGCTCAGCTTCTCTTGTCGGCCCCTCGTCCGTCCATCCGGCTAGGGATGAGGCTGGTGGGGTTAATGGTGGCCTCATTCCCTTTGCGCAGTTTCATACAAGGACGCTTCAGCTTCATCTGTTGAAGGTTTGGGACAAGTCTCCTCTATCGTTGGATCAGTCCTTCCTGATGACTCCCCGAGTTCGTCGATCCCTGCAATGGTGGCTGGGGTCGGCCAATCTGTCGCAGGGCAGATCTTTTCTGGCCCCGTGCTGGGAAACAGTCACCACGGATGCCAGTCTGTCAGGTTGGGGAGGTGTTTGGAAGGACCTCCAGTTTCAGGGTCTGTGGAGTCCGCAGGAGGCTCACGAGCCCATCAATGTTCTGGAGTTGAGAGCCATCAGGTTGGTTCTGTTTCGCTTGACTCATCAGTTGAGAGGCCTGCCAGTTCAGGTCCGGTCGGACAACAGGACGGCGGTTGCTTACATCAATCACCAAGGGGGGACTCGCAGCAGGAGTGCCCTCAGGGAAGTGTCTTTGATTCTGGACTGGGCGGAGAGTCACGTCCCGTGTATCTCAGCAGTCTACATTCCGGGAGTGGAGAACACGGAGGCGGACTTGCTGAGCAGAGCCTCCTCTCGTCAGGGGGAGTGGTCTCTCAGTCCCACGGTGTTTCGTTCGATATGTCTCAGGTGGGGGTTCCCAGCGGTGGACCTCTTTGCCTCTCGTCACAATCACAAGCTTCCAGTCTTTGTGTCTCTCTCGCAGGATCCTCTGGCTCTGGCAGTGGATGCCATGTCTCTGAACTGGAGGGATCTGGGGTTCCTTTACCTGTTCCCTCCGTTTCCAATGGTAGCCAGAGTGGTGCGCAAGCTGACTCTGGAGGGCGTGTCGGCGATTCTAGTGGCACCAAGGTGGCCAAGGCAGGTTTGGTTCGCAGACCTGGTAAGACTGGCAGAGGATCAGTTCGTTCTGCCTCTTCTGCCGGACCTGCTCACCCAGGGTCGGCTGCGCTATCCCAATTTACCTTCGCTGGCTTTGACGGCGTGGCTGCTGAAACCGCCATCTTAAAGGAAGAAGGTCTTTCTGACGTGGTGGTTCAGACTCTCATTAGCGCCAGGAAGCGCTCTTCCTCTACTATTTACTATAGGACTTGGAGGTCCTATATTGACTGGTGTGAAAGTAGGTCTTTCTCTTGTCGGGAGTTTTCCATTTCCAGAATCCTGGAGTTTTTCAACATGGTCTGGATTTGGGGCTTCAACTTAGTACCTTGAAGGGGCAGGTTTCTGCCCTGGCGGTGTTTTTTCAAAGGTCATTTGCACTTCATCCCTTAGTCAAGACCTTTTTCCAAGGAGTTACGCATGTACGGCCTCCTAGGAAGCCCTTTGTTCCAGTTTGGGATTTGAACCTGGTTCTTTCTGCTCTTCAGGGTCCCCCGTTTGAGCCCTTGAATGAGATTGCTTTGTCTTCACTTACCCAAAAGGTGGCCTTTTTGGTGGCCATCACTTCGGTTAGGCGTGTTTCTGAGTTGGCAGCTTTATCCATTAAAGCTCCGTACTTCGAAAGGCATCAGGACAAGGTTGTCTTTCGTTTCAAGCCGGATTTTCTTCCTAAGGTGGTCTCTGCCTTTCATCTGAATCAGGACATTGTTCTGCCTTCTCTATGTCCTCATCCCAGCAACGACAAGGAAAGGGCGCTGCATTCCTTGGATGTAGTCCGTGTTGTGAAATATTATCTGGTGGTTACGTCTTCCTTTCGTAAGACTGATGCTTTTTTTGTGGTGCCCTTTGGGCCTAGGAAAGGTTTGGCTCCTGCCAAATCTTCCATTAGTAAATGGATTCGTCAGGCCATCATTGGGGCCTATTCTGCCAAGGGGAGGAGTCCCCCTTTTCGTGTTACTGCTCATTCTACTCGTGCGGTTGGAGCGTCCTGGGCTTTCCAGCACCAGGCCTCTGTTGAGCAAGTTTGTAAGGCCGCTACTTGGTCCTCTGTTCACACTTTTTCCAAGTTTTACAAGGTTGATGTTCGGGCCTCAGCGGATGCTGTTTTTGGCCGCAAAGTTCTGCAAGCTGTTGTGGTTTAAGTTGTGCATTGTTGCCTTGTTTTGGATCCCCCCCCTTTTTATGGACACTGCTATTGGATGTCCCACATGTTATGGATATCTTGAAGCGGGGTGTGTGACATACTTAGAATAATACCATTTTGTGAAATACTCACCTGTAAAATGGGTATTATAAGTATGTCACACACCCCGCTTCACCCGCCCTTCTTGTATTCGGGATCCTTTATATTGTGAACTTTGCGTTATTTTGATTTATATTTGCCTCTTCCTGGTCCCTTACCTTACTGCTTCTATATACTGGGTGATGAGTGGGAGGTCCCAGGTATTTATGGATCAGGGAGGGGCTTTCTTTTTTGCTATCATCTCTGCAGGAACGCCCCTTCAGGTCGGTATTACCCACATGTTATGGATATCTTGAAGCGGGGTGTGTGACATACTTATAATACCCATTTTACAGGTGAGTATTTCACAAAATGGTATTTTCTCCTTCCCAAGTGGTGGAGCCAAGCTCTATATCCTTCCCAAGTGGTGGAACCAAGTTCCAGACCCTTCCCAAGTGGTGGAGCCAAGTTCCAGACCCTTCCCAAGTGGTGGAACCAAGTTCCAGACCCTTCCCAAGTGGTGGAACCAAGTTCCAGACCCTTCCCAAGTGGTGGAACCAAGTTCCAGACCCTTCCCAAGTGGTGGAACCAAGTTCCAGACCCTTCCCAAGTGGTGGAACCAAGTTCCAGACCCTTCCCAAGTGGTGGAACCAAGTTCCAGACCCTTCCCAAGTGGTGGAACCAAGTTCCAGACCCTTCCCAAGTGGTGGAACCAAGTTCCAGACCCTTCCCAATTGGTGGAACCTTTCTTGTCCCCTTCCCAAGTCGTGGAACAAAGTTCCAGACCCTGCCCAGGTGGTGGAACCAAGCTCCGCCCCTTCCCAAGTGATGGAACCAAGCTCCGTCCCCTTCCCAAGTGGTGGAACCAAGCTCCGTCCCCTTCCCAAGTGTTGGAACCAAGTTCCAGCCCCTTCCCAAGTGGTGGAACCAAGCTCCGTCCCCTTCCCAAGTGGTGAAACCAAGCTCCGTCCCCTTCCCAAGTGGTGGAACCAAGTTCCAGCCCCTTCCCAAGTGGTAGAACCATGCTCATCCCCTTCCCAGATGGTGAAACCAAGCTTGCCCCTTCCCAAGTGGTGTAACCAAGCTCGTTCCCTTCCCAAGTGGATTAACCAAGCTCCGTCCCTTTCCCAAGTGGTGTAACCAAGCTCTATCCCCTTCCCAAGTGTTGGAACCAAGCTCTATCTCCTTCCCAAGTGGTGGAACCAAGCTCTATCTCCTTCCCAAGTGGTGGAACCAAGTTCCAGACCCTTCCCAAGTGGTGGAGCCAAGTTCCAGACCCTTCCCAAGTGGTGGAGCCAAGTTCCAGACCCTTCCCAAGTGGTGGAGCCAAGTTCCAGACCCTTCCCAAGTGGTGGAGCCAAGTTCCAGACCCTTCCCAAGTGGTGGAGCCAAGTTCCAGACCCTTCCCAAGTGGTGGAGCCAAGTTCCAGACCCTTCCCAAGTGGTGGAGCCAAGTTCCAGACCCTTCCCAAGTGGTGGAGCCAAGTTCCAGACCCTTCCCAAGTGGTGGAGCCAAGTTCCAGACCCTTCCCAAGTGGTGGAACCAAGTTCCAGCCCCTTCCCAAGTGGTAGAACCATGCTCATCCCCTTCCCAGATGGTGAAACCAAGCTTGCCCCTTCCCAAGTGGTGTAACCAAGCTCGTCCCCTTCCCAAGTGGATTAACCAAGCTCCGTCCCTTTCCCAAGTGGTGTAACCAAGCTCTATCCCCTTCCCAAGTGTTGGAACCAAGCTCTATCTCCTTCCCAAGTGGTGGAACCAAGATCTCCTTCCCAAGTGGTGGAGCCAAGTTCCAGACCCTTCCCAAGTGGTGGAGCCAAGTTCCAGACCCTTCCCAAGTGGTGGAGCCAAGTTCCAGACCCTTCCCAATTGGTGGAACCTTGCTTGTCCCGTTCCCAAGTGGTGGAACCAAGCTCGTCCCCTTTCCAAGTGATGGAACCAAGCTCGTCCCCTTTCCAAGTGGTGGAACCAAGCTCCGTCCCCTTCCCGAGTGATGGAACCAAGCTCCAGACCCTTCCCGAGTGGTGGAACCAAGCTCCGTCCCCTTCCCAAGTGGTGGAACCAAGCTCCGTCCCCTTCCCAAGTGGTGGAACCAAGTTTCAGCCACTTCCCAAGTAGTGGAACCAAGCTCCGTCCCCTTCCCAAGTGGTAAAACCAAGCTCCGTCCCGTTCCCAAGTGGTGAAACCAAGCTCCGTCCCCTTCCCAAGTGGTGGAACCAAGCTCCATCCCATTCCCAAGTGGTGGAACCAAGCTCCGACCCCTTCCCAAGTGATGGAACCAAGCTCCAGACCCTTCCCAACTGGTGGAACCAAGCTCCGTCCCCTTCCCAACTGGTGGAACCAAGTTCCAGTGCCTTCCCAAGTAGTGGAACCTAGCTCCGTCCCCTTCCCAAGTGGTGGAACCAAGCTCCGTCCCCTTCCCAAGTGGTGGAACCAAGTTCCAGTGCCTTCCCAAGTAGTGGAACCTAGCTCCGTCCCCTTCCCAAGTGGTGGAACCAAGCTCCGTCCCCTTCCCAAGTGGTGGAGCCAAGCTCCGTCCCCTTCCCAAGTGGTGGAGCCAAGCTCCGTCCCCTTCCCAAAAGGTGGAGCCAAGCTCCGTCCCCTTCCCAAGGGGTGGAACCAAGCTCCGTCCCCTTCCCAAGTGATGGAACCAAGCTCCAGACCCCTCCCGAGTGGTGGAACCAAGCTCCGTCCAAGTGGTGGAACCAAGTTTCAGCCGCTTCCCAAGTGGTGGAACCATGCTTGTCCCCTTCCCAAGTGGCAGAACCATGCTTGTCCCCTTCCCATGTGGTAGAACCATGGTCGTCCCCTTCCCAAGTGGTGGAACCAAGCTTCTTCCCCTTCCCAAGTGGTGGAACCAATCTCCGTCCCCTTCCCAAGTGGTGGAACCAAGCTCGTCCCCTTCCCAAGTGGTGGAACCAAGCTTGTCCTCTTTCCAAGTGGTGGAACCGAGCTCCGTCTGCTTCCCAAGTGGGGGAACCAAGCTCTTCCCTTTCCCAAGTGGTGGAACCAAGCTCGTCCCCTTCCCAAGTGGTGGAACCAAGCTCCATCCTGCTGGTCAGCGCAGTTGTGGACTACGCCCAGTACAAGGCTGATTCCGATGATATCCATTTCCGAGACACTCTCTTGTACCAGGCCAGAGTGTATAGGTAAGCAATGGGACCTCTGCCAAGTTCTAGACCCTTCCCAAGTGGTGGAACCAAGGTCCGTCCCTTCCCAAGTGGTGTAACCAAGCAACGTTCCCTTCCCAAGTGGTGTAACCAAGCTCCACCCCCTTCCCAAGTGGTGGAACCAAGTTCCGGACCCTTTCCAAGTGGTGGAAGCTCCTTTACCTTCCCAAGTGGTGGAACCAAGTTCCAGACCCTTCCCAAGTGGTGGAACCAAGCTTTTGCCCCTTCCCATGTACTGAAACCAACCCTCGACCTTTTCCCAATACTGGAACTTACCCTTATCCCCCAAGCTTCTGCCTTTTCACAAGTGCTGGAACCAAGTTCTGGCCCCTTTCCGAGTGCTATAACCAAGTTCTGGCCCCTATGCCAAGTGCTATAACCAAGTTCTGGCCCCTATGCCAAGTGCTATAACCAAGTTCTGGCCCCTTGCCGAGTGCTGGAACCAAGTTCTGGCCCCTTCCCAAGTGCTGAACCAAGTTTGGACCCCTTTCCGAGTGCTGGAACCAAGTTTGGGCCCCTTCCTGAGTGCTGGAACCAAGTTTGGGCCCCTTCCCAAGTGCTGGAACCAAGTTTGGGCCCCTTCCCAAGTGGATTAACCAAGCTCCGTCCCTTTCCCAAGTGGTGTAACCAAGCTCTATCCCCTTCCCAAGTGTTGGAACCAAGCTCTATCTCCTTCCCAAGTGGTGGAACCAAGCTCTATCTCCTTCCCAAGTGGTGGAACCAAGTTCCAGACCCTTCCCAAGTGGTGGAGCCAAGTTCCAGACCCTTCCCAAGTGGTGGAGCCAAGTTCCAGACCCTTCCCAAGTGGTGGAGCCAAGTTCCAGACCCTTCCCAAGTGGTGGAGCCAAGTTCCAGACCCTTCCCAAGTGGTGGAACCAAGTTCCAGACCCTTCCCAAGTGGTGGAACCAAGTTCCAGACCCTTCCCAAGTGGTGGAGCCAAGTTCCAGACCCTTCCCAAGTGGTGGAGCCAAGTTCCAGACCCTTCCCAAGTGGTGGAGCCAAGTTCCAGACCCTTCCCAAGTGGTGGAGCCAAGTTCCAGACCCTTCCCAAGTGGTGGAGCCAAGTTCCAGACCCTTCCCAAGTGGTGGAGCCAAGTTCCAGACCCTTCCCAAGTGGTGGAACCTTGCTTGTCCCGTTCCCAAGTGGTGGAACCAAGCTCGTCCCCTTTCCAAGTGATGGAACCAAGCTCGTCCCCTTTCCAAGTGGTGGAACCAAGCTCCGCCCCTTCCCAAGTGGTGGAACCAAGCTCTGTCCCCTTCCCAAGTGGTGGAACCAAGCTCCGTCCCCTTCCCAATTGGTGAAACCAAGCTCGTCCCCTTTCCAAGTGATGGAACCAAGCTCGTCCCCTTTCCAAGTGATGGAACCAAGCTCCAGACCCTTCCCGAGTGGTGGAACCAAGCTCCGTCCCCTTCCCAAGTGGTGGAACCAAGTTTCAGCCACTTCCCAAGTGGTGGAACCAAGCTCCGTCCCCTTCCCAAGTGGTAAAACCAAGCTCCGTCCCCTTCCCAAGTGGTGAAACCAAGCTCCGTCCCCTTCCCAAGTGGTGGAACCAAGCTCCATCCCATTCCCAAGTGGTGGAACCAAGCTCCGACCCCTTCCCAAGTGATGGAACCAAGCTCCAGACCCTTCCCAACTGGTGGAACCAAGCTCTGTCCCCTTCCCAAGTGGTGGAACCAAGTTCCAGTGCCTTCCCAAGTAGTGGAACCTAGCTCCGTCCCCTTCCCAAGTGGTGGAACCAAGCTCCGTCCCCTTCCCAAGTGGTGGAACCAAGCTCCGTCCCCTTCCCGAGTGATGGAACCAAGCTCCAGACCCTTCCCGAGTGGTGGAACCAAGCTCTGTCCCCTTCCCAAGTGGTGGAACCAAGTTTCAGCCACTTCCCAAGTGGTGGAACCAAGCTCCGTCCCCTTCCCAAGTGGTAAAACCAAGCTCCGTCCCCTTCCCAAGTGGTGAAACCAAGCTCCGTCCCCTTCCCAAGTGGTGGAACCAAGCTCCATCCCATTCCCAAGTGGTGGAACCAAGCTCCGACCCCTTCCCAAGTGATGGAACCAAGCTCCAGACCCTTCCCAACTGGTGGAACCAAGCTCCGTCCCCTTCCCAAGTGGTGGAACCAAGTTCCAGTGCCTTCCCAAGTAGTGGAACCTAGCTCCGTCCCCTTCCCAAGTGGTGGAACCAAGCTCCGTCCCCTTCCCAAGTGGTGGAGCCAAGCTCCGTCCCCTTCCCAAGTGGTGGAGCCAAGCTCCGTCCCCTTCCCAAGGGGCTGAGCCAAGCTCCGTCCCCTTCCCAAGGGGTGGAACCAAGCTCCGTCCCCTTCCCAAGTGATGGAACCAAGCTCCAGACCCTTCCCGAGTGGTGGAACCAAGCTCTGTCCAAGTGGTGGAACCAAGTTTCAGCCGCTTCCCAAGTGGGAGAACCATGCTTGTCCCCTTCCCATGTGGTAGAACAATGGTCGTCCCCTTCCCAAGTGGTGGAACCAAGCTTCTTCCCCTTCCCAAGTGGTGGAACCAATCTCCGTCCCCTTCCCAAGTGGTGGAACCAAGCTCGTCCCCTTCCCAAGTGGTGGAACCAAGCTTGTCCCCTTTCCAAGTGGTGGAACCAAGCTCCGTCTGCTTCCCAAGTGGGGGAACCAAGCTCTTCCCTTTCCCAAGTGGTGGAACCAAGCTCGTCCCCTTCCCAAGTGGTGGAACCAAGCTCCATCCTGCTGGTCAGCGCAGTTGTGGACTACGCCCAGTACAAGGCTGATTCCGATGATATCCATTTCCGAGACACTCTCTTGTACCAGGCCAGAGTGTATAGGTAAGCAATGGGACCTCTGCCAAGTTCTAGACCCTTCCCAAGTGGTGGAACCAAGGTCCGTCCCTTCCCAAGTGGTGTAACCAAGCAACGTTCCCTTCCCAAGTGGTGTAACCAAGCTCCACCCCCTTCCCAAGTGGTGGAACCAAGTTCCGGACCCTTTCCAAGTGGTGGAAGCTCCTTTCCCTTCCCAAGTGGTGGAACCAAGTTCCAGACCCTTCCCAAGTGGTGGAACCAAGCTTTTGCCCCTTCCCATGTACTGAAACCAACCCTCGACCTTTTCCCAATACTGGAACTTACCCTTATCCCCCAAGCTTCTGCCTTTTCACAAGTGCTGGAACCAAGTTCTGGCCCCTTTCCGAGTGCTATAACCAAGTTCTGGCCCCTATGCCAAGTGCTATAACCAAGTTCTGGCCCCTTGCCGAGTGCTGGAACCAAGTTCTGGCCCCTTCCCAAGTGCTGAACCAAGTTTGGACCCCTTTCCGAGTGCTGGAACCAAGTTTGGGCCCCTTCCTGAGTGCTGGAACCAAGTTTGGGCCCCTTCCTGAGTGCTGCAACCAAGTTTGGGCCCCTTCCCAAGTGCTGGAACCAAGTTTGGGCCCCTTCCCGAATGCTGCAACCAAGTTTGGGCCCCTTCCCAAGTGCTGGAACCAAGTTTGGGCCCCTTCCTGAGTGCTGGAACCAAGTTTGGGCCCCTTCCTGAGTGCTGCAACCAAGTTTGGGCCCCTTCCCAAGTGCTGGAACCAAGTTTGGGCCCCTTCCCGAATGCTGCAACCAAGTTTGGGCCTCTTCCCAAGTGCTGGAACCAAGTTTGGGCCCCTTCCCGAATGCTGCAACCAAGTTTGGGCTCCTTCCCGAGTGCTGCAACCAAGTTTGGGCCCCTTCCCGAGTGCTGCAACCAAGTTTGGGCCCCTTCCCGAGTGCTGCAACCAAGTGTGGGCCCCTTCCCAAGTGCTGGAACCAAGTTTGGGCCCCTTCCCAAGTGCTGGAACCAAGTTTGGGCCCCCTCCCAAGTGCTGAAACCAAGTTTGGGCCCCTTCCCAAGTGCTGGAACCAAGTTTGGGCCCCTTCCCAAGTGCTGGAACCAAGTTTGGGCCCCTTCCCAAGTGCTGGAACCAAGTTTGGGCCCCTTCCCAAGTGCTGGAACCAAGTTTGGGCCCCTTCCCAAGTGCTGGAACCAAGTTTGGGCCCCTTCCCAAGTGCTGGAACCAAGTTTGGACCCCTTCCCAAGTGCTGGAACCAAGTTTGGGCCCCTTCCCAAGTGCTGGAACCAAGTTTGGGCCCCTTCCCAAGTGCTGGAACCAAGTTTGGGCCCCTTCCCAAGTGCTGGAACCAAGTTTGGGCCCCTTCCCAAGTGCTGGAACCAAGTTTGGGCCCCTTCCCAAGTGCTGGAACCAAGTTTGGGCCCCTTCTCAAGTGCTGGAACCAAGTTTGGGCCCCTTCCCAAGTGCTGGAACCAAGTTTGGGCCCCTTCCCAAGTGCTTGAACCAGGTTTGGGCCCCTTCCCAAACGCTGGAACCAAGTTTGGACCCCTTCCCAAGTGCTGAAACCAGGCTCCTGTCTCTTAACAATAGCTGAAACCAAGTTCGGGCCCCTTCCCGAGTGCTGGAACCAAGTTCGGGCCCCTTCCCGAGTGCTGGAACCAAGTTCGGGCCCCTTCCCTGTGCTGGAACCAAGTTCGGGCCCCTTCCCGAGTGCTGGAACCAAGTTCGGGCCCCTTCCCGAGTGCTGGAACCAAGTTCGGGCCCCTTCCCGAGTGCTGGAACCAAGTTCGGGCCCCTTCCCGAGTGCTGGAACCAAGTTCGGGCCCCTTCCCGAGTGCTGGAACCAAGTTCGAGCCCCTTCCCGAGTGCTGGAACCGAGTTCGGCCCCTTCCCGAGTGCTGGAACCAGGCTTGGGCCCCTTCCCAAGTGCTGGAACCAAGTTTGGGCCCCTTCTCAAGTGCTGGAACCAAGTTTGGGCCCCTTCCCAAGTGCTGGAACCAAGTTTGGGCCCCTTCCCAAGTGCTTGAACCAGGTTTGGGCCCCTTCCCAAACGCTGGAACCAAGTTTGGACCCCTTCCCAAGTGCTGGAACCAGGCTCCTGTCTCTTAACAATAGCTGAAACCAAGTTCGGGCCCCTTCCCGAGTGCTGGAACCAAGTTCGGGCCCCTTCCCGAGTGCTGGAACCAAGTTCGGGCCCCTTCCCGAGTGCTGGAACCAAGTTCGGGCCCCTTCCCGAGTGCTGGAACCAAGTTCGGGCCCCTTCCCGAGTGCTGGAACCAAGTTCGGGCCCCTTCCCGAGTGCTGGAACCAAGTTCGGGCCCCTTCCCGAGTGCTGGAACCAAGTTCGAGCCCCTTCCCGAGTGCTGGAACCAAGTTCGAGCCCCTTCCCGAGTGCTGGAACCGAGTTCGGCCCCTTCCCGAGTGCTGGAACCAGGCTTGGGGCCTTTCCAAGTGCTGGAACCAAGTTCCGGCCCCTTACCAAGTAATGGAACTAACCTTCAGCCCCTTCTCAACTGCTGGAACCAGGCTCCTGCCTCTTACCAATAGCTGGAACCAAGTTTCACAACTCCCCAGGCCCTAGAAGAACCGACCCCCTCCCAAGTGCTGGAACAAAGTTCCCACCCTTTCCCAAGTGCTGAAACCAAATTCCGCCCCCTTCCCAAGTGCTGAAATCAACCTTTGACCCCCTTACTAAGTACCGTAACCAACCTCCAGCCTCTTTCTAAGTCCTGGAACTAAGCTCCTGACTCTTACTAAGTGCTGAAACCCATTCTCACCCGTTTCCCAGGTCCTTCCCATGTGCTTGAACCAACTTCCAGCTCCTTCCCAATGCTTGAACCAACTGCTGACCTTCTTTCTCAAGTGCTGAAACAAAGCCCCAACCCCTTCCCAGGTGCTGGAACCATCTCCATTGAGGACTAACCCCCAGTCTCTTCCTTACCACTTGTCTCTCTGTACACAGGTTCCTCCTGCAGAACACGGGGGCCGTCCAGCTTCAGTTCTCCTGGCAGGTCCAGATGGAAGGGCGCAGCAGAGCCGC
The DNA here is from genome assembly GCA_027917425.1 of Gastrophryne carolinensis. Classification (NCBI taxonomy): domain Eukaryota; kingdom Metazoa; phylum Chordata; class Amphibia; order Anura; family Microhylidae; genus Gastrophryne; species Gastrophryne carolinensis. The sequence continues at coordinate 7,735,155 of CM051241.1, forward strand.
AGCCAATGGTAGGTGGACAGGGTAGTGCTGTGTGTATGGAGCCCCTGGTATGTACTGGTGGTAACCTCTCTCTATTTACTATTATCAGAGCCCCCCAGAAGCGCCCGGAGCTCCCTCACCCACAGCCGCCCGTCCAGCGCCATGGAAAGCGTCTCATCTTTTCTGTCGGTGGGCACAGAGGCAGCGCCATTCTCTATCCAGCCAATCAGTGGCACCGTTCCGGCCGGGGAGATGCAAGAACTGCTCATTAAGTTCTCTCCTGTGGAAGTTGGCGAGTTTGAGGGTCACCTGACCTGCAGGTAAGTCCCAGGCCTAAGTCGCCATAATCGTACACATAGCCATGTGTGTAGTGACGCTGTGCCTCTCTTTTTCAGCATCTCTAACCTGCTGCCTGGGCAACCAGAGCCCCGCCTCCTGGTACGAGGGCGTAGTCTCCTGCCCTTTTGCCACTTCCAGCTCGAGGACTCCGACTACATCAGCAGCGGCAGGCGTAACCCAGAGCTGTGCGGGCCCCGCGGAGCCCCTTCAGGGACCACCCTGGATCCGAATACCCGAGTAGTTGAGTTCATCTGTGTGGGGGTGAGAAGCAGGAATGTGCGGTGAGTGTAAAGATGGAGAAGTGACCACCTTAACCTTTACTGACTAAATACAGGCTTGCTGAGGATAAATCTTCATTGATTGGTCGGTGCTGGGCAATACAGACTCCTATTACACCCCCATGTTGGTCACAGGCCTAGTGCCAACACTAATTGCCCCAGTGGTCACCACAGGGGCCCCACAGTCATTCTCCAGCATTCAGCTTAGCCTATCAGAGAAGACGCAACACTCCTGTGGGCATTGATTAACTCAGAGGAGTTATGGTGTGGCCCTTATCCCAAAGCCCGTATTTTATGCTAATTAAAGGGACATACCAGATTCTCCTCTCTCCCTATGTTGCCTGTCAGGGGCATACCCCCCTCCCTCACAGCCAGCATGGGAAGAGCAGAAAGCAGGTAATGTAACCCCTTACCTGGAACGTTCCCTCTCAATATGGATAAGGGATCGTTTCTCTGCTGATTTAAGCAGGAACAAAGCTCCAACCCCTTCCCAAGTGCTGGAACCAACCTCAGACTCCCTTCCCAAGTGCTGGAACCAACCTCAGACCCCCTTCCCAAGTGCTGGAGCCAAGCTCCAACCCCTCTCCAAGTGCTGGAACCAACCTCAGACCCCTTCCCAATTGCTGGAACCAACCTCAGACCCCCTTCCCAAGTGCTGGAACCAACCTCAGACCCCCTTCCCAAGTGCTGGAGCCAAGCTCCAACCCCTCTCCAAGTGCTGGAACCAACCTCAGACCCCTTCCCAATTGCTGGAACCAACCTCAGACCCCCTTCCCAAGTTCTGGAATCAACCTCAGACCCCCTTCCCAATTGCTGGAACCAACCTCAGACTCCCTTCCCAAGTGCTGGAACCAACCTCAGACCCCCTTCCCAAGTGCTGGAGCCAAGCTCCAACCCCTCTCCAAGTGCTGGAACCAACCTCAGACCCCTTCCCAATTGCTGGAACCAACCTCAGACCCCCTTCCCAAGTTCTGGAATCAACCTCAGACCCCCTTCCCAATTGCTGGAACCAAGCTCCAACCTCTTCCCAAGTGCTGAAACCAACCTCAGCCCCCCTTCCCAAGTGCTGAAACCAACCTCAGCCCCCCTTCCCAAGTGCTGGAACCAACCTCAGACCCCCTTCCCAAGTGCTGGAACCAACCTCAGACCCCCTTCACAATTGCTAGAACCAACCTCAGACCCCCTTCCCAGTTACTTGAACCTATCTGTAACCCCCTTCCCAAGTGGTGGAAGCAAACTCTGACCCCTTCCTAAATGTTGGAACCAACGTCCAACCCCTTCCCAAGTGCTTGAACCAACCTCTGACCTCCTTCCCAAGTGCTGGAAGCAACCTTGACCTCCTTCCCAAGTACTGGGACCAAGTTCTGGCCCCTTTACCAAGTGTTGAAACCAACCTTCATCCCCTTTCCAGTTACTGGAACTAACCTTCATCCCCCAAGCTCCTGTCCCTTCCCAAGTGCTGAACCAAGTTTCTGCCCCTTCCCAAGTGATGGAACTAACCTTTGGCCCCTTCTTAACTGCTGGAACTAGGCTTCTGCCCCTCACCAAGTGATGGAACCAAGTTTCAGCAACTTCCTGTTCCTTAGAACCAACCACTTCCCAAGTGCTACAACCAGATTCTGCCCCCTTCCCAAGTGCTGAAACCAACCTTTGACCCCCTTACCAAGTGCTGAAACCAACCTTTGACCCCCTTACCAAGTGCTGAAACCTGTATTTTATGCTAATTAAAGGGACATACCAAGTTCTCTCTCCCGATGTTGGCTGTCAGGGGTATGCCTCCCCCCCTCAGAGCCAGCATGGGAAAAGCAGAAAGCGGCTAATGTAATCCCTTACCTGGAACGTTCCCCCTGAATATGGATGAGGGATCGTTTCTCTGCTGATTTCGCGCTGTTGTGTTTTGTAGGAGCTTTAGTATCGTGAACCCCACCAGCAAAGCTTACACTTTCCTCTGGACCTGTGAGGACCCCCTGTGCCCCCAGCGCCCCCCGGCCTTCCGTTGTCTGACTGAGCGGGGAGTGATCCAGCCGGAGAAGAAGGTGGAGGTGAGACTGCTGATCTAGATTTATGGAGAGCTCCCAGAGTTCCTCTGACGCGAGTGCAGTGAGGAGGATCTGCCGTAGGCCGCGCCAGGGACCATGCCTCAGTTCTGCTAATGAGACCTTTCTCCCGTTCTCTCCTCAGATCACCTTCGAGTTTATTCCCGACGTCTTGGATATCTCGGAATCCTTCTGGTCCTTCACCATCCTTGAGCAGAACATCTGTGTGCCGTTCCTGCTCGTAGGCAATGCCCTAGAACCTTCTGTATCCCTGGACAGATCCCACCTCAATTTCCGCTCTCTGCTGATAGGTAGGTGCCATCCAGTCTGGGTGCAGTGTCTGGATGGCAAGTGGATGTCTCATGTAACCCCAGGATCATACCAGTGGTCAGTCCTGAGAGAAGAGGGCCTGGCATGGATGCTGGTCACCAGTGTCTTCATCTGAGGGGAGACTATAGTGATATGAAGTAGGTGCGCAGCCGCTGTGGTACAATGTGATCCAAAATAGTAGAATAAAACAGCACTCAAGGATTACACTTAAATCAAACTATATTAGAAAATCCAAGTGGGAAAAAACATGCAGAACTCAAGAACTCGACGTTTTGAGGCCCAGGGAAGTCATTTGCTCAAGGCTAATGCATGTGGGTCTAAAAAAGAACAAAAAAAAAATTGAAACCGCTGAAGTAGGTGCACGGCTGCGGTGGCACTGCAGTTCCCGCACGAGCATACTTGGCTTGTGTAACAGTCACTAAACTCGCAATAGCGTCTCAGTGGGCCCCTTGTGGTGTGGCATGACACTTCATCAAGGGTGGTAAATACTGGCAAAGAATAGAATGAAAAAAAAATAATAGAAGGAATGACAGAAAGTGTAAAAGAAATAGAGGGAATGACAGAAAGCGAACAAAGAATGAAGTAATAGAAGTAATGACAGAAAAAAAAGAAAGCAAGAAAGAAAAGAGGGAAAAAGAATGACATCAGAAAGAAAGAATCTAAGAAAAAAAGAAAGCAAATGACAGAATGGATTAGAGACAGAAACAAAGAATAAATGGAAAGAAATAAAGTAATATAAAAAATGAAAGGAAAGATGGAAAGAACAAAAGCATAGAGGAAATGACAGAAAAAAAGAAAGCAGAAATTTATAGATATGGAATGGCAGAAAAAGCAATACCGCCTGCGGCCCCCCCAGAGAGAGGGGACTGGGGAAACTCAGCAGAGGGGAGGGCCGGAGTGTCCCATGTGTGGATGATGCAGAATCATGAACACCAGGCAGGAACTGCTGAAGATCTGCAAGGCAATATGGAGTTAAAGCTGGCTGTAACTGAGGAGAGCCAGCGTGGCAGAGTGCTACACCACGCACTGGTTTCAGTCTGCCCACACATCTGGTTTGCGCTGGAGCACTCCACAAGTGGGGGTTGACTATGCTGTGGAATAGTCGGGGTCCTACTACTGTTGCCAGTGAGTCCAAATTTGGGGAAGTCCAGTCCGGGTTTTAGAGGAAGCTCATGCAGGGAAGCCAAAGAGTCCAGAGCCAGAGGATGCCATAATCCAGTGCCAGAGTTCAGAGAGCCAAAACAGGTAGTCATCCAAGCAGGGAGTCAAGAGCCAGAGAGAGATCCAAAGCCGGGGGGTCAGAGCCAGAGGGGGGTCGTAATCCAAGAGCCAGAAGGTCAGAGACGGAGCGGGTTCTAATCCAAAGCCAGAAGTCAGATCCGAAAGTTAAACCAGGAAGTCACACAGGAACAGAGGCAAGCGTCACTCCCAAAAGATCTGCAGGCCCCATTATAAAGGGCCTTAAGCGCACCCACCAGCTGACGTGAGTAGGACAAGTCTCCTATCATGACAGAAAGAAAGAATAAAAGAAAGAAAGGGAAGAAAAAAGAAAGAAAAGGATTAGCATAATGAACGGATGAAAGAAAGAAACAAAGAATAGATGGGAAGAAAGTAAGAGATAAAATAGAACAATAGAAGGACTGACAGAAATAATAGAAGGAAAGAAAGAAACAGAATGCCAGAAGGAACAGATGAAAGAGAGAAACAAAGAATAGAAGGACTCAAAAAAAGAATGGCTCTCCCAATAGCCAATCTGCCCTTTGCTGACAGATCTTAGTCCTGGTTACCGCGCGGCCCTGCGTCCTGCATAGGGGCTGCCCAGGTTAGAGGTAATGAGGTGGGGCCTGGCACCTGCACGGCTCCACCCAGTGCTGACACTTGCCCTGGCTTAATTTCATAAAATTGCAACTTTATAGATTCTTAACATCCACTGTAGGCCCCCTGTATCGCCAACTGAACCAAATATTTCCAAGTTCTGATACAGCTTTGTTAAACGATTGATGAGATAACAAGCTTTTAATTTAATAATCAGGACTTAATTGGATAATGAACACTTGGTTGTGTGATGAGCGAAACGTCTTAATTGAATAACAAGTGATTTGAAGTTTACTTTTGAAGTAAATGCAGTCAAAGGTTACATACTCTGATACCATCAGCATTAATACAACTTACTGTCTCAAAGCACTAGAGACTATTGTCTGAATATAATAAAAAATTGCTCCTCAATCACAGAGCATCACCACTGTAATCCACCTTTGATGATTGTCATACTGGAGATGCAACGTCACACAGGTGAAAATGTCAAACAAACATTATCCTGACAGAGAGGCGTCTACCTGTCTTATACCTTCTTGCCAATGGGAGGGGCCAAGCTGCCATAAGCTACGTTAGTTTTTTTCTAGAACTTGCTAGAAGTTTTAGATATTTTCAAAAGGCTTAAAGTGGACCAACACCCAGAATTTTCACTATCATGGGTTTTGGTCCACTTCCGCGGGGGTGCCCTCCTGCATGAAACCCCCCAGAACGCCCGGAAAAACTCAACTCACCTCGCCACGCTCCTATGGCGCATGCGTGGGCCTCGTCCAATCAGCGCACTCGGAGCCGTTGTGGTATGCACGTACAAGGGACGGACAACCACAGCGGCTCCGAGCACGCTGGCGGACGCATCTCGCGCTTCCCTTCAACAGAGAGCGCGCCCACGCCGGCCATTCACAAACGGCCGGCGCGGGCGCGCGCCCTGCTGGAGAGAAGCGTGAGATGCGGACACGGCCCGCGCATGCGCCGATGCACCAAACTAGGTACAGAATTAGAACCGGCTCACAAAACCGCACACAGAGGTAGGTTACTGCGGGCTCAGCAATAAAGGAAAACCAGGTAAATGGAAATCTAAGGTTCTGACCCACTTAGGGACCCCATTGCTGGACTCATGGGATGCCTGGCGTCCAGCCCAATCGTATCCAAAGCCATACGACCCCCCTGCCCAAAGTTATAACCCCTAAAGGGTTTTAGGGCTGAAAGCACGCTTCAGAACAGTGGGAGGGGGCAACCCGTCCCCCAGATGGGAGGGGTGGAGGTTTGACACCTGCTTAAAAGTGAGCTAGGGGGATGAGAATGGGGTCACTTATCTGGAGAGGTCACGATTCACACGTGCTGGAGGTGTCCATCCACAAGCTTGCCACTTACCTCTTGTGGGAGCTCTCCATCACCGCTACTCTGCAACTGCATATTAAGGTAACTGACCATTGTCTCTCTGTGTAACTCACTGTAACCTTCTCAGAACAGCATTTGTATCATTTCATATTCCATCATTGCCAAATGTTTGTTATCACTGCCTAGTGTGCGCTCATTGCATTAAAACCTATATTTAAACTTGAGCGATCTGTTAGCCTTGAGCCAAGAATCTGTGTCCGCAGGCTTCGGGCCTGGTGTTTCTGATAGGAGGGACTCGGACAAGTGTTTTGGGAAACGCGGTCTGTGTGTCCGGAGGTCCCTGGTTTATAGTGGGATCACGTGACCCGCGGTTCCCTGACACTGATATAATTTGATTGAACCTTAATCTTTGAGTACTGTCTCATCAGGACCCTGAGCCCCCGCCCCCTCCCCTGAGCTTCTGTGAATTTATCACATTTGGTTTCCTCTGTGACAGGTCAGGAGGTCCAGGAATCTGTTCATCTCATAAGCAGCGAGGACGCGCCGCTCCGCTTCACCATCCGGGAGGAGTCGTGTTTCTCAGAGGGCCACAGCCAGCGTTTGTCGGTGACGCCCCTGGAGGGCGCCATCCCCCCGAGGGGCAGGTAAGGGCCTGGAGCCGGAGGCGGGCATCATCCTGTTACATACACTAATCATACCCGGGCCGGTCTCTCAGCTGCACCTTAGATTAGGCGGATTTCCCACAATGCACCACCCCCCACATAGCAGTACATGTGGCCCTAACTCTGTGTCACTGCCAGGGCTGGCGTCAGCACTGGGAAGGTGCCGGGGCCCCTGTACCTTGGAGGGCCCCTCATCATTCCCTCTACCCTGGGCAGTCTCTGTGCAGGACGCAGGGACGAGCAGTAACCAGGACTAAGGACTGGCAGCCAGGGGAAGAACCTTTCTTTCGTTAGTCCTTCTATTCTTTTTTTTTTTTCTTTCTATCCTTTGTTTCTTAAATCTGTTTTTCTGCCATTTCTGTATTTCTTTCCTTCTGTTATTTCTGTCAGTCATTCTATTCTTTGTTTCTTTACTATTTACTTTGTTTCTTTACTCTTTACTTTGTTTCTATCTGTTCTTTGTTGTCTTTTCTTTTTTTCTTTCTATCTATTCTTTGTTTCTTAAATCGGTTTTTACTGCCGTTACTTTTCTTTGTTTCTTATTTCCTGCTGTGATTTCTGGCAGTCCTTCTAGTCTTTGTTTCTTCCCTTCTAGCCTTTTACTTCCTTCCATCTATTCTTTGTTTTATTTCTTTCATCTGTTCATTTTGCTATTCCTTTTCTTTGTTTCTTCCCTTCTAGTCTTTGTTTCTTCCCTTCTAGTCTTTGTTTCTTCCCTTCTAGTCTTTGTTTCTTCCCTTCTAGTCTTTGTTTCTTCCCTTCTAGTCTTTGTTTCTTCCCTTCTAGTCTTTGTTTCTTTACTCTTTACTTTGTTTCTTGACTTTTTTCTTTCTATCTGTTCTTTGTTGTCTTTTCTTTTTTTCTTTCTATCCTTTGTTTCTTAAACCTGTTTTTACTGCCATTACTTTTCTTTGTTTCTTATTTCCTGCTGTGATTTCTGGCAGTCCTTCTATTCTTTGTTTCTTCCCTTTTAGTCTTTGTTTCTTACCTTTTAGTCTTTGTTTCTTCCCTTCTAGTCTTTTACTTCCTTCCATCTATTCTTTGTTTTATTTCTTTCATTTGTCCATTCTGCTATTCCTTTTCTTTGTTTCTTCTTTCCTATTGTTATTTCTGTCATCCCTTCTATTCTTTGTTTCTTTCCTTCTATTCCTTTTTTTTACTGTCAACCCTTATGTTTTTTCTTTCTTTTTTTCCTTCAATCTCCATTCCGCTCGCCCCCCTCACACCCACCCGCTTGCCCCCCTCACACCCACCCGCTTGCCCCCCTCACACCCACCCACTCGCCCCCCTAACACCCACCCACTCGCCCCCCTAACACCCACCCACTCGCCCCCCTAACACCCACCCACTCGCCCCCCTAACACCCACCCACTCGCCCCCTCACACCCACCCACTCGCCCCCTCACACCCACCCACTCGCCCCCTCACACCCACCCTCTCGCCCTCTTTGTGCCGGCAGAGTCGCGCTCCTCGCCCGGTTCCGCCCGTCCCAGGTGGGCGAGGTCAACTTCAACCTCGTCTGCGACGTCAAGACCAAAACCGAGCCGCTCTCCCTGAACGTCAAGGCCCACGCCCACGCCACCGAGGCCTGCGTCCAGTGCCGGGACCCCGCAGGGACCACCACCGACCTGTCCACCCAGCAGCCCAATGACTTGGACCTGGGACAGGTAAGTGCTGCTAAGTAGCCATTGTATATGCTTTATGGGGGACAGGTAAGCGCTGCTACGTAGTCATTGTGTATATGCTGTATGGGGGACAGGTAAGCGCTGCTACGTAGTCATTGTGCATATGCTGTATGGGAGAATTAGGGGGCGGGGTTTTGCCCCGGCATCCCTCCCGCCTCTTCATTATTCTCTTTCATTTGATAGGTGGATGTTAATGGCAGCTCCGCCCTCCAGCTCAGCATCATCAATAATGGGAGATTCTCCTTCAGCTTCACCTCAACGCTCACCTCACCCCGCTCGCTTCAGGGCTACTTTAACCTGATGCCGAGCCACGGCTGCGTGGCCCCCGGAGACAAGGCCGCGCTGTCACTGACCTTTAACCCCACCAGGAGATGCGTCATCAGCGACACCCAGCTCGTCATCAAGGTAACCTGCGGGTGTATGTGCCACATCCAAGATGGCCGCACTGACCAGACATGGGTGACAATGAGGCCCACATCCAATATGGCCGCACTGACTAGACATGGGTGACATGAGGCCCACATCCAATATGGCCGCACTGACCAGGTACTGAGGACGTAGAGCCCCACATCCAATATGGCCGCACTGACCGGATACGGGTGACACGAGCCCCACATCCAATATGGCCGCACTGACCAGACATGGGTGACATGAGGCCCACATCCAATATGGCCGCACTGACCAGACATGGGTAACATGAGGCCCACATCCAATATGGCCGCACTGACCAGGTACTGAGGACGTAGAGCCCCACATCCAATATGGCCGCACTGACTGGTATCCAGGTGTCATAGGGCCCCACATCCAATATGGCCGCACTGACCGGATACGGGTGACACGAGCCTCACATCCAATATGGCCGCACTGACCAGACATGGGTGACATGAGGCCCACATCCAATATGGCCGCACTGACCAGGTACTGAGGACGTAGAGCCCCACATCCAATATGGCCGCACTGACCAGGTACTGAGAACGTAGAGCCCCACATCCAATATGGCTGCACTGACTGGTATCCAGGTGTCATAGGGCCCCACATCCAATATGGCCGCACTGACTGGGATCCGGGTGACATAGGGCCCCACATCCAATATGGCCGCACTGACGGGTATCCAGGTGTCATAGGGCCCCACATCCAATATGGCCGCACTGACTGGTATCCAGGTGACATAGGGCCCCACATCCAATATGGCCGCACTGACTGGTATCCAGGTGTCATAGGGCCCCACATCCAATATGGCCGCACTGACGGGTATCCAGGTGACATAGTGCCCCACATCCAATATGGCCGCACTGACTGGGATCCGGGTGACATAGGGCCCCACATCCAATATGGCCGCACTGACGGGTAACCAGGTGTCATAGGGCCCCACATCCAATATGGCCGCACTGACGGGTAACCAGGTGTCATAGGGCCCCACATCCAATATGGCCGCACTGACTGGTATCCAGGTGACATAGGGCCCCACATCCAATATGGCCGCACTGACTGGAATCCGCGTGACATGGGGCCCCACATCCAATATGGCCGCACTGACTGGGATCCAGGTGTCATAGGGCCCCACATCCAATATGGCCGCACTGACTGGTATCCAGGTGTCATAGGGCCCCACATCCAATATGGCCGCACTGACTGGGATCCGGGTGACATAGGGCCCCACATCCAATATGGCCGCACTGACGGGTATCCAGGTGTCATAGGGCCCCACATCCAATATGGCCGCACTGACTGGTATCCAGGTGTCATAGGGCCCCACATCCAATATGGCCGCACTGACTGGGATCCGCGTGACATGGGGCCCCACATCCAATATGGCCGCACTGGCTATGGCCGCACTTTGCACCCAGGATTGGACGTAGCCCTCCTACAGCCTGCCTGCGTGTTTGTGTCTCTGCAGATAGAGGGCGGCGTGGAGGTGGTGTGTCAGATCCGCGGGTGCGCGGTGCAGCCTGGGGTGCACTTCTCCTTCACAGAACACGACTTCGGCCATTGCTTCATCTACCGCGATGGGATGCGGCCGGTGCACAAATCTCTTCTCATCACCAACAAGGATGAGCGGGATGTCAGGTGGGTGCAATGCATGATGGTCCCAGACAGCGGGATGTCAGGTGGGTGCATTGCATGATGGTCCCAGACAGCGGGACGTCAGGTGGGTGCAATGCATGATGGTCCCAGACAGCGGGATGTCAGGTGGGTGCATTGCATGATGGTCCCAGACAGCGGGACGTCAGGTGGGTGCAATGCATGATGGTCCCAGACAGCAGGGTGTCAGGTGGGTGCAATGCATGATGGTCCCAGACAGCGGGACGTCAGGTGGGTGCAATGCATGATGGTCCCAGACAGCAGGGTGTCAGGTGGGTGCAATGCATGATGGTCCCAGACAGCAGGGTGTCAGGTGGGTGCAATGCATGATGGTCCCAGACAGCAGGACGTCAGGTGGGTGCAATGCATGATGGTCCCAGACAGCAGGGTGTCAGGTGGGTGCAATGCATGATGGTCCCAGACAGCAGGGTGTCAGGTGGGTGCAATGCATGATGGTCCCAGACAGCAGGGTGTCAGGTGGGTGCAATGCATGATGGTCCCAGACAGCAGGGTGTCAGGTGGGTGCAATGCATGATGGTCCCAGACAGCGGGACGTCAGGTGGGTGCAATGCATGATGGTCCCAGACAGCGGGACGTCAGGTGGGTGCAATGCATGATGGTCCCAGACAGCGGGACGTCAGGTGGGTGCAATGCATGATGGTCCCAGACAGCGGGACGTCAGGTGGGTGCAATGCATGATGGTCCCAGACAGCAGGGTGTCAGGTGGGTGCAATGCATGATGGTCCCAGACAGCAGGGTGTCAGGTGGGTGCAATGCATGATGGTCCCAGACAGCAGGACGTCAGGTGGGTGCAATGCATGATGGTCCCAGACAGCAGGGTGTCAGGTGGGTGCAATGCATGATGGTCCCAGACAGCGGGACGTCAGGTGGGTGCAATGCATGATGGTCCCAGACAGCGGGACGTCAGGTGGGTACAATGCATGATGGTCCCAGACAGCGGGACGTCAGGTGGGTGCAATGCATGATGGTCCCAGACAGCGGGACGTCAGGTGGGTGCAATGCATGATGGTCCCAGACAGCAGGGTGTCAGGTGGGTGCAATGCATGATGGTCCCAGACAGCAGGGTGTCAGGTGGGTGCAATACATGATGGTCCCAGACAGCAGGGTGTCAGGTGGGTGCAATGCATGATGGTCCCAGACAGCGGGACGTCAGGTGGGTGCAATGCATGATGGTCCCAGACAGCGGGACGTCAGGTGGGTGCAATGCATGATGGTCCCAGACAGGAGGACGTCAGGTGGGTGCAATGCATGATGGTCCCAGACAGCGGGACGTCAGGTGGGTGCAATGCATGATGGTCCTCAGGGGCCCCAGGGCAGTAGCATGGCCATAAAGGGCCGGAGTGAGGAGGCGCGTGTTCCTGGCAAGTGACACGTTGTGTTTTCTCTGCAGCCTGGATTGTCTGTACAGTAACACCTCCCACATGGTGGCGCAATTCTCTGCGGACGTTCTGCCCCCTGGAGGGGCAATAGAGGTCCCCGTCACCTTCTACCCCCGGGCGGCCGTCCTATACCAGGAGGAGCTCGTCTTCCAGATGAACGGCCATAGCAGGCAGAGCGTCATCTTCCGAGGCCGGGGCGTGGAGATGAAGGTGAGGCCCTGTGTCTGTCTATATAATGTCGCACACAGCGGCAGTCACGTCGCACGCTTACAATCTCACATCCTCCCGGCAGGTGGAAGTCGCTGATCCCCGGCATAAGGTGACCAGCTTCGGCGCCGTCGCCATTGGTCAGACCATAAAGAAGATCGTCCCCATTGTGAATAGGAGCGCGGCGCCCGTCACCTGCACCTTCAGCCTGAGCGCCAGCTCCCCCGCGCTGCAAGACCCCAAGGTAACCGCGCTCTGAGCCTGGTCATGTGACCAGGGCATGTTTACAATGTAATAAACTCATACAAATGTTTTCTATATCCAATATAGAAGGTAAGTAGAAATCATATAAGTCCAATGTCATCATATAGGTCCGACCTCATCATATAACTCATCATATAAGTCTGACCTCATCATATAACTCATCATGTAAGTCTGACCTCATCATATAAGTCTGACCTCATCATATAACTCATCATGTAAGTCTGACCTCATCATATAAGTCTGACCTCATCATATAAGTCTGACCTCATCATATAACTCATCATGTAAGTCTGACCTCATCATATAACTCATCATGTAAGTCTGACCTCATCATATAAGTCTGACCTCATCATATAACTCATCATGTAAGTCTGACCTCATCATATAAGTCTGACCTCATCATATAACTCATCATATAAGTCTGACCTCATCATATAACTCATCATGTAAGTCTGACCTCATCATATAAGTCTGACCTCATCATATAACTCATCATATAAGTCTGACCTCATCATATAACTCATCATATAAGTCTGACCTCATCATATAACTCATTATGTAAGTCTGACCTCATCATATAAGTCTGACCTCATCATATAACTCATCATATAAGTCTGACCTCATCATATAACTCATCATGTAAGTCCGACTTCATCATATAAGTCCGACAATATCATATAAGTCTTTCCTCATCATATAAGTCCAACGTCATCATATAGGTCCGACGTCATCAAAGCCATCTGTAACATCCAATAACTATTGTTGCTCTGCACAATATGAAGAGATGCACATTTGATATGTTTTTACTTGCAGAACCTGTTTGGAACAACCATGTAACCAGCGGCTTATTGGGGCCAAAAATCAGCCCTAGATTTGACCAGGCCATGGCCGGCCCGAGACATCCCTGCTTAGCCCCCCCCCAACCATGATGCCAGGGCTATAGCATTGGGGGCCGGGGTTCCTTGGCTTGTGGGTACAGTGGGGCAGGGTACAGGGGGCTGAGAGCGGGGCTAAGGGGCAGGTATTGAATGTGAGTGAAAAAAGCAGTCAACCAACTGATCCCAAAGCAGTTCAGCCCACCGGGCATTGTCCCGGGTCTCCCTATGCCCAGTCCACCCCTGCATGTAACTATAGCAGTCCTTCAGACTGTAAGCTCGCAGGGGCGCGGCTCTCTTTCCTATTGTTTCCTGTGCTCACAACACTGGGTTTAAACCTTGTAGCATCTAGTTTGTGTTGTTCCCTGTACTATATGTTTTCACTTGTCTGTAATCACACCTTGTAAAGCACTACGAATGATGATGGCGCTAAATAAATAAACATTAATAATTTTTTATTATTAATAATAATAGTAATAATAATAGCAGGAAGTTCTCCATATGAAGTTTTAGTCGCCAGTAGATATACTTTGCTTCCCATTTCCTTGTTTTACTATATATTTACATTTTTACATATGTACATGTGTGTTTTTTAAAGCTGAACCTCAGTTGAACTATGACCCTCTCGCCCTGCCACCCTACCCTGGCACTGAGGCAAGGCGGAGGGGATAAATAAGAGGAAAGATACTATTTAATAAATATTTGCTGCACATTATTATCCAATATTTTTATTAGAGATTAATATTATAAATATCGCAAATACTAATAATCATATCAGCCCAACGGCCAATAATCTGAACCAATGGTCGCTGAGGCTCTCCTCATACATCCAGTAAAGTGTCCCAAGAAGAAATACTTAATCAAATTCCGCACATACAATCTATTGTGTGAGACACAATAAGATATAAAACTGGTTTAATTCACCAGCACAGTAAATAATCTTCACTAACCCAATATGTCCCCGAAGTTTCCCCAGATCACCTCAGATGTTACAGGCAGTTATTACATGATACGGTATTAGTTAGTTACAGTATAATAAATGTTATAGTGGAGAGAGAGAGATCACATGTTAGATACGTAATACAATATATTCCAGAAGTTTTCCCAGATCACCTTAAATGTTACAGGCAGTTATTACATGTTACGTTATAAAGTATAAATGTTATAATGTAGAGAGAGATCACAGGTAGATACTTAATCCAATATATTCCTGAAGTTTCCCCAGATCACCTTAAATGTTGCAGGCAGTTATTACATGTTACAGTATACGTTACAGTATAATAAATGTTATAATGTAGAGAGAGATCACAGGTAGATACTTAATCCTTAAAGTGGACCAACACCCAGGATTTTGACTATCCTGGGCTTTGGTCCACTTCGGCAGGGCACCCCGATCGGGGGTGCCCCGCTGTGTGAAACCCCCCAGAAACCCCGAAAAACTCACCTCTCCTCGCTCCCACGTGACCGCTGCAGCCAATCCCCGCTGATGGACAAGCGGGAGGCAGCGACAGACAAGAGAGCGCATTCACAAACGGCCGGCGCAGGTGCGCGTCCTGCTAGAGGGACGCGCGGGAGGCGGCGGGCGCCGCTGGATCGTGGATAAGGTAGGAATTTAGGGGTTTCTGGGGGGTTTCACACAGCGGGGCACCCCCGATCGGTCAGTCAGGGGTCTGATCGGTCCGGGAATCTTATAGATTCCCGGTCCGATCATGGGAGGGTGTTGGTCCACTTTAAATGTTACAGGCAGTTATTACTTGTTACGTTATAAGTTAGTTAAAGTATAAATGTTATAATGGAGAGAGAGGTCACAGGTAGATACTTAATCCAATATATTCCTGAAGCTTCCCCAGATTTAAATGTTACAGGCAGTTATTACATGTTACGTTATAAGTTAGTTAAAGTATAAATGTTATAATGGAGAGAGAGAGAGAGATCACAGGTAGATACTTAATCCAATATGTCCCCAAAGTTTCCCCAGATCACCTTAAAGTGGGCCAACACCCAGGGGTGATCGGCCCGGAAATCTATAAGATTCCCGGGCCGATCACCTCACACACCGCGGGACATCCGAGATCGGGATGTCCCGCGGGGTGTAACCCCCCAAACACCCCGAAAAACCTTACCTCTCCAGCCGCTGCTTCCGCCGCCGCCGCCTCACTCGCGCTCCTCCAGACGTGCCCGCGCCGGCCGTCTCTGAATGGCCGGCGCGGGCGTGCACACGTCAAGAGTGACGCGCGGGAGGCGGCGGCGGGCGCGATCCCTTGTCCGCCGACGGACGTCACTTGTCCGTCAGCGGGCATTGGACAGCGCAGTCACCTGGGATCGTGGAGAGGTGAGTTTTCGGGGTGTTTGGGGGGGTTTTGGGCAGCAGGGCACCCCCGATCGGGGTGCCCCAAGGAAGTGGACCAATACCCAGGATAGTCAAAATCCTGGGTGTTGGTCCACTTTAAATGTTACAGGCAGTTATTACCTGTTACGTTATAAGTTAGTTACTGTACAATAAATGTTATAATGGAGAGAGAGAGATCACAGGTAGATACTTAATCCAATATATTCCTGTAGTTTCCCCAGATCACCTTAAATGTTACAGCTCATTTATCAAATGATACGTTATAAGTAACAGTACAATTAATGTTATAATGGAGGGAGAGAGATCACAGGTAGATACCATTATGCTTCAGGTAGGGGAGGCTGTCCAGCATTCCCAGCCTCCTGCCTCCTAATCTACTAACACTAGGGGGTGTGGCCAGCATTCCCAGCCTCCTGCCTCCTAATCTACTAACACTAGGGGGTGTGGCCAGCATTCCCAGCCTCCTGCCTCCTAATCTACTAACACTAGGGGGTGTGGCCAGCATTCTCACCCTCCTGCCTCCTAATCTACTAACACTAGGGGGTGTGGCCAGCATTCCCAGCCTCCTGCCTCCTAATCTACTAACACTAGGGGGTGTGGCCAGCATTCCCTGCCTCCTAATCTACTAACACTAGGGGGTGTGGCCAGCATTCTCACCCTCCTGCCTCCTAATCTACTAACACTAGGGGGTGTGGCCAGCATTCCCAGCCTCCTGCCTCCTAATCTACTAACACTAGGGGGTGTGGCCAGCATTCCCTGCCTCCTAATCTACTAACACTAGGGGGTGTGGCCAGCATTCCCAGCCTCCTGTCTCCTAATCTACTAACACTAGGGGGTGTGGCCAGCATTCCCAGCCTCCTGCCTCCTAATCTACTAACACTAGGGGGTGTGGCCAGGATTCCCAGCCTCCTGTCTCCTAATCTACTAACACTAGGGGGTGTGGCCAGCATTCCCAGCCTCCTGCCTCCTAATCTACAAACACTAGGGGGTGTGGCCAGCATTCCCAGCCTCCTGCCTCCTAATCTACAAACACTAGGGGGTGTGGCCAGCATTCCCAGCCTCCTGTCTCCTAATCTACTAACACTAGGGGGTGTGGCCAGCATTCCCAGCCTTCTGCCTCCTAATCTACTAACACTAGGGGGTGTGGCCAGCATTCCCAGCCTTCTGCCTCCTAATCTACTAACACTAGGGGGTGTGGCCAGCATTCTCACCCTCCTGGGTGTGGATTTTTCTAATTGGTGGAACATTCCGGGTATTAAAAACGCACAAATATCTGCATATGTAAAAATAGATACTAATTAAACAGATCTATAGAAACATGGAAATGGGAAGGAAAGAATATCAGTCTGTCGGTGATTAAAAATATCCTCCTATCCATATGGAGAAGGACTTCCTGCTATATTTACATGATATGGAGAAGGACTTCCTGCTATGATATGGGGAAGGACTTCCTGCTATAATTACATGATATGGAGAAGGACTTCCTGCTATAATTACATGATATGGAGAAGGACTTCCTGCTATATTTACATGGTATGGAGAAGGACTTCCTGCTATAATTACATGATATGGAGAAGGACTTCCTGCTATGTTTACATGATATGGAGAAGGACTTCCTGCTATGTTTACATGATATGGAGAAGGACTTCCTGCTATATTTACATGATATGGAGAAGGACTTCCTGCTATGTTTACATGATATGGAGAAGGACTTCCTGCTATGTTTACATGATATGGAGAAGGACTTCCTGCTATGTTTACATGATATGGAGAAGGACTTCCTGCTATATTTACATGATATGGAGAAGCACTTCCTGCTATATTTACATGATATGGAGAAGGACTTCCTGCTATATTTACATGATATGGAGAAGGACTTCCTGCTATGTTTACATGATATGGAGAAGGACTTCCTGCTATGTTTACATGATATGGAGAAGGACTTCCTGCTATATTTACATGATATGGAGAAGGACTTCCTGCTATGTTTACATGATATGGAGAAGGACTTCCTGCTATATTTACATGATATGGAGAAGCACTTCCTGCTATATTTACATGATATGGAGAAGGACTTCCTGCTATATTTACATGATATGGAGAAGGACTTCCTGCTATGTTTACATGATATGGAGAAGGACTTCCTGCTATATTTACATGATATGGAGAAGGACTTCCTGCTATGTTTACATGATATGGAGAAGGACTTCCTGCTATATCTACATGATATGGAGAAGAACTTCCTGCTATATCTACATGATATGGAGAAGGACTTCCTGCTATATTTACATGATATGGAGAAGAACTTCCTGCTATATTTACATGATATGGAGAAGGACTTCCTGCTATATTTTCAGGGTTGTTCCAAAAGGCACACCATTAACTGCTTTCCCAGCATATAAAAGAACATCAGTACTAAAAGAGTTTTCCTATTGCTTTCCAGCCAGCAGCTTGTGTATGGGCGGGGCCACACGTATCCAGGTGATTCCATCATTTCCCCCCACTGATCCGCCATCTTTGTGTCCCCTCTGCAGGTCCTGAGCCTGTCGCCGTCCTCGGAGGTCACCATCCCAGCCAGCGGAGGCCTGTGTCACCTGGAGATGATCTTCTGCCCTCGTAGCCGCATGGCCCCGTTCTCGGAGGAGGTGGTGATGGAGTCCGGCGCGGCCACACGCTCCCTCCTGGTGGTGCGCGGGAGCAGCCAGGGCCTGGAGCTCAGCCTGGACCAAGACTATGTCGCCTTCGGTGCCGTGGTGCTGCAGAGCCGGGCCACTCGCAGGATTGTGCTGAGCAACACTGGAGAACTGGGGGCCAGGTACTGTCCCGGGGCATGATGGAAGTTGTAGTGACAGGGGGTTGGGTTCTCTCCCGGGGCATGATGGGAGTTGTAGTGACAGGAGGGTTTGTGTTCTCTCCCGGGGCATGATGGGAATTGTAGTGACAGGGGGTTGTGTTCTCTCCCGGGGCATGATGGGAGTTGTAGTGACAGGAGGGTTTGTGTTCTCTCCCGGGGCATGATGGGAATTGTAGTGACAGGGGGTTGTGTTCTCTCCCGGGGCATGATGGGAGTTGTAGTGACAGGAGGGTTTGTGTTCTCTCCCGGGGCATGATGGGAGTTGTAGTGACGGGGGGGTGTTCTCTCCCGGAGCATGATGGGAGTTGTAGTGACAGGAGGGTTTGTGTTCTCTCCCGGGGCATGATGGGAATTGTAGTGACAGGGGGTTGTGTTCTCTCCCGGGGCATGATGGGAGTTGTAGTGACGGGGGGGGTGTTCTCTCCCGGAGCATGATGGGAGTTGTGGTGACCTCTGGTTTCCTCTCTCGGCAGGTTCCAGTGGGACACCAGGAAGTTCCAGCCCGACTTCTCCATCTCCCCAGCGACCGGTTACATCACAGCCGGCTCTGATGTCACCTTCGATGTCACCTTCCACCCCCGGCAGCTCAGCTCTGATCTCCACTATGAGAACCTCACCTGCACCATTGAGGGGGGCAAAACTGTCACCCTCACCCTCTCCGGCTCCTGTGTGGGGCTCCCGCCCAGCAAAGAGGTGAGTGATGGGATGGTCCTAGAGTCACATGCCCAGTGCATGGGGTATTAGAGGGTAAACTTCTGAGGGGCAGTGGCCAGGTGGGGTATTAGAGGGGCAGCAGATAGGTGGGGTATTAGAATGTAAGCTTCTGAGGGGCAGTGGCCAGGTGGGGTATTAGAGGGGCAGCAGATAGGTGGGGTATTAGAATGTAAGCTTCTGAGGGGCAGTGGCCAGGTGGGGTATTAGAGGGGCAGCAGATAGGTGGGGTATTAGAATGTAAGCTTCTGAGGGGCAGTGGTCAGGTGGGGTATTAGAGGGGTAGCAGATAGGTTGGGTATTAGAGTGTAGAAGGGCAGCAGATAGGTGAGGTATTAGAGTGTAAGCTTCTGAGGGTGCAGCCGATAGGTGGGGTATTAGAATGTAGAGGGGCAGCAGATAGCTGGGGTATTAGAGTGTAGAGGGGCAGCAGATAGCCGGGGTATTAGAGTGTAGAGGGGCAGCAGATAGCTGGGGTATTAGAGTGTAGAGGGGCAGCAGATAGCTGGGGTATTAGAGTGTAAGCTTCTGAAGGGCAGCAGCAGATAGGTGGGGTACTAGAGGGTAAGTTTCTGAGGGGCAGCAGATAGGTGGGGTACTAGAGGGTAAGTTTCTGAGGGGCAGCAGATAGGTGGGGTATTAGAGGGCAGCAGATAAGTAGGGTATTAGAGTGTAAAGGGGCAGAAGATAGGTGGGGTATTAGAGCACAAGCTCATGAGGGGCAGCAGATAGGTGGGGTATTTGAGTGTTAGCTCTTGTGGTGCTGCGGTCTGATGATGTCATTGCCCCTCCCACAGGTGGTCAGCTTCCAGTGCCCAGTTCGGGGGCAGCAGACGCAGAGCGTCCTCCTCAGCAATAAGAGCGGCCAGACGTGGCACCTGCAGCCAATCATAGAGGGCGAGCACTGGCGCGGGGGCGAGCTGATCACGGTGGAGGCGCATCAGCAGAAGGCCTATGACATCACCTACCAGCCGCTGGTTATGACCTCAGAGGGGAAGAAGCACCAGGTAAGTGTGAGCCGCCCCCCTCCCCCGGAGGCATAGCCTCGTTTTACAGGTGCATAGCGGGAGGGCGGCCATGTTTTCCCTCCAGTCACCCGAGCTGAATTTTCTTTATTGCATGGCACGGCCTGCTTCGGTATTCATAACAGTTGGGTTATTCTGCCACAAGGTGGCGCAGTGGTACTGCAGAAAGCTGTGGCATCTCCCGGCCCCCTATAAAAACGGGATTAATCATAGAGTTCCCAGTGTTTCCTCTGCAGTGAAACTGCGAAGTTAGAAGATGGCTCTCTCTCTCGCGTAGGTGAGCGGGGCAACCAAGCCTGCGGCCCTGCAAGTCTATTTCCATCCGTTTCTGGACCCTCACTGCCTCCCAGCCTCGGCTGATGGTGAGGGGAGAGGAGCACTAGGGTCAAGTGCTCCAGGAGCGCTGCTCCAAGCCGCAGACCCTGTACCACAAAGGGTAGCCGGCCATAGGCTTTACTGTGAGCCTAATAGGGATGCGGAGTTCCTGTCCTAGCTTCTGAGGGGGTGAGTGTTTTGGGGACTGTGTCCCTTTCTTTTCGCGTAAAGCGTAGTCCCCCCGCGGCCCGCCCCTTGAGGTACCTCTGCCGGCGCCATTTTGGATTAGCTGCGCGTCTGGATTTCTCCCTTCTGGGCTGCAGCGCTGTTTCCTCCGGTGTGTCGCTTCATCCTGTGGTCTGTGCCTTGGTGACCCTGCGGTGTCTTTGGTCCGTGAGTCCCCCTTGGGGAGTTTTTTATTGGTCTCGTGGGGCATGTGCTGCGGGATGCTCATGTGTCGTTTTTACTTATGTCTTTCAGGCGGGATACCAGTGGGTTGTGGTTTCTCCCGGCTTTACTCCTTCCTCCCCCTATTCCCCCCCCCCCCATTTTTGCTTATCTGGGGTCATCCTGTGGTAAGGCATCCCGGGTGGCTTTTGTATTAGCCTTTACCCAGCGCTGGCCTATTGCGCCTGTGTTAATCACCATATGGAGGCTTCTGGGGATAGCGTGCTCGGGGGTCCTTCGGGGCAATCCCGGCTGTGTGCCATGTGTGGGGTATCCCCTATCAGCAATGATGTCATGGGTTGCTTGCCATGCGCTCAAAGTGTCCTTGCGCTCCAGCTTGGTTTGCCTGCATCGCTTCCCAGCTCTGCGCCCCCATCGGCATCACCTACCCCCCCACTGCTGCAATTGGCCCCCCAGTGAGAGGGATGCTAGCAGGGGGTCACAGTCTGATATGGCACTTCGTGTGGCCAACATTGAGAAGCAGCTTGCCGGGCCTACTCCTCGGGCAGGAAGCAGCACTTGACTTCCACTCCCTCACGCTCCACAGAGGAGTATGAGTTTGATGCCACTGGGGGACCTTATTCCCTAGAGGAAGGGGAACTGTTCCAGGACTCTGACTCCTCTGGGGACCAGCAGGAGGGTTGCATTAGTGACCCTGGGTCTGCGTCCAGGGAGGAATCATGGTACCCTGAGGACACTGATAATCTGCTGTCACAAATTTTTGAAATCTTGCACATTGCTCCCCCTAAAGTGGCTAAGAGGAAGCAGGGTGAGCTTTTTCATTCTGGTTAACAGCGTCTGGAGTTCCACTTCTATGGTGCTTAGGGAGTGGGAACGTCCTAACAGGCTGCCCGCTGTGCCCAAGGGATTGGATAAGAGGTATCCCTTTCCTGCTGATCTAGTAAAGTATTGGTCCTGTCCCCCTGAGATGGACGCTCGAATGGTCAGTCTAATACTTCGGTCATGCATTCCCCTGACACTACCACTCTGAAGGACAGCGAGGACCAGCGCATGGATCAGCTGGCCTGCCATGCTTTTACTTGTGTGGGGGCTGGACTGCGCCCGGCCTGTGCGGCTGCCATTACAGCTATTGCCCTTAAGAAACTGCTCAAGCGTCTCTGTGATGGCGCTATGGCTGGTAGGAGGAGGGAGGATTATAGGGCCCTCTTGCTTTGCTCTGATTTTGTTGCATTTATCCTTGCTGCCATGGATGATGTTGTGAGGCTGGGTCGTAGGGCCTCTGCACTTTTGGTGGCTGTGCGCCGCTCTGTTAGGTTACGTCAGTGGGCAGCTGCTGCTGCTGCTAAGAAGGCTCTTACTGGGCTCCCCTTTGCGGGGCTGCGGCTCTTTGGTGAGCGTCTTGATGTTTTGGCCAAGGATGGCAGGCTGCCTCAGCGTAGGAGGCAGCCCCAGCCTTTTCAGGGGACCTCCGTCTCCCTCCCCTCCCTTCGTTCTTCCAGAGGAGGTCGTGGCTCCCTCTTCTCAGGTAGCTGCAGAGTCTTGGGGCCAAGGCAGATCCCGTGGACGTCCTGGGGTTCCAAGCCCAAACCTCCTCCCAAGGCCCCCCAGGCATGAGGGGGCGCCCTCACCCATCCGGGTGGGGGGAAAGCTTTGCCTCTTTTCTCACGTCTGGAGGCTCCACGTTTCAGACCGATGGATTCAGGAGGTGGTGTCCTCCGGTTACAAGATAGTTTGCAGCCTGCCCCCCCCCCCCCAAGATTCATCAGATCCCGGATGTCTTTAAACCCCCTGTCAGCTCAAGGGTTACTTTCGGCGGTTCAATGCCTGCTGGAGTCAGGGGTCATTTGTCCGGTGCCCCATCAAGAACAGGGTCAGGGGTACTATTCTAATCTCTTCACGGTCCCCAAAAAGGACGGCTCTCTGCGGCCCATTCTGGACTTGAAGGGTCTCAACAAGTTTGTCAGATTCAAACATTTTTGCATGGAGACGCTACGCTCTGCTGTCGGTACCCTTCGCCCGGGCGACTTCATGACCACCATGGACATCAAGGATGCTTATCTTCACGTGCATATCTTCCCAGGTCATCAGAGATTTCTGAGGTTCGCGCTGCAGGATCAGCATTACCAGTTTGTCGCCTTACCCGGCGCCTCGGGTGTTCACCAAGGTGCTGGCGGGAGTGATGGCTCTGCTGCGAACCCGGGGCATTCGCATCCTTCCCTACCTGGACGACATCCTCATTGTGGCTCAGTCCTTTCATCAGGCCGAACAGGACACCCAGGTGGTGATCTCCACTCTGGAGTCCTTCGGCTGGGTGATCAATTTTCCCAAGTCTTCACTGTCCACGTCCTTGGTGAGGTCCTTTCTGGTCATGACTCTGGATACCTCTCAAGTCAAGGTGTTCCTTCCTCAGCAGAAGGTGGAGGGCCTTCAGAAGCAGACATGGGCTCTGCTCTTGTGTCCTCTTCCCTCTATCCGTCAGGGGATGCAGTTGGTGGGCCTGATGGTGTCCTGCTTCGAGGCAGTCCCCTTTGCTCAGTTTCACATGAGACCTCTCCAGTTGAACCTCTTGTCAGTTTGGGATCGGGACCCTGTGTCCCTGGATCAGGAATTTGCTTTGTCTCCTCTGGCCAGACAGTCCCTTTCGTGGTGGCTGGACTCAAGGAATCTTCTAGTGGGCAGGACCTTCCTGCCCCCGTGCTGGGAGACTGTCACCACGGATGCCAGTCTGACTGGCTGGGGAGGTTTTTGGAGGTCCCTACAGTTCCAGGGTCCTTGGGGCACCCAGGAGGCCCATGCCCCCATCAATGTCCTGGAACTGAGGGTGATCAGGTTGGTTCTGTCCCACCTGACCACACACCTTCAGGGTCGGGCTGTTCGGATCCGCTCAGACAACCAGACGGCGGTTGCCTACATCAACCCTCAGGTAGGGACTCGGAGCAAGCGAGCCTTCAAAGAAGTGTCTCTGATACTGTCTTGGGCGAAACAGAATGTCTCCTGCATCTCAGAGGTATACATTCCGGGGGTGGAGAACCAGGTGGCGGACTCCCTGAGCAGGGGGACGTCTCATCTGGGGCAATGGTCCCTCAACTACCAGGTGTTTCTCTCCCTGTGTCACCGCTGGGGTCAGCCAGATGTGGACCTGTTTGCGTCCCGTCACAATCACAAACTTCCAAGGTTTGTCTCCCTGTCACAGGATCCTCTGGCTTTCACCACGGATGCCCTGGCAATGTCTTGGGCGGAGTTTCGGCTTTCCTATGTGTTCCCTTCGTTCCCTCTACTGGGCAGGGTCATGCGCAAGATTGCCCAGGAGGGGGTGTCAGCCATCCTGGTGGCCCCCTGTTGGCCAAGAAGGCTGTGGTTCGCAGATGTCGTGCAGTTGGCAGTAGACCAGTACGTCTTGCCCAGGGATCCAGATCTTCCCACTCAGGGACGGCTACGCCATTCCAATTTACAAACGCTGGCTTTAACGGCTTGGCTGCTGCAACCTACATCTTGACAGAGAAGGGGTTGCCTGCCTCTGTTGTGGATACCATGATTCGGGCTAGGAAGAAGTCCTCGTCCTTTATCTATAACAGGGTCTGGCAGGCTTACATTGCCTGGTGTGAGTCCAAGTCTTTTCCCTATCGGTCTTTTTCCATTCCCAGGATTCTGGAATTTTTGCAACATGGTTTGGATTCTGACCTTCAACTAAGTACTCTCAAAGGCCATGTTTCAGCTCTGGCAATTTTTTTTCCAAAGATCCTTTGCCAACCACCGGTTGGTTAAAACTTTTTTCCAGAGTGTTACTCATGTGTGTCCACCTCGTAAGCCTATGCTACCAGTCTGGGACTTGAATCTGGTGTTGTCTGCTCTGCAGGGTCCTCCCTTTGAGCCTATCCGTGGGGCTGCTTTGCCCATTCTGACTTTTAAGGTGGCCTTTTTGGTGGCTATCACTTCTGTAAGGTGAGTTTCTGAGCTGGCGGCGCTTTCCATCAAACCTCCTTATTTTGAGAAGCATCAGGATAAGGTGGTTTTTCGGATTTCTTGCCTAAGGTCGTGTCTGCCTTTCATCTCAATCAGGACATTGTCTTGCCTTCATTGTGTCCCAATCCTGCCAATTCCAAGGAGCGAACACTGCATTCTCTGGATGTGGTCAGGGCTCTGAAGATTTATTTGGTTGCTACTGAGACTTTCAGGAAGTCTGATGCTCTATTCTAAGTATGTCACACACCCCGCTTCAAGACATTCATTACATGTGGGTTATACTGACCTGTAGATGGCGATATTGCAGAGATGCAAAGGAAAAAAAGAGAGCCCCTCCCGGTCCATAAATACCTGGGACCTCCCACTCATTACCCAGTTTTTTCATCTCTGCAGACGGCGAGCAAGTCAGAAGATGATGTCTCCTCCTTGCACAGGGGGATTTCAGGTAGCCGGGATGATCCCCGGCCCGTTATTTTTTTCTATTGCCGCCCGGATCCCTTTTCTATTTACCCTGCCTCCCAGCCTAGGCTGCTGGTCCGGGCGAGGGTAGCATGGCACCCTAGGTGCTTAGGAGCTAAGCTCCACCGTGAGACCCTATACTAGAGGGTAGGCGGATAATCGGGTTGGTGACCCCGGTTTTGGGATGCCCTGTCCCTTGGCCTTCCACCCTGGTGGTTTTCTCCCCTCTCCGGATGCCCTTCTCCTTAGTGGGGGGGGGGCGACCCGTCTCCCGCAAGGTCTCTCTGTTTGTCTGAATGCTTGTGCTTGTGTTTTTACTGACCAGCGCCGCGGCTGCTCCAATCGCCGCGGCGCCGGCCGTTACTAGCATGGGCGAGCTTCTCCCCTTCGGTGTGGTGGTTGACGCCAAACGCCCGGCCCCGCCCCCGGGGGGCGACCCGTCTCCCTCAAGGTCTGTCTTGTGGTTTTTACTGACCGGTGCCGCGGCTGCTGCAATCACCGCGGCGCCGGCCGTTACTAGCATGGGGGAGCTTCTCCTCTTCGGTGCGGTGGTTGAGGGGGTCGGGGCTGGGCGTTTGGCGCGCCGCCGCGGCCCGCCCCCGTGCGGCTGGCGCCGCTGCCGAGCCCGGCCTCTGGCTGGGAACCGTGTCGTGTGAAGGAGGGGGGGCGGAGCAGAGCGCGACGCGCGAACCGCGCTGGCCACGCCCCCCTTCTCCTCTCTCCTGCCCTGTCAGCATCATGGGCTTTTCTGTGGATGCCATAGCTGCGTTGTGAGTGGCCCTGTTTTACTATACGTATAAGTGGATATGTTTTACATGGGAAGGCTGGTGATGCTGAATGGCTTTTTCTATTTGTGTCTTCCAGGTGGACCTACATTGTTTATTAAGGGGTTCTCCCGGTCCTGGGGTCCCTGGGTTCAAATTGGGCTTATATGTAAATCCTCCCACTTGGGACATTAAAGGGGCATCCCGGGTTGCTTATATGCGTAATTCCCTTGGTCATTGCGACTACCTATAAGATCACCGTATGGAGGCGTCCCCGGATACTGGGCTTGGGCTCCCCTCGGGGCAATCCCGGCAGTGTATGGGGTGTGGGGTACCCCTTACAGGGAATGATGTGTTTCTTTGTATACCATGTGCGCAGCAGACTATTACGCGGCAGTCCGGACCCCAGGTGTCTGGTTCAGCACCGCCGGCCTCTTCTCCTACCCCTCCCCGAATGATCCGTGCCCCATGTGACGTTGTCATGGGTGGGGAGTCGCAATCTGAAGTGTGTGCCAGATTGGCCAATCTTGAGAGATTATTTTCTAGCGCGGTTGCCAGAAAGGCCCCGGCTAAGAGAAAGCACTTGTCTCCAGCCACGCCGGCTGTTGATTTTGATGAGTTTGATTCTCTGGACTGGTCCGATTACTCCCCGCTAGAGGAAGGGGAGCTGTTTGAGGAGTCGGATTATCCTGACGATCAGCAGTTTGTTGGTGCTGATACCGAGCGGGGGCTGAGGGATTCCTTGGATACCCCTACGGTTCTGGCTCAGATGTTTGAGGTTATGGCTATTTCTCTTCCTGAGGCGGCTCCTCTGCAAAAGGGGGAGTTTTTCGAGGAATCTAGGCCGCGCTTGGAATTTCCTAATCAAAAGCATTTTGATGGCATTATTACTAAGGAATGGGAGAGGCCTACTCGGCTCCCAGGTGTTCCTCCGTGTTGGGATAAGAAATATCCTTTTCCGTTGGATGCAGTAAAGCGTTGGTCGTCTCCTCCTGAGGTGGATGCCCCGGCTTTGGGGTTGTCCAACACCGCTGTTTTGAATTCTCCTGATTGTTCCACTCTTAAAGATGGTGAGGATAAACGCATTGACCAGATGCCTTGTCATGGGGTTGCCAGTGTCGGGTCGGCCTTGTGGCCGGTTTGTGCGTCGGCGCTGTTAGTGGTAGCTACCAGGTCGGTTGTTAGGGACCTGTTGACTGCTTCCGGGCTAGATCCGGCTAGTGATGAGTTCATTGCTCTTAAACGGTGTGAATTGTTTTTGTCCTTGGTACTAGCCGCCTTGGATGACACATTGGTGATGTGCAGCAGAACGTCGGCCTTGCTTGTGGCTATTCGACGTTCAGTTTGGTTGCGCCAGTGGGCGGCTGATTTTGTGTCCAAAAAGTCGCTTACGGCTCTTCCCTTTGTGGGGTTGCGGCTCTTTGGAGAGAAATTAGATTTGGTCGCCAAAGGCGGTAAGTTACCTCAACGCAGGAAGCAACTTCGTTCCTTTCGGGGGGCGGCTTCCTTTACTCCTTCCTTTCGGGGGGCCAGAGCTGGCAGAGGATTGGCTTTCTCCTCGTCCAGAGGTGATTCCTGGAATAGGGGCAGGGGACGTGCCCGTCCAGGACGCAGTTGGGGCTTTAAGCCCAAAGCCGCTGCCAAGCCAGCTCAGCAATGAGAGGGCGCCCTCACCCTTGTGGGTGGGGGGACGGCTGCGACACTTCTCCCAGGTCTGGGCCCAGGAGGTCTCGGACAGATGGATCCAGGAAGTGGGGTCTTCCGGCTATAAGCTGGAGTTCGAGTTCCGGCCCCCTCCCAGATTTTTCAGGTCTCGGGTGCCTTCGGATCCTCTGGCCGCGCAGGGGCTCCGGGCGGCGGTAAAAAATCTTCTGGATATGGCTGTTATTTGCCCGGTGCCTCCCTCGGACCGGGGCCGGGGCTTTTATTCCAATCTGTTCACGGTGCCCAAGAAGGACGGCTCTGTTCGGCCCATCCTGGATCTGAAGCTCCTCAACAGGTTCATCCGTCCGCGGAGAGCCATCTACTCTCTTCGTCAGGGGGACTTCATGACGTCCATAGACATCAAGGATGCTTACCTGCATGTTCCAATCTTTCCGGCGCACCAGAGATTTCTCAGGTTCGTGGTGGAAGATCGGCATTTTCAGTTTGTGGCTCTTCCTTTCGGTCTTACCTCGGCTCCAAGGGTTTTCACCAAGGTGCTGGCAGGGGTGATGGCTCTCCTCAGAACCCAGGGTATCCACATCGTGCCATATCTGGACGATCTTCTCATTACGGCGTCTTCCTTCAGCCAGGCGGAGTTAGACAACAGGACTGTGGTATCCACTCTGGAGAGGTTCGGTTGGGTGATCAACTACCCCAAGTCCTTCCTTTCTCTGTCCAGGATAGTGTCTTTTCTGGGAATGTCCCTGGATACTTCTCAGGCCAGGGTGTTTCTTCCTCAGTCCAAGGTTCTCTTGATTCAGGAGTTGGCTCGGCTTCTCCTGTCCACCACTCGGCCGGCCATCAGGCTGGGGATGAGGCTGGTGGGATTGATGGTGGCTTCCTTCGAGGCGGTTCCTTTTGCTCAGTTTCACACAAGGACGCTCCAGCTCCATCTGTTGGCGACCTGGGACAGGTCTCCACTGTCGCTGGATCAGTCTTTCCTGATGACCCCCCGGGTTCGGCGTTCCCTTCAGTGGTGGCTGGATCCAATCAATCTGTTGAGGGGCAGATCTTTTCTGACTCCTTGTTGGGAAACGGTCACCACGGATGCCAGCCTGTCAGGATGGGGAGGTTTCTGGAAGGATCGTCAGTTTCAGGGACTGTGGGGGCCTCAGGAGGCTCACGAGCCCATCAATGTTCTGGAACTGAGAGCCATCAGGTTGGTTCTGTTTCACTTGACTCATCAGTTACAGGGCTTGCCGGTTGAGGTTCAGTCGGACAATCGGACAGCAGTCGCCTACATCAATCACCAGGGAGGGACTCGCAGCAGGAGTGCCCTCAGGGAAGTGTCTTTGATTCTGGCCTGGGCGGAGAGACATGTCCCGTGCATTTCCGGGAGTGGAGAACACGGAGGCGGACTCTCTGAGCAGGTTCTCATCTCGCCGGGGGGAATGGTCTCTCAGCCCCAAGGTGTTTCGCTCGATTTGTCTCAGGTGGGGGTCTTCGGTGGTGGACCTCTTTGCCTCTCGTCACAATCACAAGCTTCCGGCCTTTGTGTCTCTCTCGCGGGATCCGCTGGCTCTGGCAGTGGATGCCATGTCTCTGAACTGGAGGGATCTGGGGTTTCTGTACCTGTTCCCTCCGTTTCCCATGGTGGGCAAAGTGGTGCGCAAGCTGGCCCTAGAGGGCGCGTCAGCAATCTTGGTGGCTCCAAGGTGGCCAAGACAGGTTTGGTTTGCAGAGGTGGTAAGGTTGGCAGAGGATCAGTTCGCTCTGCCTCTTCTGCCGGATCTGCTCACTCAGGGTCAACTACTACACCAATTTACCAACGCTGGCTTTGACGGCGTGGCTGCTGAAATCTCCATCTTGAAGGAGGAAGGTCTTTCCGATGCTGTAATTCGGACTCTTGTTAGCGCTAGGAAGCGGTCGTCCTCTACCATCTACTATAGGACTTGGAGGTCTTATATTGATTGGTGTGAGCTCAGAGCTTTGCCTTGAAGGGTGTTTTCTATTCCCAGAATTCTGAAGTTTCTTCAACATGGTCTGGACTTGGGGCTCCAGCTTAGTACTTCGAAGGGGCAGAAACTGCCCTGGAGGTTTTCTTTCAAAGGTCTTTTGCTCTTCATCCTTTGGTTAAAACTTTTTTCCAGGGGGAAGCCGTTGCTCCCAGTTTGGTATTTGAATTTGGTTCTTTCCGCTCTTCAGGATCCTCCGTTTGAGCCTTTGCATGATATTGCATTGTCTTCGTTTACGCAGAAGGTGGCGTTTTTGGTTGCTATCACTTCTGTTCGGCGCGTCTCTGAGTTGGCGGCTTTGTCCATTCAGGCTCCGTACTTTGAGAGGCATCAGGACAAGGTTGTTTTCCGTTTCAAGACGGATTTCCTTCCTAAGGTGGTTTCTGCCTTTCATCTTAATCAGGACATTGTTCTGCCCTCCTTGTGTCCTAAGCCGGGTCTTGCATTCCTTGGATGTGGTTCGCTGTGTGAAGTACTATTTGGTAGTTACTTCTTCCTTTCGTAAGACGGATGCTTTTTTTGTGGAAAGGTTTGGCGCCCGCCAAGTCTTCCATTAGTAAATGGATTCGTCAGGCCATTGTTGGGGCCTACTCTGCCAAGGGGAAGGTTCCCCCTTTTCGTGTTACTGCTCATTCTACTCGTGCTGTTGGCTTTTCAGCACCAGGCCTCTGTTGAGCAAGTTTGTAAGGCTGCTACTTGGTCTTCTGTTCACACTTTTTCCAAATTTTACAAGGTTGATGTTCGGGCCTCAGCGGATGCTGTTTTTGCCCGCAAAGTTCTGCAAGCTGCAGTGGTTTAAGTTGTGCTTTATTGAATAAAGGGGGGTGGGAGCAGCTCAATCACTATTATTTATACAAAATTATTATTATTATTCAGGGCCTGGGAACTAATTTACCGCCCAGTTTAACCCTCTCATCAACTAAATATCAAGCAACAAACATGTCTAGCTATGTGGAAAGACAGAGATTTGGTTGCATATATCTGCAGATACATGTGGAAGCCACACTGCCCCGGCAAGGCACTCTGTGTTTAGTGTGGTCCCTACTCTTAATTCTGAGTCCCCAAAGTTGTGCTTGTGCTTTATTGCCTTGTTTGGATCCCCGCCCTTTATGGACACTGCTATTGGATGTCCCACATGTAATGAATGTCTTGAAGCGGGGTGTGTGACATACTTAGAATAATACCATTTTGTGAATACTCACCTGTAAAATGGGTATTATAAGTATGTCACACACCCCGCCCTTTTGTATTCTGGATCCTTTATATGGTGAACTTTGCGTTGTTATGACTTATATTTGGCTCTTCCTGGTCCCTTACCTTACTGCTGTCTTTATACTGGGTAATGAGTGGGAAGTCCCAGGTATTTATGGACCGGGAGGGGCTCTCTTTTTTTCCTTTGCATCTCTGCAATATCACCATCTACAGGTCAGTATAACCCACATGTAATGAATGTCTTGAAGCGAGGTGTGTGACATACTTATAATACCCATTTTACAGGTGAGTATTCACAAAATGGTATTTTTTGTTCTCACTTCTGGACCTAGGAAGGGTTTGCCTCCGGCTAAATCCACTATCAGCAAGTGGATCCGTCAGGCGGTGGTTCAAGCCTATTCTGCTAAGGGGAAAGGAACCTCCCTTTAGGATTACTGCTCATTCCACTCGTGCTATTGGTGCCTCTTGGGCCTTTCAGCACCAAGCTTCTGTTGAACAAGTTTGTAAGGCCGCTACTTGGTCTTCTGTGCATACTTTTCCAAGTTTTCCAAGGTTGATGTTAAGGCCTCAGCGGATGCTGCTTTTGGCCGCAAGGTGCTTCAGGCGGTAGTGACTTGAACTGCTGGCCGTTACTTATTGGGGATCCCACCCTACTCTGGACACTGCTTTTGGATGTCCCAACTGTTATGAATACCGAAGCGGGCCGTGCCATGCAATAAAGAAAAAAGCAATTCTGTGAGTACTCACCTGTAGAATTGTTTTTGTTCTTGCATGGCACGGCCTGCTTCACCCCACCCTTGTTATCGTTATTCTTGGTTGCCTCTTTATGGTGATTGTTCCAAGTTTATTGGGGTTCTTTACCTTTTTTACATTTTTTACCTTTATTCTCTCCCGGCTTCTTGTCTCACTGCTTGTCTACGCTCGGAACTCTATGGTTATTCCCATTTTTATAGGGGGCCGGGAGATGCCACATCTTTCTGCAGTACCTTGTGGCGCAATAACCCAACTGTTATGAATATCGAAGCGGGCCGGGCCATGCAAGAACAAAAACAATTCTACAGGTGAGTACTCACAGAATTGCTTTTTTTTATTTTAGGGCTCCGTCTTCTTCCCGCTGCCGGATGGGACGGGGCTGATGTTCCTCCTCCAGGGCACCGCCGACCCCCCAAAGTCCTCGGGCACCATCGTCAGAGAGGTCCCCTGCCGCACTCCCTACACCGAGCTGCTGCCCCTCACCAACTGGCTGCCGAAATGCCAAAGGTGAGGAGAGGAGTGCATGCTGGGATATCTGCCCCTACCTCCCCCCTTCCACCTCCCATCCCTTCCCTCTTTTCCTCCCCTTCCTCTTTTCCTCCCTCCCCTCCTACACCCCCACTTCCTTCCCTCCTCCTACACCCCCTCTGCCTTCCTTCCCTCCCCCTCACTTCCCTTCCTCCCCTCCCTCCCCTCCCTTCCTCCCTTCTTCCTCCCCTCCCTTCTTCCTCCCCTCCCTTCCTCCCCTCCCCCCCTTCCTCCCCTCCCTCCTACATAGTACCTGCCCTCACTCCCATCATCCCCAGGTTCCGCGTTGTCTTGGAGACGCTGAAGCCAGAGCGCCTGGACGGGGCCATCTCCATCCGAGGCCTGGACTACCTGGAGGTGCCCGGCGCCGCCAAGAGAGACTACAAGCTGAGCTTCCACTCCCACCGTGAGGGCACCTTCTCCACCAAGGTGAGTGACCCCGCTGGGGGGGGGGCGGAGCCTAATGAAGCTGCCGCGTTTACCGGAGCTGATGCCGCTAAATACTGCTTGCAGGTGACCTTCCGGAATGACATCACCCAGGAGTACCTCTACTATTACGTCACCTTCAAGTGCACCGCGCCCGGCGTCACCCGCACCATCGAGCTGGTCACCCCCGTGCGCCAAAGCACCTCTGCCACCGTCACTGCCGACAACCCACTGGCCACGCCCATCACCTTCACGACTGACTGCAGGGTGCCCGAGATCAACCTGCCCCCGCAGATCACCGTGCCCGCCATGTCTGAGGTAAGTGTCCGTTGTAGCTACAGGGGGTTGTGTTCTCTCCCGGGGCATGATGGGAGTTATAGTGATGGGGGTTGTGTTCTCTCCCGCGGCATGATGGGAGTTGTAGTGACAGGGGGTTTGTGTTCTCTCCTGGAGCATGATGGGAGTTGTAGAATATGCACGGCAAAAGGCTCTGATTGAATGAAAGCGCTAAGTCGTAGGACCAGGGAAAGGTGAGTTTTTCCTGACCATATGGGGGGGTGTCACACAGCGGGGCATCCCATAATCACTGTACTTACCTGTAACGCTCCCGCGCAGCCCGTCTGAGCCGCCCTCTCTCTCTTTCAGGGCACCCTGATGTTCGAGTACCAACCTCTGAAGGCGGGCGAGAGCACCGGGCGTCTGACCCTGCAGAGCGCTGACCTGGGCTCCTACCAGTACGATCTCCTGCTGAAAGCCACGCCCGCCGTGTCCGAGAAACCGCTCTACTTCCGCGCGCCGCTTGGCTCCGCCCAGACCCTGACCGCCAAGTTCCTCAACTACACCCGGCAAAAGGCGGAGTACAGCTGCAAGGTGGGCGGAGCCTCCTGTAACAAAGGCCAATCAGAGTTACAGCATCACAGAGTCTATACACACATATACACGTAACGAAGATTCAGTCCACGGCTCCGGGGATCCAGCACTCACACACTGCAACACACAGTTATTGTCACCTTAAGGGACAGTCATTCTCCAGCAATTTGCATTTCCTGATAACCCCATATTGAACTTGCTCTCGTCTTCTGATCATACACAGTCCCTTCCATGAATTTCACTTCTTAGGGACCTTCACAGTCACACAGCAGGTGAGGGATGACTCATAAAAAAGGCCCTGCCGAACAGAGAGAGATCACTATGGCTTATCAGGAAATATAAAGCAGGCGGAATGCTGCCCCTCACAGCCAGCATTAAACCGGACCTTCAGCGTCATTTAATGAAAAGCCCAAACCCTTAAAGTGGACCAAAACCCAGCGCGGTCGGCCCGAGAATCTATAAGATTCCCAGGCCGATTGATTCCCTCCCCCCAGGGCACCCAAAATCGGGATTCCCCTGATGTGTGAAACCCCCCAGGTCGCCCCATACACTTACCTTGCTTCCCGGTCCAGAGACTTCTGAGATGTCTCTGCGTAGCTGGACTAAGAACTCATATGATGCGCAAAGAGACAGTGAATACAGAAAGAGCCCGTCTTTTGTCCTTAAATGTTATCCTTCTACCTTTTCCCCTCCCCCAAGAGGGGAGCAGGCATGTAACTCTATATCTCCTTAGTCTAGGAAACATATGGTTTCAGTTAAATAGTCCACATATCAAGCAATTCCTAGGAGAAAAACCCAGACATAATTGATGCAATTCACCAAAATAAACCTTATATTATATTATATGTGCATTATTTCCTCTGAATCAGCCAGCCCCGAATCAGAATTATAATAACTGGCAGGTAAACATCCACAGCTTCCACATTCATCCAAGTTACCTATATGCATCAATAATTTTAGTGATTTAATAATAATTCATTTATAATTGAGATCATAAACATTTTATTCCTCTGGAACCTTCTTACACTGCACTTCTAAGAAACAGGGAGGAATGTGCAACTGACCTTGTAGCTGAGCACATCTGCTCCAGACAGGGAGGAGAGAACATACAGATAAAGCTCACAAGCACATCCCGTGACACTAAGGTTACACCCCGATTTGGAGAATAGCGTTTCCCCAGTATCTCAATATTGAAACAGTAAAGAAAGGGGAGAAACATGGGCCATCGGGACCAGGAGCTTTGCCAGTAAAATGCGCATGTGGCAGGGGCATTTGCACTTCAAAACAGCAGAATTTTATGCAGAAGGCGCCAAAAGAGGCATTTTGCGCTCTCCACCCCCCCCCCAAGTGCATGCCATTTGCTGCGATCCGCAGAGTGCTCTCATTGGTGAGCGAGAGTGAGCGCAACCCCTATGGCTGGGGCGGAAGTGCGCAGCACACCCCCAAGATGCAGGGGTGGGGCCGCTCTTGCTCCCCATTGTGAACAGTCACATCCGCCTGCCAAAAGGCAAATTGCTCTGATTGGACGAGACCTCACGCATTTGCCAGGGGAAAGCGCATCATCCAAATTCAGGATGCCCGTGGGGAAGGCATCTTTAGGATTCCAAGGCCGGCTGCACCGGATCTTGTTTCCCATTAAAGAGGCGCTCTGTTACCCAGATACACAATGGGATGTTGCAGGAAGAGGGGAGGAGCTAGTGGAAGCCTCCAGGAGGTGGGGCAGGGGCTATTCCCGTAGCAATCTGTGGCTCACGTCTCTCCGTTCTCTCTTGCAGGTGGATCACGCGGACTTCCACGTGGACAAGGCGGTGATGGCGGCCCCGGGCTCGCAGGGCGGGTCAGAGGTCAGCATAGAGGTCACGTACGAGCCGGTGCAGCTCGGTGAGTCGCGCGCCATGCTGCTCATCTCGTCCCCGCTGGGAGGCGACTACTCCTTCCCGCTCTTTGGCTCCGCGCTGGCCCCGAAGCCCCAGGGCCCCATCCAGATCCGCGCCGGCGCCAGTGTCTCCATCCCGTTCAAGAACGTTTTCCTGCAGCCGACGAGCTTCAGCTTCCTGACCGACCCCCCGGCCTTCAGCACCAAGCCGGGCGAGACCGTGCGCCCCAAAAAGACCCACCACATCTCTGTGTCCTATGAGGCCCCGCCGGGGGGCAGCCGGGCCCCGGTCACCGGAAGGCTGGTGGTGTCCTGCCCCCGCGCCACAGGCGTAGCTCAGGGCATCTCCTGGGTGTATTACCTGAAGGGTGTGGCCTCTGAAAAGTGACTCCACCCCTTCCTGCACTGACATATAAATATATCTGTATAAATCTGATAATAAACAGAGGCCGTATA
The DNA here is from genome assembly GCA_027917425.1 of Gastrophryne carolinensis. NCBI lineage: Eukaryota > Metazoa > Chordata > Amphibia > Anura > Microhylidae > Gastrophryne > Gastrophryne carolinensis. The sequence goes on from CM051241.1 coordinate 7,771,071, forward strand.
TTTATGTAAAGTGTGCGAAGATCTGCCCGTTATTATGCAACACCTGCAATATATAATGTATTACAGGGCCTGGCCACAAGAGCTTACAATCGAGAGGATAAGGGGAGGAGAGGAGAAGTAAGGGAGGACACAGGAGCTTACAATCTAGAGGAATAAGAGGAGGAGAGGAGAAGTAAGGGAGGACACAGGAGCTTACAATCTAGAGGAATAAGGGAGGAGAGGAGAAGTAAGGGAGGACACAGGAGCTTACAATCGAGAGGAATAAGGGGAAGAAAGAAGTAAGGGAGGACATAGGAGCTTACAATCTAGAGGAATAAGAGGAGGAGAGGAGAAGTAAGGGAGGACACAGGAGCTTACAATCTAGAGGAATAAGAGGAGGAGAGGAGAAGTAAGGGAGGACACAGGAGCTTACGATCTAGAGGAATAAGAGGAGGAGAGGAGAAGTAAGGGAGGACACAGGAGCTTACAATCTAGAGGAATAAGGGGAGGAGAGGAGAAGTAAGGGAGGACACAGGAGCTTACAATCTAGAGGAATAAGAGGAGGAGAGGAGAAGTAAGGGAGGACACAGGAGCTTACAATCGAGAGGAATAAGGGAGGAGAGGAGAAGTAAGGGAGGACACAGGAGCTTACAATCTAGAGGAATAAGGGGAAGAGAGAAGTAAGGGAGGACATAGGAGCTTACAATCTAGAGGAATACGGGGAGGAGAGGAGAAGTAAGGGAGGACACAGGAGCTTACAATCTAGAGGAATAAGGGGAGGAGTGGAGAAGTAAGGGAGGACACAGGAGCTTACAATCTAGAGGAATAAGAGGAGGAGAGGAGAAGTAAGGGAGGACACAGGAGCTTACAATCTAGAGGAATACGGGGAGGAGAGGAGAAGTAAGGGAGGACACAGGAGCTTACAATCTAGAGGAATAAGAGGAGGAGAGAAGTAAGGGAGGACACAGGAGCTTACAATCTAGAGGAATAAGGGGAGGAGAGGAGAAGTAAGGGAGGACACAGGAGCTTACAATCTAGAGGAATACGGGGAGGAGAGGAGAAGTAAGGGAGGACACAGGAGCTTACAATCTAGAGGAATAAGAGGAGGAGAGAAGTAAGGGAGGACACAGGAGCTTACAATCTAGAGGAATAAGGGGAGGAGAGGAGAAGTAAGGGAGGACACAGGAGCTTACAATCTAGAGGAATAAGAGGAGGAGAGGAGAAGTAAGGGAGGACACAGGAGCTTACAATCTAGAGGAATAAGAGGAGGAGAGGAGAAGTAAGGGAGGACACAGGAGCTTACAATCTAGAGGAATAAGGGGAGGAAAGGAGAAGTAAGGGAGGACACAGGAGCTTACAATCTAGAGGAATAAGAGGAGGAGAGGAGAAGTAAGGGAGGACACAGGAGCTTACAATCTAGAGGAATAAGGGGAGGAGAGGAGAAGTAAGGGAGGACACAGGAGCTTACAATCTAGAGGAATAAGAGGAGGAGAAGTAAGGGAGGACACAGGAGCTTACAATCTAGAGGAATAAGGGGGGGAGAGGAGAAGTAAGGGAGGACACAGGAGCTTACAATCTAGAGGAATAAGGGGGGGAGAGGAGAAGTAAGGGAGGACACAGGAGCTTACAATCTAGAGGAATAAGAGGAGGAGAAGTAAGGGAGGACACAGGAGCTTACAATCTAGAGGAATAAGAGGAGGAGAGGAGAAGTAAGGGAGGACACAGGAGCTTACAATCTAGAGGAATAAGAGGAGAAGTAAGGGAGGACACAGGAGCTTACAATCTAGAGGAATAAGGGGAGGAGAGGAGAAGTAAGGGAGGACACAGGAGCTTACAATCTAGAAGAATAAGAGGAGGAGAGGAGAAGTAAGGGAGGACACAGGAGCTTACAATCTAGAGGAATAAGAGAAGTAAGGGAGGACACAGGAGCTTACAATCTAGAGGAATAAGGGGAGGAGAGGAGAAGTAAGGGAGGACACAGGAGCTTACAATCTAGAGGAATAAGGGGAGGAGGGGAGAAGTAAGGGTGGACACAGGAGCTTACAATCTAGAGGAATAAGAGGAGGAGAGGAGAAGTAAGGGAGGACACAGGAGCTTACAATCTAGAAGAATAAGAGGAGGAGAGGAGAAGTAAGGGAGGACACAGGAGCTTACAATCTAGAGGAATAAGAGGAGAAGTAAGGGATGACACAGGAGCTTACAATCTAGAGGAATAAGAGGAGAAGTAAGGGAGGACACAGGAGCTTACAATCTAGAGGAATAAGGGGAGGAGAGGAGAAGTAAGGGATGACACAGGAGCTTACAATCTAGAGGAATAAGGGGAGGAGGGGAGAAGTAAGGGAGGACACAGGAGTTTACAATCTAGAGGAATAAGAGGAGGAGAGGAGAAGTAAGGGAGGACACAGGAGCTTACAATCTAGAGGAATAAGGGGAGGAGAGGAGAAGTAGGGAAGGATGTGGACTGGGTTAAATAATCATAACAACGCAGGACCAGAGTTCAATTCCCTGAGTAAGCTTAATGTTTTCTGTTAGTTGGGTACCTCTTTATTTATCAGTGTGTGAGAGGAGCAGCGATAGCTGAGGCATATTATGCCAGTTGGGGCTTATGACCCTGAGGACCAGGGTTCAATTTCGGAGCATTCTCGATGTTTGGCCAGCTGCTTATTCATCAGTGTGTGAGATTTTAGCCTAAGATTCAAGAACGAAAGTCCCTGTGTCTGAGAAGAGGATAACGCCTTAACCATGGGCTGATGACCAAGAACCAGGGTTCAGTTCCTCAGCTCTGGGGTCTGAGTCACAGGAGGGCTATGCAGGTGACCCTGAACCAATCAGTTCACCTCCCAGGCATGCATACTGTATGTCACCATAAACATGGAGCCTGGGACTTCCTTTCTGCCCAGAGGTTAGTGGTTTGTAAATGATAATAATGATGTTGTATTGGAGGCAAACTCATCCAAAACCAATACTTAAAGTTTTTACCTTTTTCATATATTATTGGACACCTATTCCCATACGAGATGGGACACTGGCCCCTTTACTAAATAGCACAGGCATTCTTCACACAATTTCTGTCACATGTCTATTTGTGGCCCTCAGGCCTTTTGAGCTCTGGCCTCACAGGAATCAGTTCTTGCTACTCTCCACTGACCCACTCCTTTAAAGGCATTAGCTCAGGGACTTAAACTCCAGTCTCTCCAGTGCCTTTCTTATGAGTGATCTCATCAGCTCTTCATTGTATGAGGAGATAGCTCAGAGGAGAAGTGAAATACACTTGATCACCAACAAGACTTAGCCCCTAGGTTCAAATCCCTGAGCAGCCTGATGTCTCTACTGGTGGTTGGTCCTCTGGCTGAGCTTATTTATGGAGGTGTGAGACATTTTGAACTTGCAATAAAGGTGCTCTAACTCTGCGTCTTCTACACTGGGTTGCTGTTGCCTGTGGTCCAGAGTTCAAAACCCAGAGCCAGCCTGATGTTTACTTTCTGATTGTCTGCCGGTTAGAGTAACAACCTGTAAGATTTGCTATCATTTTAAATTGAACCAAAACCTTCACACCCAAGAGGAGGAAAAAGAAGAAGAAGAACTCGTATTGGGCCAGAGGACCATGAAGTCTGACGGCCAGATCTGTTCCTGAGCTTGCTTGATGTTTGGTTACCTGCTAATTTATCAATGTAGCATGAAATAGAAGAACCATGCTTCATTCTTGAGATAGCTCAAAGGAGAAGGAGGACCACAAGTGATCATGAGGGCTGAGGACCAGAGTGGGGTTCTTGATGTTTGATCACCTGTCCGTGTGTGAGATTTTTTTCTTTTGAAATAGAAGAAATTAAACCCTGATCCCCGATGATCATGAAGACTGGGATTTGATATTTGACCATAATATTCTAAGTATGTCACACACCCCGCTTCAAAACTATTATTACACTTGGGTTTACTCACCTCTAGAGGGCGAACTTGCAGAGAAGTCAAGAAAAAAAGAGAGCCCCTCCCGGTCTATAAATACCTGGGACCTCCCACTATATCCCAGTGTTTCTTCTCTGCAGATCGGCGACAAGTCAGAAGAATGAAGTCTCCTGATTGCAGGTAGCTGGGGTAACTCCCGGCACCCCCTCTCGGTTCTATTTCTGCCCGGCACTCTTTTATTCCCCTTAGAGAAGCCTTCCAGCCTAGGCTGCGGGGCTGGGCGATGGTAGACGGCACCTTTATGGTGCCTAGGAGCCTAGCTCCCCTCCCCCGGGGTTTTGGCACTTCTCCCCCGCTCAGTCCCCATTTCTCCCTACGCTGGGGGGGGGGGGGCCTTCCCTCATGTGTGTATGTGTGCTTATGCTTTTGCAGTGTGTGTGTGCGTGAATTTTTTACTGTCGGCCGCTTGGTCCCGTGCGGGACATGCGGCGCTGTCTCGGAAGATGGGGAACTTCCCCACCTCAGAGGTGCTGCGGGAGGAGCGGGTCCGGTTTCGGCGCGCGAGCCGGCGACCCGCCCGCTCCCAAGATCGCGCTGTGGAGGAGCCCGCTCATTGCCGGGCTCCTTGCTCTTCTACGGGGGGGACCGGACGCGTCGCGCATCAGGCAGCCGCTTCCTCTTGGCGGCTTGGCGTTGCCGGGCTCTGTTGGAGGGCGGGGCTGCGCTTCGCGCGGCCCGCGCTGTGCTGTGTGGCTGGTAGGGGGCGGGGCCGGGGCGCTTTGCGCGCGTTGGTCCGGCACGCCCCCCTTCTGCTGCGGCTGCTGCTGCCGTCACGTGCTCGTGAGCTGCCATCTTGTGAGTATTTCTTCCTTCTAGTTAAGTTGATAGCGCTGCTGACATTTTGTGCATATCCTGTGTATACATGTATATGTTTTATATGCCGATTTATGTCTTTGCTGTGTGGGAAACCTTGCTCTGGAGTGACTGCTGTACTCTTGCCTCCCAGATCCCTGGTTGCAAGTTAAAGGGGTCCCCCAGTCCTAGATACCTGGGTAGGCTTAGGTTTCCCTATAATTTCTCCCACGCGGGACATTAAAGGGGCATCCCGGGTCGCTTATTGCGTAAATCCTTGGGTCATTGCGACTACCATAATTCACCATGTGGAGGCTTCCAGCTATACCGGAAATGGCCCCTCGGGGCAATCCAGGCAATGTTTGGGGTGTGGGGCTCCCCTTCCAGGCATACTCTGCATTCCATGTGCACAGCGGAATATTACGCGGCAGTCCGGTACCGCAGCCTCCGGTTTATCGCCGCCCGTGTCATCACCTACCCCTCCCCGCCTGTTCCGTACCCCATGTGACTTGGTCATGGGTGGGGAGTTGCAATCTGGTGTGTGTGTGCCAGGTTGGCCATTCTTGAGAAAATGGTTTCTAATGTGGTTGCCAGAAGGCCCCGGCTAAGTGGAAGCATCTGTCCTCGGCCGCACCGGCCTGTGATGTTGAAGAGTTTGAATCATTAGACTGGTCCGATTGTCCCCCGCTTGAGGAGGGGGAGCCCTCTGAGGAAATGGACGAGGCTGACGATCAGCAATTCTTTGGTGCGACTGGTGAGCAGGCGCAGGGGGGTGGCTTTGACACCCCTTCGATCCTGGCTTAGATGTTTGAAATGTTGGCTATCGTTCCTCCTGAGGTGGCTCCTCCGCCAAAAGGGGAATTATTTGAGGTGGCCAAGCCACGCTTGGAGTTTCCCCATCAGATGCATTATGATGATGTCATTCTTATGGAATGGGGTAAGCCTACTTGCCTTCTTGGTGTTCCTCCGGGTTGGGATAAGGGATATCCCTTTCCGGCGGACCTGGTTCAGCAATGGTCTTCCCCTCCTGAGGTTGATGCTTCGGTTTTGGGGTTGTCTAGCACCGCTGTTTTGCATTCCCCTGACTGTACTGCCATCAAGGATGGTGAGGATAGACGTATTGACCAGTTGGCTTGCCATGGTTTTGCCAGTGTTGGGTTGGCTTTGCGGCCCGTTTGTGCTTCGGCACTGTTGTTGTTGCTGGCTTCCAGGTCAATTGTCAGGGATTTGTTGTCTCCTTCCGTACTTGCCCCGGCTTGTGAGGAGTTTATTGTTCTCAAATGTTGTGAGTCGTTTTTGTCTTTTGTGCTTGCCGCTCTGGATGACACCAGGGTGATGTGTAGTAGGACTACTGCCTTGTTGGTGGCTATCCGGCGGTCTGTTTGGTTGCGCCAATAGGCTGCTGATTTTGTTTCACAGAAGTCTCTTACGGCTCTCCCTTTTGTGGGTCTGCGCCTGTTTGGAGATAAATTGGATTCTGTTGCCAAGGGAGGTAAGTTACCTCAGCGCAAGAAACGACGCCGCTCCTTTCTGGGGATGGCTGCCTTTAATCCATCCTTTTGGGGAGTCAGAGCTGGCAGGGGGTCGGCCTTCTCCTCCTTCAGAGGGGCCGCCTGGACTAGGGGCAGAGGTCGTGCCCGTCCTGGTCACTCCTGGGGCGCTAAGCCCAAACCCGCTGCTAAGCCCATTCAGCAATGAGGGGGTGCCCTCACCCTTGCGGGTTGGGGGACGGTTGCGACACTTCTCCCAGGTCTGGGACCGGGCGGTCTCGGACAGGTGGATCCGGAAGGTGGTGTAGTTCGGTTACAAGCTGGAGTTCGAGTCCCGCCCTCCTCTCAGGTTTTTCAGGTCTCGTGTGCCTTCGGATCGTCTGGCCGCGCAGGGGCTCCGGGCGGCTGTGAGGAATCTTCAGGACATGGCGGACGTGGGCCTGGGCTTTTATTCCAATCTGTTCACGGTGCCCAAAAAGGACGGATCCATTCGTCCCATTCTGGATCTGAAGTTCCTCAACAGGTTTATCTGCCCCCGGACGTTCCATCATTTCTCTTCTTCTAGGGGTCTTCATGACGCCCATAGACATCAAGGACGCTTATCTTCATGTACCTATTTTCCCGGCACACCAGAGATTCCTCAGGTTCGTGGTGGAAGATTGACATTTTCAATTTGTGGCTCTTCCGTTCGGCCTTACCTCGGCTCCAAGGGTGTCCACCAAGGTGCTGGCAGGGGTGATGGCCCTCCTCAGAGCCCAGGGTATTCGCGTCGTGCCTTATTTGGACGACCTTCTCATCATGGCTTCTTCTTTCAGTCAATCGGAAGCAGACACCGGGACTGTGGTGTCCACTCTGGAGATTTTCGGCTGGGTGTTCAATTATCCCAAGTCTTCCCTCTCCCCTTCCAGGGTGGTGTCCTTCCTGGGAATGTCTCTGGTTTCCTTCCATCACCAAGCGTTTCTTCCTCACTCCAAGGTTCTTTTGATTCAGGAATTGACTCAGTTTCTTTTGTCCAACCCTTGCACGTCTCTCCGGCAGGGAATGAGACTGGTGGGATTGATAGTGGCCTCCTTCGAGGCGGTTCCCTTGGTTCAGTTTCACACAAGGACACTTCAGCTTCATCTGTTGGCTGCTTGGGACCGATGTCCAAGGTCGTTGGATCTGTCTTTCCGGATGTCCTCCACGGATGCCAGTCTGTCGGGGTGGGGAGGTTTTTGGAAGGATCTTCAGTTTCAGGGGCTGTGGGGGCCTCAGGAGGCCCACTTGCCCATCGATGTTCTGGAGCTAACAGCTATCAGGTTGGTTCTGTCTCACTTGACACAGCAGTTACAGGGCTTGCCGGTTCAAGTTCGGTCGGACAATCGGACAGCAGTTGCCTACATCAATCACCAGGGAGGAACTCGCAGCTGGAGTGCCCTCAGGGAGGTGTCTCTGATTCTGGCCTGGGCGGTGAGCCATGTCCCTTGCATCGCGGCGGTGTACATCCCGTGCGTGGAGAACATGGAGGCGGACTCTCTGAGCAGGTGTAGTTGTCACCGGGGGGAATGGTCTCTCAATCCCAAGGTTTTTCGGTCTTTTTGCCTCCGGTGGGGGACACCGGAGGTGGACCTGTTTGCCTCTCGTCACATTCACAAACTTCCGGCTTTTGTGTCTATCGTTCAGGATCCTCTGGCTCTGTCAGTGGATGCCATGTCCCTGAGCTGGAGGGACCTGAGGTTTCCTTATCTGTTTCCTCCAATTCCCATGGTGGGCAAGGTGTTGTGACAGCTGGCCCTAGAAGGGGTTCCCGCCATTTTGGTGGCTCCAAGGTGGCCAAGGCGGGTGTGGTTCGCAGACATCGTCCGGCTGGCAGTGGATCAGTTTGTTCTGCCCCTTCGGCCGGACCTGCTCACTCGGGGTCAACTTCTTTACCCCAATTTACCAACGTTGGCTTTGACGGCTTGGCTGCTGAAACCTCCATCTTAAAGGAGGAAGGTCTCTCTGATTCTGTGATTCAGACTCTTGTTAGTGCTAGGAAGAGATCTTCTTCTACCATCTTCTATAGGACTTGGAGGTCTTATATTGATTGGTGTGATGTCAGGGCCTTGCCCTGCAGGGTGTTCTCTATTTCTAGGATTTTGGATTTTCTGCAACATGGGCTGGACTTGGGTTTCCAGCTGAGTACCTTGAAAGGGCAGGTCTCTGCCCTGTCTGTCTTTTTTCAAAGGTCTTTTGCGCTTTATCCCATGTGGGATTTGAATTTGGTTCTTTCTGCTCTTCAGGGTCCTCCCTTTGAGCCTTTGCAGGATATTGCTCTTTCTACGTTAACTCAGAAAGTTGTCTTTTTGGTTGCCATCACCTCTGTTCGGCGTGTCTCGGAGTTGGCAGCCTTGTCAATTCCGGCTCCTTACTTTGAGAGGCATCAGGACAAGGTGGTTTTCCGATTCAAACCTGCTTTTCTTCCTAAGGTGGGTTCTTCCTTTCACCTTAACCAAGACATTGTTCTTCCTTCCTTGTGTCCTAAGCCTAGGAATGACAAGGAGAGGGTTTTGCATTTTTTGGATGTGGTACGCTGTGTGCAGTACTATTTGCTTCCTAGTTCTCCTTTTCGTAAGTCTGATGCTTTGTTCGTGGTTCCTTGTGGGCCTCGGCTCCTGCTCAGTCTTCCATTAGTAAATGGATTTGTCAGGCTATTGTTGGGGCCTATTCTGCCAAGGGGAAGGTTCCCCCTTTTTCGTGTTCATTCTACCCGTGCTATTGGAGCATCTTGGGCTTTTCAGCACCAGGCTTCTGTTGAACAAGTTTGTAAGGCTGCTACTTGGTCTTCTGTTCACACCTTTTCCAAGTTTTATAAGGTTGATGTGCGGGCTTCAGCGGATGATGTGTTTGGCCGCAAGGTTCTGCAAGCTGCAGTGGTTTGAGTTTTGCATTGTTGCTTTGTTGGATACCCGCCCTTTGTGGACACTGCTTTTGGATGTCCCAAGTGTAATAATAGTTTTGAAGCGGGGTGTGTGACATACTTATAATACCATTTTGTGAATACTCACCTGTAAAATGGGTATTGTAAGTATGTCACACACCCCGCTTCACCTGCCCTTTTTGGTATCCTGGATTCTTTATAGGGTGAAGCTTTTTCAATTTTAAGGTTTACAGTTGGATCTTCCTGGTCCCTTTGCCTTACTGCTGTTTGAAAACTGGGATATAGTGGGAGGTCCCAGGTATTTATAGACCGGGAGGGGCTCTTTTTTTCTTGACTTCTCTGCAAGTTCACCCTCTAGAGGTGAGTAAACCCAAGTGTAATAATAGTTTTGAAGCGGGGTGTGTGACATACTTACAATACCCATTTTACAGGTGAGTATTTACAAAATGGTATTATTTGGTTCTCTGCGAGATGCTTTTAGCCTGAAATAGAAGAACCCAAAGCTTTGTGAATGAGCGGAGGTGATAGCTCAGTGGAGAAGGATTCAGACTTGGGCAGATGAAGGTTTGAGGAGCTGAATTTGAATCCCTGAGGAGCACTGTGTGGCCCTGGACCAGCCACTTCACCTCTCAAGGGTCCCAGGCATACAGGTGCCTGTAGCATGTGTCACCAATCATAGAGAGTACAGGACTTCCCTTCTGCCTGTAGCTCAGTGGTTTGTAAATGAGATAAGAATTAAGTTGTGCTGTCTTACTGGAGGCAGCCTTATTCAAAACCAACATCTTCCCTACTTTTTTTTCACCTTCCATTATTGGACACAGTGCTCCACATACAATGGACACTTTACTAAACAGCAGTACACACATCTCCATCTGTAGCATTCAGACACCTACACAGGGATTTGAACTCTCTAGTCTCACAGTCACCAGCTACTGCTCCTCTCCTCTGAGCCACCACCTTAGGCCAGGAACCAACAGCTCGTTCATAATACTCGTTCAAAGACCCTCTCCTCTGAGATATCTTCATCAGATGACCAGGTCGTAATACTTCACATGTGAGCAAATAGAAGAACCAAAGGTTTCATGCTTTAGAGGAGCAAATAGCTTGGTTAATGTGTTAAAGTCTTGAGGATGTTTGTTTAGCTGCTTATTTATCAGTGTGAGATGCTTTTAGTCTGAAATAGAAGAACGAGATCCATTGTGTATGAGCGGAGGTGGTAGCTCAGTGGAGATGAACTCAGACTAGGGCAGATGAAGGTTTGAGGACCTAGGTTCAAAACCCTGAGCAGCCTGATGTCTCTACTGGTGGTTGGTCCTCTGGCAGAGCTTATTTATCAATCTGGGAAGTGTTATTATTACTTGATGGGGTTCCCTAGGGATTTACACTATGGGGCATCCCTAATCAGGCTTTCCCCTAGGATCAGAAAATACAATTCTGTGATTACTCACCTGTTGAATTGGTATTAGTATTATATGTATACAGTATGTCCTGTTCCTCCTCCTAGGTAATACATCCAAGATGGTGCACTGCAGAAAACAGCTTGTGGCTCCTCCCAGCCCTATATAAGTCAGGGACTTCCCACAAATTCCCCAGTATTAACGTCCTGTTCCAGAAATGGGACATCCAATAGTGTCTGTAAGGGGTGGTGGGATCCCCAAGCAGACAGTTTAAACCACTGCCGCCTGCAGAACTTTGTGACCAAAAGCAGCATCAGCTGCTGAGGCCTTAACATCAACCTTGTAAAACCCGGAAGCAGTCAACAGGTCCCTAACAACCGACCTGGTAGCTACCACTAACAGCGCCGAAGCACAAACAGGCCGCAAATCCGACCCGACACTGGCAAAACCATGACAAGCCATCTGGTCAATGCGTTTATCCTCACCATCTTTAAGAGTGGAACAATCAGGAGAATTCAAAATAGCGGTGTTGGACAACCCCAAAACGGGGGCATTCACCTCAGGAGGAGACGACCAACGCTTTACTGCATGCAACGGAAAAGGATATTTCTTATCCCAACCCGGAGGAACACCTGGGAGCCGAGTAGGCCTCTCCCATACCTTAGTAATAATGCCATGAAAATGCTTTTGATTAGGAAATTCCAAGCGCGGCCTAGATTCCTCGAAAAACTCCCCCTTTTGCGGAGGAGCTCTTCCTCAGGAAGAGAAATAGCCAGAACCTCAAACATCTGAGCCAGAACCTTAGGGGTATCCAAGGAATCCCCCAGCCCTCGCTCGGTATCAGCGCCAACATACTGCTGATCGTCCGAATAATCCGATTCCTCAAATAACTCCCCTTCCTCTAGTGGGGAGTAATCAGACCAATCCAGAGAATCAAACTCATCAAAGTCAACAGCCGGCGTGGCTGGAGACAAGTGCTTTCTCTTAGCCGGGGCCTTTCTGGCCTTTTCTGTACTTTCTCTTAGCCGGGGAGGGGAAGGGAGGGGAAGGAGAAGGGACCGGCGGTGCTGAACCAGACGCCTGGAGTCCGGATTGTCGCGTAATAGTCTGCTGCACACATGGTATACAAAGGAACACATCATCCCCCGTAAGGGATACCCCACACCCCATACACTTCCGGGATTGCCCCGAAGGGAGCCCAAGCTCAGTATCCGGGGACGCCTCCATACGGTGAACTTATAGGTAGTCGCAATGACCAAGGGAATTACGCATATAAGCAACCCGGGATGCCCCTTTAATGTACCAAGTGGGAGGATTTACCATAAAGCCCAATTGAACCCAGGGACCCTAGAACCGGGAGAAACCCCTTAAAAACCAATGTAGGTCCACCTGGAAGACACAAATAAAAACCCATTCAGCATAACAGACTAATAGAAAAAAATTAAATATATATATATATATATATATATATGTATATAAACAGAAACAAGTAAAGGAGGCCCAGAGGGCCATTCACAGCGCTGCAATGGCATCCTCTCACACGTGGCCGTCCAGAAGGATTCCGCCCCACGATACGGAGGAGCAGAGAGGAGAAGGGGGCGTGGCCAGCGCGGTTTGCGCGTCGTGCCCTGCTCCGCCCCCCTTCCTCCGCCAACCAGCGCATCTCCCGGCCCGCCCCCCCCCCCCCCCCCCGCTAAGGAGAAGGGCATCCGGAGAGGGGAAAACCACCCAGGGTGGAAGGCCAAGGGACAGGGCATCCCAAACCGGGGTCACCAACCCGGTTAACCGCCTATCCTTTAGTATAGGGTCTCACGGTGGAGCTTAGCTCCTAAGCACCTACCCTCGCCCGGACCAGCAGCCTAGGCTGGGAGCCAGGGTAAATCAAAAGGGATCCGGGCAGAAATAGATAAAATAGAGGGCCGGGAGTCATCCCGGCTACCTGAAATCCCCCTGTGCAAGGAGACCTCATCTTCTGACTTGCTCGCCGTCTGCAGAGATGAAAGACCGGGTGATGAGTGGGAGGTCCCAGGTATTTACGGGAGGGGCTCTCTTTTTTCCTATTCATCTCTGCAATATCGCCATCTACAGGTCAGTATAACCCACATGTAATTAATGTTTTGAAGCGGGGTGTGTGACATACTTAGAATATGTCCTCAGCTTCCACAGGAAAGAGGGAAACGGCGGGAGATAAATGCCGCTTCTTAGAAGAAGCCTTACACGATGCAGACCCAGCAATATGTTTCTCAATGCTGGCCACCCGTGCAGCTAAATCAGGCTGAGACTCCCCGCTGGTATGCTCCTCATAGGGGGTCAGATGCAGGCGTGGGGGGGTAGGCGAAGCCCGAGGGGGCGCAGGCAACAGGTAACCCAGACTGCAGTGCAAGTACCTGCTGGGCGCAGGATACACATACCCTGACATCATCACCGATTGGGGATACCCCACACGCAACACATAGCCAGGGTTGCCCCGAAGAAACCCCAGGCCCATTATCCCCAGAAGCCTCCATATGGTGATTTGAATGGCACAGTAGGCCAGTAAGGGTTAACGCTAAAGAGCTACCCGAGGAAAGGAGGGATGGTTCTCCTACATAGTTGGAAGCCCACAGATACTTACCTATGTCCTCATTGCCTTGTCCTATTCTACTGCCCCATGTACCCACCAGTGATCAGCAGGGTTTGCAAGGCCAAATGACGCACAGCATTGTGGTACCCTGAAAACCTCAGTAGCTGTAAGTAAAGGCAAAGGTAAGTGCCTCTGCCCATTCTTGGGCTTCCAGCTGCAGTATGTGGTGGGGCATCCCCCCACTGATAAAGGGTGACTTTAAAGTGGCCCTCCACTCAGAAATTGCTGGGGGTCTACTAACCGGGCATAAAAAGGTAACATTAAAGTGGACCAACACCCAGGATTTTGACTATCCTGGGTTTTGGTCCACTTCGGTGGGGCACCCCGATCGGGGGGTGCCCCACTGTGTGAAACCCCCCAGAAAGCCCCAAAAACTCACCTCTCCCCGTTCCCACATGACCGCTGCAGCCAATCCCCGCCGGCGGACAAGCGGGAGGCAGTGATGGACAAGAGAGCGCGCCCGCCGCCTCCCGCGCGCCACTCTTACAGGGCCCGCGCCGGCCATTCACAAACGGTTAGAGGGACGCGCAGGAGGCAACGGTGGGCGCCGCTGGATCGAGGAGCAGGTAGGGATTTAGGGGTTTCTGGGGGGTTTCACACAGCGGGGCACCCCCGATCAGGGTGCCCCGCAGTCAGGGAGCTGATCGCTCCGGGAATCTTATAGATTCCCGGGCCGATCATGGGAGGGTGTTGGTCCACTTTAATCCCAATATTAGGCAAAATTACAACCTTAAACTGGACCAACACCCGATTTTCCTTTGACAGGTGTTGGTACCTCAGACAGGGAATAGGAAACGCTTGGGGGGGGGGCATCCAGAATGCTGGAGCCCCCCAGAACTTAGTTCTGAAAAGGAGTCCTGCAACTGGCCGTCGGCGTGCAATCGGTGGGGCAATCCGGCGGCCGGTGCCGAGGACACGACCATGGCCCACATGACCGCCCAGCGGCCAGCCACGGGACTCCATTCCCAGCGGCCAACCACGGGACTCCTTTCCCAGCGGCCAACCACGGGACTCATTTCCCAGCGGCCAGCCACGGGACTCCTTTCCCAGCGCTGGCACGAGGTGAAGGTAAGGATATCAGGCGTTCTGGGGGGTTAGGTGCTCCAGCATTCCGGGTGCTCCTGCTGAGCTGTCTGTGGGACCAACACCCGTTAAACAAAAAAATGTGCGTTGGTTCGGTTTAAAGTGGACCAAAACCAAGGATTTTGACTATCCTGGTGATTGGTCCCTGCCCCAGGGGCACCATCGGGTTGCCCAATCTGACTTAACCTTCCTTGGTCCTATGACACCTGCCCGGCCTCTTGTCCAATCAGCGTGCTCTGATCCGGAGCCCGTCTAACGCGAGCAGATCCGAGCACACTGGTGGACACATCCCCCGCTACCCTCTAACAGGGAGCGTACCCACGCCAGCCATTCACAAATGCCTGGCGCAGGCACATACCCTACTAGAGGGATAGCGGGGATGCGGCTCGTAAATGTGCCGTTGGACCGGAAATCTTATACATTCCTGACCCGATCTTCAGGGAATTTGGTCCACCTTAAGCTAAAGGCTTAGGACAGGCAAGTGAGGGCACTAGAGGCCAGGACACGGATGACATCTAAGCTAGAGGAGGAGAGGAGAAGTAAGGGAGGACACAGGAGCTTACAATCTAGAGGAATAAGAGGAGGAGAGGAGAAGTAAGGGAGGACACAGGAGCTTACAATCTAGAGGAATAAGAGGAGGAGAGGAGAAGCAAGGGAGGACACAGGAGCTTACAATCTAGAGGAATAAGAGGAGGAGAGGAGAAGTAAGGGAGGACACAGGAGCTTACAATCTAGAGGAATAAGAGGAGGAGAGGAGAAGTAAGGGAGGACACAGGAGCTTACAATCTAGAGGAATAAGAGGAGGAGAGGAGAAGTAAGGGAGGACACAGGAGCTTACAATCTAGAGGAATAAGAGGAGGAGAGGAGAAGTAAGGGAGGACACAGGAGCTTACAATCTAGAGGAATAAGAGGAGGAGAGGAGAAGTAAGGGAGGACACAGGAGCTTACAATCTAGAGGAATAAGGGGAGGAGAGGAGAAGTAAGGGAGGACACAGGAGCTTACAATCTAGAGGAATAAGAGGAGGAGAGGAGAAGTAAGGGAGGACACAGGAGCTTACAATCTAGAGGAATAATAGGAGGAGAGGAGAAGTAAGGGAGGACACAGGAGCTTACAATCTAGAGGAATAAGGGGAGGAGAGGAGAAGTAAGGGAGGACACAGGAGCTTACAATCTAGAGGAATAAGAGGAGGAGAGGAGAAGTAAGGGAGGACACAGGAGCTTACAATCTAGAGGAATAAGAGGAGGAGAGGAGAAGTAAGGGAGGACACAGGAGCTGACAATCTAGAGGAATAAGAGGAGGAGAGGAGAAGTAAGGGAGGACACAGGAGCTTACAATCTAGAGGAGTAAGAGGAGGAGAGGAGAAGTAAGGGAGGACACAGGAGCTTACAATCTAGAGGAATAAGGGGAGGAGAGGAGAAGTAAGGGAGGACACAGGAGCTTACAATCTAGAGGAATAATTGTCCGTTACACCCGATAAGGGGCGTGGCTGCGTATTACATAAGTTGTGTTATAGTGAATGAGCGAGCGGGAGGCAGATGACAGCGGCGAAGGGGGGCGGGGCCGGTCACATGGCGGCGGGATGTCACATGACAGCGGAGGGGGCGGGGCCAGTGACAGGAGCGGCGGCCGGGCAGGAAGATGGAGCGCGAGCTGTCGCCGCTCACCCCGAGCATTGTGCGGGCGCTCACCGATAAGATGTACGAGAAGCGGAAGGTGGCGGCGCTGGAGATAGAGAAGTGAGAGCCGGGCGGGAGGGTGTTCGCTTCTTGCCCGGGGTTGGGTGTGTAGATAACGTCCCGTTACCGGTACTCACCCCGCCTGGGAGGGTCCCCGAACAGGCCCCGCCTTCCGATCTTGGCCCCAAGGCATGGGAAGGCATGAGAACCGGTTAAAAAGCTTCTGGTCACGTGATATCACCATGTGACCAGTGGCTGACCACTCCCCTCTTTTTGATGCACGTGATGGCAAACCCATTCCTTTTACTGGAGATGTGCCTAATGGTTCTCAGCTGACCTCTGACCAATAACAGAAAGTGAAGCTGGTGGGGCTGGCACTATCTAAATGATTCCAGGGCTGGCTTCTGGCCTTCTCACCCCGGGGCATCCCAAATCTGTTTGAAGGAAAGCTAGAGGCACTGTCAATAAAGGATTCCAGGGCTGACACCCCCCTCCTCCCTGGAATCTGTTTGATTCCCCCGGCCCCAGCAAAGCTTACCTTCTTCCTGGCTCCCTCGCTGATCACATGTCTGGGCTGTGGCGTGTTCCCATAGGCAGGGGCGCACCTTCTGCTGGAATCCCCATCGCCACAAACAGCCCTTTGCCCAAATATTACAAATGCACGGTGAATGGCTCTGATTGGACGAGAGCCCCGCACATGTGCCATGGGACTGTGGAGTATGGGCATTCTTGGGGGGTTTACACAATTTGGGATGCCCCCAGGACCCAGAGGTTTGTGCCACCATGGCCCCTCCCCTGTAGGAGGGATGTACCAACTTTTCCCAAATCTCTACTAGGGCCTTGAGCCAATCACAGCGCGACCCCACCCTGCTGACAAAAAGGCCAATAGTGAGCCCATGAACAAAGCAATGCCTGCACTAACCCCGCCCCTCTGTATTAAGCAGTGTCTGCACTAACCCCGCCCCTCTGTATTAAGCAGTGTCTGCGCTAACCCCGCCCCTCTGTATTAAGCAGTATCTGCGCTAACCCCGCCCCATGCCTGCACTAACCCCACCCCTCTGTATTAAAGTGGACCAAAACCCAGGGTCTTGATGTAAAACCCCCCAGACCGCCCCCACAATGTAACGTTCCCCGGTCCCCTGGAGCTTGCAGCTCAGCCAATCGGTGCATTTGCTCTTGTCTGTGGGAGCGGAAGGAAAGTGAGTGAAACGGGACGACCTGGGGGGATACACAGGTCCCAAAACACACAGAAAAGTGACATTACCGGTGCTGACTCCGCCCCATGTCTGCACTAACTCCGCCCCTGTGTATACAGCAGTATTTGTGCTGACCCATGCCAGCACTGCCCCTTCCTTGCTCTAACCCCTCCTATGCTTGCACTAACTTCACCCTGTACCAGCACTGACTCCCTCCTATGCTTGTTCTAACTCCTCCCCCTGCCTGCATTGCCCCTCCCATGCTTGCTCTAACTCCTCCCCTTGCCTGCACTGACCCCTCCCATGCTTGCTCTAACTCCTCCCCTTGCCTGCATTGCCCCCTCCCATGCTTGCTGTAACTCCTCCCCTTGCCTGCACTGACCCCTTCCATGCTTGCACTAACTCCTCCCCCTGCCTGCATTGCCCCCTCCCATGCTTGCTCTAACGCCTCCCCCTGCCTGCATTGCCCCCTCCCATGCTTGCACTAACTCCTCCCCCTGCCTGCATTGCCCCCTCCCATGCTTGCTCTAACTCCTCCCCTTGCCTGCACTGACCCCTTCCATGCTTGCACTAACTCCTCCCCCTGCCTGCATTGCCCCCTCCCATGCTTGTTCTAACGCCTCCCCCTGCCTGCATTGCCCTCTCCCATGCTTGCTCTAACTCCTCCCCTTGCCTGCACTGACCCCTTCCATGCTTGCACTAACTCCTCCCCCTGCCTGCATTGCCCCTCCCATGCTTGCTCTAACTCCTCCCCTTGCCTGCACTGACCCCTTCCATGCTTGCACTAACTCCTCCCCTTGCCTGCACTGACCCCTTCCATGCTTGCACTAACTCCTCCCCCTGCCTGCACTGACCCCTTCCATGCTTGCACTAACTCCTCCCCCTGCCTGCATTGCCCCCTCCCATGCTTGTTCTAACGCCTCCCCCTGCCTGTATTGCCCCCTCCCATGCTTGCTCTAACTCCTCCCCTTGCCTGCACTGACCCCTTCCATGCTTGCTCTAACTCCTCCCCCTGCCTGCATTGCCCCCTCCCATGCTTGCACTAACTCCTCCCCCTGCCTGCATTGCCCCCTCCCATGCTTGCTCTAACTCCTCCCCCTGCCTGCATTGCCCCCTCCCATGCTTGCTCTAACTCCTCCCCTTGCCTGCACTGACCCCTTCCATGCTTGCACTAACTCCTCCCCCTGCCTGCATTGTCCCTCCCATGCTTGCTCTAACTCCTCCCCTTGCCTGCACTGACCCCTTCCATGCTTGCACTAACTCCTCCCCCTGCCTGCATTGCCCCTCCCATGCTTGCTCTAACTCCTCCCCTTGCCTGCACTGACCCCTTCCATGCTTTCACTAACTCCTCCCCCTGCCTGCATTGCCCCTCCCATGCTTGTTCTAACTCCTCCCCCGCCTGCATTGCCCCCTCCCATGCTTGTTCTAACTCCCCCCCCTGCATGCACTGACCCCTCCCATGCTTGCACTAGCTCCACCCCATGCCTGCACTGACCCCTCCCATGCTTGCTCTAACGCCTCCCCCTGCCTGCATTGCCCCTCCCATGCTTGTTCTAACTCCTCCCCCTGCATGCACTGACCCCTCCCATGCTTGCACTAGCTCCACCCCATGCCTGCACTGACCCCTCCCATGCTTGCACTAGCTCCACCCCATGCCTGCACTGACCCCTTCCATGCTTGCACTAGCTCCACCCCATGCCTGCACTGACCCCTCCCATGCGTGCACTAGCTCCACCCCATGCCTGCACTGACCCCTCCCATGCTTGCACTAGCTCCACCCCATGCCTGCACTGACCCCTTCCATGCTTGTTCTAACTCCTCCCCTTGCCTGCACTGACCCCGCCTCTCTCTCTGTGTCAGGCTGGTTCGGGAGTTTGTCACCCAGAGTAACACGGCGCAGATCAGACACGTCATCCAGATCCTCTCGCAGGAGTTTGCGCTGTCGCAGCATCCGCACAGCCGGAAGGGCGGCCTCATCGGATTGGCTGCCTGCTCCATCGCTCTGGGCAAGGTGAGTGCTAGCTCTGTTGTGATTGGTGCAGCAGGGAGTGAGGTCACATTCAGTTGGAGGGGTTAGCTCAGATGTGATAGGTGCAGCAGGGAGTGAGGTCACATTTAGTGGGAGGGGTTAGCTCAGATGTGATAGGTGCAGCAGGGAGTGAGGTCACATTTAGTGGGAGGGGTTAGCTCAGCTGTGATAGGTGCAGCAGGGAGTGAGGTCACATTCAGTGGGAGGGGTTAGCTCAGCTGTGATTGGTGCAGCAGGGAGTGAGGTCACATTTAGTGGGAGGGGTTAGCTAAGCTGTGATAGGTGCAGCAGGGAGTGAGGTCACATTTAGTGGGAGGGGTTAGCTCAGCTGTGATAGGTGCAGCAGGGAGTGAGGTCACATTTAGTGGGAGGGGTTAGCTCAGCTGTGATAGGTGCAGCAGGGAGTGAGGTCACATTCAGTGGGAGGGGTTAGCTCAGCTGTGATTGGTGCAGCAGGGAGTGAGGTCACATTTAGTGGGAGGGGTTAGCTAAGCTGTGATAGGTGCAGCAGGGAGTGAGGTCACATTTAGTGGGAGGGGTTAGCTCAGCTGTGATAGGTGCAGCAGGGAGTGAGGTCACATTTAGTGGGAGGGGTTAGCTCAGCTGTGATAGGTGCAGCAGGGAGTGAGGTCACATTTAGTGGGAGGGGTTAGCTCAGCTGTGATAGGTGCAGCAGGGAGTGAGGTCACATTTAGTGGGAGGGGTTAGCTCAGCTGTGATAGGTGCAGCAGGGAGTGAGGTCACATTTAGTGGGAGGGGTTAGCTCAGCTGTGATAGGTGCAGCAGGGAGTGAGGTCACATTTAGTGGGAGGGGTTAGCTCAGCTGTGATAGGTGCAGCAGGGAGTGAGGTCACATTTAGTGGGAGGGGTTAGCTCAGCTGTGATAGGTGCAGCAGGGAGTGAGGTCACATTTAGTGGGAGGGGTTAGCTCAGCTGTGATAGGTGCAGCAGGGAGTGAGGTCACATTTAGTGGGAGGGGTTAGCTCAGCTGTGATAGGTGCAGCAGGGAGTGAGGTCACATTTAGTGGGAGGGGTTAGCTCAGCTGTGATAGGTGCAGCAGGGAGTGAGGTCACATTTAGTGGGAGGGGTTAGCTCAGCTGTGATAGGTGCAGCAGGGAGTGAGGTCACATTTAGTGGGAGGGGTTAGCTCAGCTGTGATAGGTGCAGCAGGGAGTGAGGTCACATTTAGTGGGAGGGGTTAGCTCAGCTGTGATAGGTGCAGCAGGGAGTGAGGTCACATTTAGTGGGAGGGGTTAGCTCAGCTGTGATAGGTGCAGCAGGGAGTGAGGTCACATTTAGTGGGAGGGGTTAGCTCAGCTGTGATAGGTGCAGCAGGGAGTGAACTCACCAAATACTGTGTTCATCCATAAAGCCGATTTATTCAGTCCATCACAACAGTGGGATACAGCAAAATGAATGGATTTCAGTATCATGCTGCGGTCAAAAGATGATGCTTTGATCAGAGTAGCATGCAGGTTAACATGTGTGTCTCATAAGGCAGAAAGACAATGAATAATGAACCAGGAAATGCTCCCTGGAGAAGATGGGAGTGGTTTAGATGAGTCAAAGCTCTGACATACATACAAGTGCAATACACAAAAACGACCAAAGGTGGCAGCATAACTGACTATAGAAATGTCCATAGAACAGCAATACAGGAATTAACTGTATAGATACCATACATAATTATGAAATATTAACTGTGTAACAGCACACTCCCCGTCTGGCATTGAAAAATGTCACTATTTAAACCATAATGGTAGTTATGCAAATTAATGAAAGTGTAATTTGCTTGAAATCTTGAAAACCTGAAAAACATAAAGAGAACATGCAATAATGCAACAACCATAGTGTAAGACTTCAAGTGTAACTTCTTTTCTTGAAGTAGTAGGCAAGATCCAGCAGTCTACGTAAGAAAGTTCATTCTGCAAAAGGCAAGAGCACAATAAGTTCCCTGATAGGTCTGAGGAAGGTCTTTACAGTCCCTTGTCTTGCAACCTTCACTTCCACTTTCGGACCTTACCATCATCACTAGGAACGCTCTTTATAATAAGTCCCACAGGCCATTCTATACGCTCGGCTTTGTTCAAGCGTCCACCAACTCTTAACATGCCATCATTGTCAATGAATGGGTTCAGGTTAGCAATGGGACTATTTTTTGGAATGTCCCTCTTGTCAAGGATACATTTGATTTCTGAGCCAAAGACTTCCTGTTGTACAATGCGCATTATGGTCATTTCACCTTCAGCAATGTTGTTTGCAGAAAGAAGCTTTTGACACATGTGCCAACCTTGACATTGAATATCAGTGGGCCTTGTGTAGAAGCAGCATGCAATGTGGACTAACCTTGCGATGGTGCGTACAAGCCTTGTCCACTTAGAAAATCGTTCAAAGCGATGGCAGCCCAAGCCAAGTCCTTGCTTAGTATGGGTGATGAGGGTTTTAACTTCTGGACGAATCTCTGGATCTTTGTCAGGTTCTAGAAGACTGAAGACATCCGTTGTGGTCTCGTCTGGATCATCCAGCAGGAATTCAGGACCTGTTATCCAAGAAGAATTTGCGAAGGCACTTGCAGACACTGGCCTGGTGGCACGATCTGCAGGATTAATTTCAGATGGGACATAATGCCATTGTTCAGGCCTAGATGATTTCCTGATTCTTTCTACACGGTTACTGACATACACATAGAAACGTTTAGTCTGGTTGTATATGTAGCCCAGGACAACTTTGCTGTCTGTGTAGAATTTGGTGTCATCTATCTGAATGTCTAGCTCACGCATTATGAAATCAGCAATTTCTACAGCCAGTAGGCCAGTGCTGGGCAGGAAGTGGTCGCCTTAACATCAAGCAGGAGTGACACTTTATATCCATATGAATTGTGGACCAAGACATATGGTTTCCTTTGGGAGAAATAAGCTCTGGAGTTTGGAGCTTCATATTACAACACAGTTTCGTTTCCACTGGCTGCATTGGAATGTTATATGTGATAAATAGGAGGATGAAGGATTTGGTTATCCTGGCTCTTGTTTGAAGATTTTCCGGTAAGAGTTCAATCCAGAAGGTGGTGGATTATATTATATTGCACTTCGCAAGTGGACACTATCACGTGACGGGCTTCTTTAGAATCCTGGTTCAAAAGACTTTTTCTATCCTTTGAATTCACATTGAGAGACTTAATTTTCTCTTAAAGATATATTTAGCTCTGTGTTTTACTATATGTTTTTTTTGTTTTAATTTAAAGGTTGGGGATCCTTTTCTAACACGTTGAGCTTGTCTTTACATGTTGTTTGATAGGCAGCGCGGTATTTATCATCAACTATTTTTTTAATTTCTACAGCCAACACAGTCCCACAAAGTTCAAGCCTAGGAATTGTGTGCTCAGGTTTAGGTGCTAACTTAGCTTTCCCAAAGAGAAACCCTATGTGAGTTTGATTGGAGGAGTCTCTTACCTTGAGGTAGGCAACTGCTATGGCCTCAGTAGATGCATCCGAGAAGATATGCAGCTCCCTTCTCTGACTTGTAGCGAGGGAAGTTAAAGTGTAGCAGCGCGGTATACTGATTTCATTTAAGGCATGTAGAGATTTTATCCAGGACTCCCACTTTGAAAGCTTGTCTGTTGGCAGTGGCGCGTCCCAATCTTTAATCGTCTCTGAGAACTGTCTAAGCAAGGATTTCCCTTGTATGGTGATGGGAGCCACAAATCCCAGTGGATCGTATAGACTGTTCACCACTGATAGCACACCACGTTTAGTGAATGGCTTGTCTGTAGAGCTGACTTGAAAACCGAAGGTGTCCTTTAATAAGTCCCACCGTAGGCCTAGACTTCTCTGTACAGGTGGCATGTCCATCCCCAGGTTTAGGTCTTTAAACCCTGGGGCGTGATCGCCAGGTTGAAAGGCTTTCATAACAGCAACACTATTTGAAGCAATCTTGTGTAGCCTGAGGTTAGCCTCAGATAGCATACCTTGTGTTCTTCGAAGCAGATCTATGGCTTCTTCCTCTGTAGGTAAAGATGTAAGTCCATCATCAACATAAAAGTCTCTCTCAACGAATTGTCGAGCATCTGTTCCATACTCTTTTTCTCCACTAAGAGCAGTCCTTTGTAAACCGTATGTTGCAACAGCGGGTGAGGGGCTATTTCCAAAAACATGTACCTTCATGCGATATTCCATAATCTCATCGTCCATGTTGTTGTTACGGTGCCACACGAACCTTAGGAAATTTCTATGGTCTTCACGTACAATGAAGCAATGAAACATTTGCTCAATGTCGGCAGTTATTGAAACTGGCTCTCTTCTGAACCTCATAAGTACACCTACAAGGTTGTTGATTAAATTTGGACCCGTGAGAAGAACATCGTTCAGGGATATGCCTTGATACTTGGCGCTGGAGTCAAATACTACCCTGATTTGTTTAGGCTTACGTGGGTGGTACACTCCGAAGAAAGGTAGATACCAGCACTCATCTTGTTCTTGAAGTGGTGGCGCTGGCTCGGCATGATCATTGTCAAAGATCCTTTTCATAAAGGCGATGAAATGTTCCTTCATTTCTGGCCTGTTCTTTAGTGTACGTTGCAATGAGTTGAATCTGGATAGAGCCTGTTCAGGATTGGTTGGGAGTTTTGCCCTTGCAGCACGAAGAGGCAGTGGCGCAACCCAGCTGTTAGACTCATCCTGGAAGAATTCTTTGTCCATTATTTTGATGAACTCTCTGTCTTCAACTGACAAGGCTATTTTGTCGTCATCACTTGTAGTACTAAACACTGCAGTACCTAGGTTGTCGTCAAGAGTAACCTGCCCTACTTGAAGGATGTCAAGGGGCTTCTCCTTCACTTCATAATGGTGAGGGCATCGCTTGAAGTGGGATGCACGTCCGTTTCCCAACACGTAAGTTTTGAAGGAGTGGATCTCCGATGACACACAAGTCCTGTTCAAACATACATCGCCCACTATTACCCAGCCTAGGTCAAGTCTGTGCGTAAGGAGCGTCGTCAGGCCCATCACATTGTTCGCATACTTTATGCACTCTAAGAATGTCTCTTCCTAGTATGATCAAAATTTCAGCACTCATGTCTATTGCAGGAATCTCATTAACCAGGTGTCTTAAGTGAGGATGGTGATATGCAGCTTCTGGAGTGGGAATTACCTCCCTTTCATCTGGTATCTGGTCACACTCGACTAAGGTTGGTAGGAGTATGCCCACCCCCTCCTTGATATGAGAGACCATGAACCCGTCGACCCTTCTGCCAAAAGTCTCTATATGACCAGAACAGGTTCTGAGAGTATACGGTGTGGCGTGGCCCTCTATGCCGAAGACATCAAAGAATTTGGGCTTCACCAGGGATCTGTTGCTTTGTTCATCTATTATGGCATACATCCTGACGGCCTTCTCGGGATGGTCCTTTGGGTATATATTCACTAGGCAAATCTTGGCACAGCATTTGTGATCCAAACCCTCTCCACATACTTCTGTGCATGAAGAAGAAACATTATCCTTCGCTGGAACAGGGCCTCGTTGCTCCCCGCCATGATTTGAGGTAACATAACTGTAACATGTCTGTCGCTACCACATTCTGTACACTTGATAACAGCCTTACAGTCTTTAGCTAGATGGGTATATAAAGCACAGCACTTGAAGCATATTCCAAGTTTCTGGAGAATCTCCCTGCACTCATGTAAAGTCTTTGCCCTAAGCCCACAACATTTCTTAAGGGCGTGAGGCTTCTTATGAATCGGACACTGACGATTAGGGTCTTTCTCTTTATCATCAGCAACGCCTTTATTGCTAGGTGTACTAGTAGGGGGTAAGATGTTGATGATACAGCAGGCAAGTTGGTTTCACTGAAGCTGAAGCTGGGATCGTTTCTCATCCAGGCTTGATCGCTAATGAACCTGCAAAGGAATGAGAATGGAGGAAAGGAAACGTTATTGTCTCTTTTGTACCTTGATCCTTGTTGTGCCCACTTCTCTTGCAAGCTGTATGGTAATTTAGATACCACTGGGTTGACACCATGAGCGGTGTCCAGGAAGCTTAGTCCAGGTAGACGTGGGTCTGTCTTTGCCAACTCTAGTTCCATGAGGAGGTCACTTAGATCTTGGAGCTTGCGATAGTCTTTGTTCCCTAATTTTGGGAAGGTTTGCAGTCTCTTGAATAGAGCACTTTCTATGGCTTCAGAGCTACCATAGGTTTGCTCGAGTCTTGCCCATGCAGCAACAAGACCTGCATCTGGGTGGTCAACGTGTACTGTTCTCAGTCTCTTAACGCGATCTGCGGACTCTGGTCCCAGCCACTTTATGAGCAAATCAAGTTCTTCTTTAGTAGTAAGATTGAGGTCAGCAATAGCAGCCTTGAAGGTTGATTTCCAAGCCCTGTAGCTCTCTGCACAATCGTCAAACCTTGAGAGGCTAGTGTTAATAAGCTCACGGCGTATCATATATCTGGCAAAGTCATTCAAGTCTGATCTCTCACTCTGTGGTGCCAAAATAACTTGTGGAACCCCTTGGGTGTGAAAGTTTTCTGGTGCTGTAGGGTGAGGTCTACCAGGGTAGAATTATGTTGCATGAGCGTTTAACTGTGTTTTAGTCTCTAAGACTTGTGCTAGTGGTGGCTTGAATTGCGTTTTGCCGCTGGACGTTACGTTGTTGTTGGCAGGAGCTGATGTGGTTTGCTGCGTCGCTGCGCTTGCGTTGAAGAATTGAAGAGGCTCAGGCATATGGAGTTGAGAGGTCTCTGTGTTGTGAATCAGAACAGTGTCGTTAGTAGGGGGCACAGGAAATGACTTGCAAATGTTATGCTTTAGTACGTAGTCACTGGTGCGTTCAACTGGATCTTCCAGTTCTGCTGGGATAAGACAGTCCAAATTAGTACTTTGTCCTATTGCTTGTTCAAGGACTTTGAGCCTTGCCAGGGGAGCTGCTTCCTCCCCTTCCATTTGTAGAATCTTTATTTGGAAGTCTGCTTCTGCTTGTTGAGCAGCCATTTGCGCTTGGAGAGCTTTGCTCTGGGCTTCCATCTGTACTTGCTTTTTGGCGAAGGATCTTTGTGCCTTTTTTGATTCAGCATCAGCGCGGGCCTCTATTAGCTTGTTGCTTAACGTTGAGCCCCTGGAGCGTGAGGATCTAGAAGAGAGTGAGGTGCGCTTGCTTGATGTGGATCTGTGAGATCTGATCTCCTCCAGTTGAGTAATGCGGAATTCTGCCTTACACTTAGCACTTTGCACTGCGAGGTCCCTTTGTTGGTTCAGTGTATCGATCCTTGTCTGTTCTGCTGAAGAATCCCTTGCATTAGAGTCCTGCAAAAAAGCTGAGTACTTCGCAGACAGCCGCTGGTAACGCTTATATGCAGCATGTAAGTGATTTATAGAGTCTCTCAATTTGGCTGGTTGGTTATTAAAACGTGACATAACTGACATGCAGTGTGAGGTTCTGTCCCAGAGGTCTGATAGATTAGTGGAGAAGTCAGTTTTAGTGGCTTCATAGTTTTCCATGACTTACTGTGTCGGTTTAATTGTACGTTTGGGTCTTACGCTCTGCTCGGTAATATCTGCAGAATCTGCTCCCTGCGTGTCTGCTGGTTCGGGGGCATGCTGTTTCTGCATTGGTACTTTCATAAACAAATGTTCGGAGCCTGGTTTAGACATTCTTTATAAGTTTTGCAACAAACGATACTCTCTCTTTAAGAGGCCGAGCAGCAGCTTATGGCAGGAGAGATAGCAGTTCAATGTAGAGAAACAGTTTCCACATGAAGTGCAGTAAGCTTATGCGACATGTGCTTTCACAAGATGGCGGATGGCACCGAGTTTGATTGCAGATTAGGCACACACATATACACAACAGGCTGTAGGGATTCTACACATCTTTTGACTATTCTGACTCAGAAGGTTGTGATAGCGATTCTTTCCCTTGTAAGAGCAGTGCCAACCCGTGTAAGTTAGAGAAACGCTGGGGACGATCCTTATCAGATAGCTGTGTTCATCCACAAAGCCGGTTTATTCAGTCCATCACAACAGTGGGATACAGCAAAATGAATGGATTTCAGTATCATGCGGCGGTCAAAAGATGATGCTTTGATCAGAGTAGCATGCAGGTTAACATGTGTGTCTCATAAGGCAGAAAGACAATGAATAATGAACCAGGAAATGCTCCCTGGAGAAGATGGGAGTGGTTTAGATGAGTCAAAGCTCTGACCTCTGACATACATACAAGTGCAATACATAAAAACGACCAAAGGTGGCAGCATAACTGACTATAGAAATGTCCATAGAACAGCAATACAGGAATTAACTATATAGATACCATACATAATTATGAAATATTGACTGTGTAACAGCACAGGAGGGGTTAGCTCAGCTGTGATAGGTGCAGCAGGGAGTGAGGTCACATTTAGTGGGAGGGGTTGGCTCAGCTGTGATAGGTGCAGCAGGGAGTGAGGTCACATTTAGTGGGAGGGGTTAGCTCAGCTGTGATAGGTGCAGCAGGGAGTGAGGTCACATTTAGTGGGAGGGGTTAGCTCAGCTGTGATAGGTGCAGCAGGGAGTGAGGTCACATTTAGTGGGAGGGGTTAGCTCAGCTGTGATAGGTGCAGCAGGGAGTGAGGTCACATTTAGTGGGAGGGGTTAGCTCAGCTGTGATAGGTGCTGCAAGGAGTGAGGTCACATTTAGTTGGAGGGGTTAGTTCAGCTGTGATAGGTGCAGCAGGTAGTGAGGTCACAATAATGGGCCCCGCCTCCTGTGATCTCTCTCCTATGAGCAGGACTCGGGGCAGTACCTGCGGGAGCTCATCGAGCCGGTCCTCACCTGCTTCAATGACGCCGACAGCCGGCTGCGCTACTACGCCTGTGAGGCGCTCTACAACATCGTGAAGGTGGCACGGGGCTCCGTCCTTCCACACTTCAATGTCTTGTTCGACGGCCTCAGCAAGGTAACGGGGGCGGGGCTTCTGGGCTGATGGCTCCTCCCTCTGGGCAGAACGGGAGGAGTCATGTGACAGCTCTGCCTATGTGACGCTTGCCTCTCTTTCACCTCCCTGCAGCTCGCCGCTGACCCCGACCCCAACGTTAAGAGCGGCTCCGAACTACTGGACCGACTGCTGAAGGTGAGAGCGATCAGCTGATCAGATCATGACCCCCCCCGACCGATTTCCTGATTTAAAGTGGACCAAAACCCACTGCGATAAGATACCAGGGTATTAGAACTGAACAGCAACGCCCCATAAAGAGGTAAGACCACTGTGGTGATTGGGACGCCCTATAAAGAGGTAAGACCACTGTAGTGATTGTGACGCCCCATAAAGAGGTAAGACCACTGTGGTTATTGGGACGCCCCATAAAGAGGTAAGACCACTGTGGTGATTGGGACGCCCCATAAAGAGGTAAGACCACTGTGGTGATTGGGACACCCCATACAGAGGTAAGAACACTGTGGTGATTGGGACGCCCTATAAAGAGGTAAGACCACTGTGGTGATTGGGACGCCCCATAAAGAGGTAAGACCACTGTGGTGATTGGGACGCCCCATAAAGAGGTAAGACCACTGTGGTGATTGGGACGCCCCATAAAGAGGTAAGACCACTGTGGTGATTGGGACGCCCTATAAAGAGGTAAGACCACTGTGGTGATTGGGACGCCCTATAAAGAGGTAAGACCACTGTGGTGATTGGGACGCCCCATAAAGAGGTAAACCACGCATTGTCCGTGGGAGTGGCAGAAAGGTAAGCCGAGCCGAGGGTTTCACACAGCTGGGTATTCCAGTTTGAGATGCCTCATATAGAGGTGGAACAACTCACCCCAAGTGTCTTATAGACTTGAGGGGTGTTGCTTTACTTTAAAGTGGACCAAAACCTAAGATTTTGACTATCCTGGGTTTTGGTCCTTTCCGCCGGGGCACCCCGAGCTCCGCTGTATGAAACCCCCCAGATCGCCCGAAGAAACTCACCTCTTCCCGGTCCTGCGTTGCATGTGCGCCTGCTCGTCCAATCTGCGTGCTCGGAGCCGCTGACGTCACGCCATCTAAGACGGCGTCTAAGGCCAGCGGCTCCGAGCGTACTGGCGACCGCATCCCCTGCTTCCCTCTACCAGGGAGCGTGCCTGCCATTCACAAATGCCTGCTAGAGGGATAGCGGGGATGTGGGCGTGGCTTGCGCATGCGCTGTTGGACCGGGAAGCAAGGTAAGTGAACGGGGTGACCTGGGGGGTTTCACCCAGGGGAATCGGCCTGGAAATCTTATAGATTCCCAGGCCGATCAAGCTGGGTTTTGGTCCACTTTAAATCTCAGTCCTGGGCCGGCCAATTCCCTGTCCCGATCTGAGTGATCCCATGGCGCGTCGGCTGGTGCGCTCCCTCGCGGCAGGTCTATCTGAATGGCTGGCGCGGGGGTGCGCACAGCTGGAGAGCGGCTTCTGTGCTGTATGCCATAGAACGCTGAGATGAGAAGCCTGTGCATGCGTCTCGGGATCGCGGGGGAGGAGAGTATATTAGCCGGGGTCTCACACCAATTCGGGACACCCGCAGAAAAGTTGACACACGAGGGAAAGTTTGGACTACCCACTCGCTTGGTCAGCCCTGGACTCTAAAAGACTCCAGGGCCAGGCACTCAAGCAACCGAATAAGGATCGCCCAGCGTTCACTCACTTTTTCCAAGGCCGGTTTTTGGTCCACTTTAAATGAATAGAAAACGAGGGTCTGTCCTGCTGATCCCTCAGTGTCGCCGCCCTGTGGTCATGCTTCCGGAACGCTCTTGTTCTTTCAGGACATCGTGACGGAGAGCAGCAACTTCGACTTGGTTGGCTTCGTCCCTCTGCTGCGCGAGCGGATCTACTCCAACAACCAGTACGCCCGGCAGTTCATCATCTCCTGGGTGAGCTTGTGGGGGCGGAGCCGAGGGTGGGGGGGAGGGACCGGGTGCCGGGAGATAGAGCCTGGTGTGACGCTCTCCCTTTGTCGCCCGCAGATCCTGGTGCTGGAAAATGTTCCCGACATTAACCTGCTGGAATATTTGCCTGAGATCCTGGACGGTCTCTTCCAGATCCTCGGGGACAACAGCAAAGAAATCCGCAAGATGTAAGCTGGGGGGAGGGGCTTGATTAAAGGGCCTCCAGGGGGAGGGGCTTGATTGAAGGGTCTCCAGGGGAGGGGCTTGGTTAAAGAGCCTCCGGGGCGGGGAGTCTTTTTCAAGGGTGCACTGCCACTTCCTGTCCCGACACCCACCATGAAGTGTAAGTGGCGGGTGCAGCCTGGAATAGGCTCCTGTCCCCGCAGAGGTGAGTGTCTGGGTATATATGGGGTCGGGGGCATTTCACTGTGAACCATCATCAGGATTTATTGGGCCCCATACAACCACAGTGACTTGTTCAAACTAGGGGCCCAGCCATCACATTATACATAATTGGGGGCCCAGATGCCATATTGACCTTTTGCTTTTGGGACCCAGCCATTTCCTTAATAGTAATGATGGGCCAATACATTATATACATGAGATGCTTCTTGCCCTTGGGGCCCAGCCATCACATTATAGATAATAGGGGGCCTAGATGCCATACATGCTTTTTGCTTTTGGGGCCCAGTCATCACCTTAATGGTAATGAGGGGCCAAGACACTATATGCTGCTTGCCCATTGGGCCCAGGTTGAAATAGGGGCCCAGCCTTTGCATTACAGGAAATGGGGGCCCAGATACCACATTATAGGCAATAGGGGCCCAGACATCACTTTGTAAGGAATGGAGGCCCCAGACGCTGTATACGCTGGTTTTCTTTTGGTCCCAGATCAAGCTAGGGGCCCAGCCATCACATTATAGGCAATGGAGGCCCAGACACTGTATATGCTGGTTGCCTTTGGGGCCCAGATTGAAATAAGGACCCAGCCATCACAATATAGTCAATGGGGGGGCCCAACCATCACATAGAGGTTACGGAGTGGGGAGCAGACCCCCTCATTCCTCATCGGCCCCAGCAGTGTTATGTGGTAACCAGCAGGGCTGGATAGTCTAAGCCTGGGCCCCCCCTCATGGCCGGGCCCCATACTGGCCATCCTGCCTCTGGTCAGTGAAAGCAGTAGGGTGCTGAGCTCTCCTATCTTCCTCAGGTGCGAGGTGTCGCTGGGGGAATTCCTGAAGGAAATCAAGAAGGTTCCGGACAGCGTGAAGTTTGCCGAGATGGCCAATATCCTGGTCATACACTGCCAGTCTTCAGGTGAGGGACACTCCGGGCAAATGGTTATATTAGCTACTTTCAGATCCCTGCATTCTGGCTGAGGGACGGCATCTTTCGTTCAGCGTGATTAAAGTGGACCAAAACCCAGGATTTTGACTATCCTAAGTTTTGGTCCTTGCCCCCAGGGCAACCTGATTGGGGATGCTATGGGATGCTGGGGGAGCCCACTGTGTGAAACCCCCCCGGTCGCCTGAAAGAAACTCACCTCTTCCTGGTCCTATGGTGCATTCGCTGGTCCTCGTCCAATCAGCACCCTCGAGTCCTTTTGAATCCCTTCGTCCAGGAGCTTGTCTCAGGTGTTGGTGACCGCACCCCCCACTACCCTCTAACAGGGAGCGTGCCCGCGCTGGCCATTCACAAATGCCTGGTGTGGGCACGTGCCCTGATAAAGTGATGGTGGAGGTGCGGCTGCTGCTCGCCCATGCACAGTAGACTCCAGGGTGGGTTTTGGTCCTACCCCCCCGGGCACCCTGATCAGTGACGCCCCGCTGTGTGAAACCCCCCCCAGGTCGCTCGAACAAACTCACAACTCGGTCCTACGAAGTATACGCGGCTGCTTGTCCAATCAGCGTGCTCGGTTCCGCTCCCGTCCCTTCGTCTAAGGCGAGTGGATCAGAGGGCGCTGGTGGCAGCATCCCCTGCTTCCCTCTAACAAGGAGCGTGCCCACACTGGCCATTCACAAATGCCTGGCGCAGGCACGCGCCTTGCTAGAGGGATAGCGGTGATGCGGCCGCAGTCTGCGCATGCGCCGTTGGACGGGAAAAGAAGGTGAGTTTATGGGCGACCTGGGGGGTTTCACACAGCGGATCATCCCGATTTTGGATTCCCCAGGGGAAGGGAATCACTCGTCCCGGGAATCTTATTGATTCCTGGGCAGATCTCCCCGGGTTTTGGTCCACTTTAATGGGGAGCGTGCACTCCTGCCGTGCACGTGCTCCCTTCCCAGCCCTGGGGAGCATGTGCACAATGCAGGGGATGCAGCAGTGTGCACTTCCCATTGAGAACAATGAGAGCCGCCTGCCGAATGACGTAGCCATAGTGGTCGGCTCCAATTGGACGAGATCCCGCACATGTGCCGTTGGAGTGATGAAAGTTGAGTGTTTATGGGCGAACTGGGGGGGGGGGGGGTTCACACATGTAAAGTCAGCGGCCGGCCCTAGAATCTTTTAGATTCCAGGCCGGCCACTGCTGTGTTTTGTCTCATTTTAAGGTATATATCTTGCATAAATAAAGTTTTAAGGAATATGTACAGGAATTACAACTGATGACATGGAAGATGCTTAGTATCACATGGCCCATTATACTTAGCTATAGCGCCAAACAGCAGCAAGGTAAATGACACCAATAAGCATGGTCAAATAAATAGGCAAATAACAGCATAAATTTGACACATATCTACTTTTCCATCCCCTTGAGAAAGGAACGCACTGCGGTTCGAAACGTTGGGGCTGTTACTGTGTCTGCCCTGGTGCCTGGGCCACTACTAGGTGTATCCAACTCATTTACCCCTAAGCATTGTATTGTGTATTACTGTTTACTCTTGTGACCGTATTACTGTGATGTGTGTGTGTGTATATATATATATATATATATCTCTATATATATATATATAGTATATCTCTGCTCTCTAATGCTGTAAATAGATTTCAGCCTAAAACTGTACTCTACTGCCACCCTGTGGCTAAATATGGCTGTTACTTGCTTATTCATTTGCCCATGCCTGTTGGTGTAATTTACCTTGCTGCTGATTGGCTCTATAGGTATAATGGGCCGCATATGACTAAACTTTGTATCTCTCATGTAATCAGTTGTAATACCTGTGCTTATGATACTAGTTATATGCCTCAAAGTGGACCAAAACCCACTGAGATCGGCCCAGGAATCTATCCAGGGCCACTAGATCCCCCCTTCCCGGGGCATCCAGAATCAGGATGCCCCGCTGTGTGAAAGCCCCCAGGTCTTTTCTGGTCCATCCCCACTATCACTTAAAGTGGACCAACACCCAGGCTGATCTATAAGATTCCCGGGCAGATCAAATCCCTCCTTGCTGGGCATCCGAAATCGGGATGCCCCGCTGTGTGGAACCCCCCAGGACGCCCCATTCACCTTACCTTACTCCCGTTCCAGCGGCGCATGCGCGGGCCGCGGCCGCATCTCGCGCTTCTTTCTAGCAGGGCGCACGCCCGTTTGTGAATGGCCGGCGCGGGCGCGCTCCCTGTTAGAGGGAAGTGCGAGATGCGGCTGCCAGCGCGCTCGGAGCTGCTGTGGTTGTCCGTCCCTTGTCCGTGCATACCACAGCGGCTCTGAGCGCGCTGATTGGACGAGGCCCACGCATGCGCCGTAGGAGCAGGGTGAGGTGAGTTTTTTCTGCCATTCTGGAGGTTTCACCCCCGATCAGGGTGCCCCGGGGAAGTGGAGCAAAACCCAAGATAGTGAAAATCCTGGGTGTTGGTCCACTTTAAGCAGGGTGTTTGCCCGTGCCAGACTTTTGCGAATGTGCTCCCTGTTAGACGGGAAGCGGGGGATGCGGCCACCAGCGCACTCGGATCCGCTCGCCTTAATCGAAGGGGCTGCAGCAGATCTAAACAATCTGATTGGACGAGCGGCCACGCATGCTCTGTAGGACCGGGACGAGGTGAGTTAACTTTGGCGATCTGGGGGGGGGGGATAAAACCAAAACCCAGGATAGTGAAAATGCTGGGTTTTGTTCCACTTTAAAGTGGGCCAAAACCCATGGAGATCGGCCCGGGGATCTATAAGATTCCAGAACTGCTCGATTCCCTCCCCCCCCCCCGGGGCTGTGTAAAACCCCCAAGCTCGCCCAGAAACTCACCTTCTTTCCCGGTCCAACAGCCCATGTGCGAGCAGTGGCTGCATCCCCGCTATCACTTTAGTGGGGCACGTGCCTGTGCCAGGCATTTGTGAATGGCCGGTGTGGGCACGCTCCCCTGTTAGAGGGTAGCGGGGGATGCGGCCACCAGCGCACTGGGATCCTACGAGCTGATTGGACGAGAGGACAGGCATGCACCATAGGGCCGGGGAGAGGTGAGTTTGTTTGGGCGACCTGGGGGGTTTCACACAGCGGGGCATCCCAATTCGGGACTTCCAGAGGCCATTTCTTTTACATTTTTGCTAGGGCCACATTAAAACCGGCCCTGGCAGATGAGCGGGGAAATTCTTCCTGTTTATATGCCTGAAGCTGTTCCTCTGTAGATGCCCCCCCCCCCTGCTGTGCTGGAAGGCCTGGAGGGCATCCCCGGTCTCATGCACATACCCAGCAGGGCCCCGCTCTCTCTGTGCTGGAAGGCCTGGAGGGCATCCCCGGTCTCATGCACATACCCAGCAGGGCCCCGCTCTCTCTGTGCTGGAAGGCCTGGAGGGCATCCCCGGTCTCATGCACATACCCAGCAGGGCCCCGCTCTCTCTGTGCTGGAAGCCCTGGAGGGCATCCCCGGTCTCATGCACATACCCAGCAGGGCCCCGCTCTCTCTGTGCTGGAGGGCCTGGAGGGCATCCCCGGTCTCATGCACATACCCAGCAGGGCCCCGCTCTCTCTGTGCTGTGCTGGAGGGCATCCCCGGTCTCATGCACATACCCAGCAGGGCCCCGCTCTCTCTGTGCTGGAAGGCCTGGAGGGCATCCCCTGTCTCATGCACATACCCAGCAGGGCCCCGCTCTCTCTGTTCTGTGCTGGAGGGCATCCCCGGTCTCATGCACATACCCAGCAGGGCCCCGCTCTCTCTGTGCTGGAAGGCCTGGAGGGCATCCCCGGTCTCATGCACATACCCAGCAGGGCCCCGCTCTCTCTGTGCTGTGCTGGAAGGCCTGGAGGGCATCCCCGGTCTCATGCACATACCCAGCAGGGCCCCGCTCTCTCTGTGCTGGAAGGCCTGGAGGGCATCCCCGGTCTCATGCACATACCCAGCAGGGCCCCGCTCTCTCTGTGCTGGAAGGCCTGGAGGGCATCCCCGGTCTCATGCACATACCCAGCAGGGCCCCGCTCTCTCTGTGCTGGAAGGGCCACAGTGTTGATTTCTGAACCCTATTGGCTCATCAGCTTCATACTCCCCCCCCCCCCCCCCCCCTCGCAGCATTTGCCCCCCCCCCCCAGTTATTGCCCCGGGTGCCTGATGCTGTCCCCGTTTTCCGGCAGATGAGCTGATCCAGCTGACCGGCATGACCTGGATGAGGGAGTTCCTGCAGTTGGCCGGCCGGGTGATGCTGCCGTACTCCTCCGGGATCCTGACCGCCGTGCTGCCCTGCCTGTCCTACGACGACCGCAAGAAGAGTATCCTTTGCCTGTGGGCATGGCTACAGTTGGAGGGGTTCGGTGTAGGTGGACATGCTGGTGTGGGCGGGGTTTAGGTATGGGCAGCTATGCTGGTGTGGGAGGGGTTTAGGTATGGGCAGCCATGCTGGTGTGGGAGGGGTTTAGGTATGGGCAGCCATGCTGGTGTGGGAGGGGTTTAGGTATGGGCAGCCATGCTGGTGTGGGAGGGGTTTAGGTATGGGCAGCCATGCTGGTGTGGGCGGGGTTTAGGTATGGGCAGCCATGCTGGTGTGGGAGGGGTTTGGTATGGGCAGCCATGCTGGTGTGGGAGGGGTTTAGGTATGGGCAACCATGCTGGTGTGGGAGGGGTTTGGTATGGGCAGCCATGCTGGTGTGGGAGGGGTTTAGGTATGGTCAGCCATGCTGGTGTGGGTGGGGTTTGGTATGGGCAGCCATGCTGGTGTGGGCGGGGTTTAGGTATGGGCAGCCATGCTGGTGTGGGCGAGGTTTAGATATGGGCAACCATGCTGGTGTGGGAGGGGTTTAGGTATGGGCAACCATGCTGGTGTGGGAGGGGTTTGGTATGGGCAGCCATGCTGGTGTGGGCGGGGTTTAGGTATGGGCAGCCATGCTGGTGTGGGAGGGGTTTAGGTATGGGCAGCCATGCTGGTGTGGGAGGGGTTTGGTATGGGCAGCCATGCTGGTGTGGGCGGGGTTTAGGTATGGGCAGCCATGCTGGTGTGGGCGGGGTTTAGGTATGGTCAGCCATGCTGGTGTGGGAGGGGTTTGGTATGGGCAGCCATGCTGGTGTGGGCAGGGTTTGGTATGGGCAGCCATGCTGGTGTGGGAGGGGTTTGGTATGGGCAGCCATGCTGGTGTGGGAGGAGTTTGGTATGGACAGTAATGCTGGTGTGGGAGGGGTTTGGTATGGGCAGCCATGCTGGTGTGGGAGGGGTTTAGGTATGGGCAGCCATGCTGGTGTGGGAGGGGTTTAGGTATGGGCAGCCATGCTGGTGTGGGCAGGGTTTGGTATGGGCAGCTATGCTGGTGTGGGCGGAGTTTGGTATGGGCAGCCATGCTGGTGTGGGAGGGGTTTAGGTATGGGCAGCCATGCTGGTGTGGGCAGGGTTTGGTATGGGCAGCCATGCTGGTGTGGGCGGGGTTTAGGTATGGGCAGCCATGCTGGTGTGGGAGGGGTTTGGTATGGGCAGCCATGCTGGTGTGGGAGGGGTTTGGTATGGGCAGCCATGCTGGTGTGGGCGGGGTTTAGGTATGGGCAGCCATGCTGGTGTGGGAGGGGTTTAGGTATGGGCAGCCATGCTGGTGTGGGAGGGGTTTAGGTATGGGCACCCATGCTGGTGTGGGAGGGGTTTGGTATGGTCAGCCATGCTGGTGTGGGAGGGGTTTGGTATGGTCAGCCATGCTGGTGTGGGAGGGGTTTGGTATGGGCAGCCATGCTGGTGTGGGAGGGGTTTAGGTATGGGCAGCCATGCTGGTGTGGGAGGGGTTTGGTATGGGCAGCCATGCTGGTGTGGGAGGGGTTTAGGTATGGTCAGCCATGCTGGTGTGGGAGGGGTTTGGTATGGTCAGCCATGCTGGTGTGGGAGGGGTTTGGTATGGGCAGCCATGCTGGTGTGGGAGGGGTTTAGGTATGGTCAGCCATGCTGGTGTGGGAGGGGTTTAGGTATGGGCACCCATGCTGGTGTGGGAGGGGTTTGGTATGGGCAGCCATGCTGGTGTGGGAGGGGCTTGGTGTGGTCAGCCATGCTGGTGTGGGAGGGGTTTAGGTATGGGCAGCCATGCTGGTGTGGGAGGGGTTTGGTATGGGCAGCCATGCTGGTGTGGGAGGGGTTTAGGTATGGTCAGCCATGCTGGTGTGGGAGGGGTTTGGTATGGGCAGCCATGCTGGTGTGGGAGGGGTTTAGGTATGGGCAGCTATGCTGGTGTGGGCAGGGTTTGGTATGGGCAGCCATGCTGGTGTGGGCGGGGTTTAGGTATGGGCAGCCATGCTGGTGTGGGAGGGGTTTGGTATGGGCAGCCATGCTGGTGTGGGAGGGGTTTAGGTATGGGCAGCCATGCTGGTGTGGGAGGGGTTTAGGTATGGGCAGCCATGCTGGTGTGGGCAGGGTTTGGTATGGGCAGCTATGCTGGTGTGGGCGGAGTTTGGTATGGGCAGCCATGCTGGTGTGGGAGGGGTTTAGGTATGGGCAGCCATGCTGGTGTGGGCAGGGTTTGGTATGGGCATCCATGCTGGTGTGGGCGGGGTTTAGGTATGGGCAGCCATGCTGGTGTGGGAGGGGTTTGGTATGGGCAGCCATGCTGGTGTGGGAGGGGTTTGGTATGGGCAGCCATGCTGGTGTGGGCGGGGTTTAGGTATGGGCAGCCATGCTGGTGTGGGAGGGGTTTAGGTATGGGCAGCCATGCTGGTGTGGGAGGGGTTTAGGTATGGGCACCCATGCTGGTGTGGGAGGGGTTTGGTATGGTCAGCCATGCTGGTGTGGGAGGGGTTTGGTATGGTCAGCCATGCTGGTGTGGGAGGGGTTTGGTATGGGCAGCCATGCTGGTGTGGGAGGGGTTTAGGTATGGTCAGCCATGCTGGTGTGGGAGGGGTTTGGTATGGTCAGCCATGCTGGTGTGGGAGGGGTTTGGTATGGGCAGCCATGCTGGTGTGGGAGGGGTTTAGGTATGGTCAGCCATGCTGGTGTGGGAGGGGTTTAGGTATGGGCACCCATGCTGGTGTGGGAGGGGTTTGGTATGGGCAGCCATGCTGGTGTGGGAGGGGCTTGGTGTGGTCAGCCATGCTGGTGTGGGAGGGGTTTAGGTATGGGCAGCCATGCTGGTGTGGGAGGGGTTTGGTATGGGCAGCCATGCTGGTGTGGGAGGGGTTTAGGTATGGTCAGCCATGCTGGTGTGGGAGGGGTTTGGTATGGGCAGCCATGCTGGTGTGGGAGGGGTTTAGGTATGGGCAGCTATGCTGGTGTGGGCAGGGTTTGGTATGGGCAGCCATGCTGGTGTGGGCGGGGTTTAGGTATGGGCAGCCATGCTGGTGTGGGAGGGGTTTGGTATGGGCAGCCATGCTGGTGTGGGAGGGGTTTGGTATGGGCAGCCATGCTGGTGTGGGAGGGGTTTGGTATGGGCAGCCATGCTGGTGTGGGCGGGGTTTAGGTATGGGCAGCCATGCTGGTGTGGGAGGGGTTTGGTATGGGCAGCCATGCTGGTGTGGGAGGGGTTTGGTATGGGCAGCCATGCTGGTGTGGGAGGGGTTTGGTATGGGCAGCCATGCTGGTGTGGGGGCAGGGTTTAGGTATGGGCAGCCATGCTGGTGTGGGAGGGGTTTGGTATGGGCAGCCATGCTGGTGCGGGGGCGGGGTTTAGGTATGGGCAGACATACAGGTGTGGGAGGGGTTTGGTATGGGCAGCCATGCTGGTATGGGCGAGGTTTAGGGATGGGCAGCTATGCTGGTATGGGAGGGGTTTGGTATGGGCAGCCATGCTGGTGTGGGAGGGGTTTGGTATGGGCAGCCATGCTGGTGTGGGAGGGGTTTAGGTATGGGCAGCCATGCTGGTGTGGGCGAGGTTTAGGGATGGGCAGACATACAGGTGTGGGCGGGGTCTCGCTATGGACAGCCATGCTGTGGGCGGGGTTTCAGTGTGGCTCGCGCTCTCCCCCGCGTTCCCCTTACATCTCCTCCGGCAGACATTAAGGAGGTGGCCAATGTGTGTAACCAGAGTCTGATGAAGCTGATCACCCCGGAGGATGACGAGGGGGACGACACCAGCTACTTACCCACTGCCCCGCCCGAGGACGCTGCCAGCCACGGTAAGCAGCACTGTGATGTGATTGGTTTAGCTTGGGGTTGAGCTGGAAGTGTGTCATGAAGGTGAAGCTCCGCCCATGCGGAACCTGAAACATTCCTGGTCAGGCTGGCTCTGCACAGTGGGGTGGCATTTATCTGTAGGTGTCCCGGCATCCTCGGCCTTCCTGTACTAAGCTCCTAAACACCCCACAGGGGGGCGCTCTGTACCCCGAGCTGTGGCTGTGAGTATATGTGACCCCCAAAGTGGCCTTAACAGATGTGTATGGGGTCTGGAAACTGAGCAATGATGCCAATATAACCCCGTGTGTATCTCAGGACTGGCAGCGTGCATTGAGCTTTCACTGGTTTGATCCCCATATTCCAATGTGTGCAGACAAGTATGATTGGCTGGGGGAAGTCTCTGGTGCCGTGTGATTGGTCAGGTGATCCTGTCATTCTTATTCATGGTTAAAGAGGAGCCTATAAGACTCTTGGGAGGGTTAATCTACCTCTTTATGGGGCATCTCTATTTGGGATGCCCTGCTGTGTCACCCCCTGGATCGCCCATTTCCTCCCCCAGGGCATCCAGAATCGGGATGCCCCGCTGTGTGAGACCCCCCCCCCCCGCGCTCCGTGTCAAAGAATAGCGGGGGATGCGGTGGTCAGTGCGCTCAGATCTGCTCGCATTATACAAGCTCCTTGAAAAAGGGGGAGGTGCAGTAGCGGATCTGAGCGTGCTGATTGGACGAGCCGCCGTGCATGCATCCAAGAGGTGAGTTTGTTTGTGGGGGGCTTCACACAGCGGGGCACCTCCGATCGGAACCAAGGCCCAGGACAGTCGAAATCCTGAGTTTTGGTCCACTTTAATATTTCTGAGTGCGGCAGGTAGACTGAGCGGCCCACACATGTGCCATAGCAATGAGGGAAAAAAGGGGCCAATCCTGGAGGATGCACATAGGGGGGCATCCCGAAATCCCCACAAGAGAGATACAAAATCTAAGAGAGTCAGTTTCATAGATGGTATTACTCTTTAAAGCGGAACAAGACTCTGTTTTGGCTCCTTGCCCCGGGAACGTCCCAATTTGGGATGCGGCTC
This sequence comes from Gastrophryne carolinensis, assembly GCA_027917425.1. Lineage (NCBI taxonomy): Eukaryota > Metazoa > Chordata > Amphibia > Anura > Microhylidae > Gastrophryne > Gastrophryne carolinensis. Next base: position 7,811,571 of record CM051241.1, read on the forward strand.
TGTGCGTAACACCCCAGGTCGTCCATAAAAACGTACCTTTCCTCAGTCCTATGGTGCATGCGCGGGCTCTCGTCCAATCAGAGCCACATGCTGTGCATATTAATCATCAGCAATGTGGCTCTGTGTAGATGCAGAGCTCGCCGCATCCCCAGTTTCTCTTTAGACGAGGACACGCTCCCCCCCCCAGTGTTTTTGTATGGCTCTGTGAGCGCGCACCTCATCCTACAGATGCCGGGGATGCCCCAACGTTGGCATGGGAGTTACTGGGAAAGGGGGGGGGGGGTCACACAGTGGGGTTTGGGATGCTCCAGTGGTAAGACCAGACTTTATAACCACAGCTGCCCAGGGTTTTGTTCTGCTTTAACCTGGGGTGCCGAATTGGGATGCCCCGCTATGTGAAACCCCCAGAACAACTCACCGCTTCCCGGGCCAGCCGCACACTCACGGGCTCTCGTCCAACCATGGCGCCATGTTGTTCAGCAAGTGGCTCTGATTTGCTATAATGGCAAGAAAGGACGCCCCCCCCCAGCTCTCCCCAGCTCCCCCCAGCTCCCCAGCTCCCCCCAGCTCCCCCAGCTCCCCCAGCTCCCCCCAGCTCCCCCCAGCTCCCCCAGCTCCCCCAGCTCCCCCCAGCTCCCCCAGCTCCCCCCAGCTCCCCCGCATCCCCAGCTCCCCCCAGCTCCCCAGCTCCCCCCAGCTCCCCCAGCTCCCCCAGCTCTCCCCAGCTCCCCCCAGCTCCCCCGCATCCCCAGCTCCCCCGCATCCCCAGCTCCCCCGCATCCCCCAGCTCCCCCGCATCCCCCAGCTCCCCCGCATCCCCCAGCACCCCCAGCTCCCCCGCATCCCCCAGCTCCCCCGCATCCCCCAGCTCCCCCGCATCCCCCAGCACCCCCAGCTCCCCCGTCTCCCCCAGCTCCCCCGCATCCCCCAGCTCCCCCGCATCCCCCAGCACCCCCAGCTCCCCCCAGCTCCCCCGCATCCCCCAGCTCCCCCAGCTCCCCCGCATCCCCAGCTCCCCCGCATCCCCAGCTCCCCCGCATCCCCAGCTCCCCCGCATCCCCAGCTCCCCCGCATCCCCCAGCTCCCCCGCATCCCCCAGCTCCCCCGCATCCCCCAGCTCCCCCGCATCCCCAGCTCCCCCGCATCCCCAGCTCCCCCGTATCCCCCGCATCCCCAGCTCCCCCGCATCCCCCAGCTCCCCCGCATCCCCCAGCTCCCCCGCATCCCCCAGCACCCCCAGCTCCCCAGCACCCCCAGCTCCCCCGCATCCCCAGCTCCCCCGCATCCCCAGCTCCCCCGCATCCCCCAGCTCCCCCGCATCCCCCCAGCTCCCCCGCATCCCCCAGCACCCCCAGCTCCCCCGCATCCCCCAGCTCCCCCGCATCCCCCAGCTCCCCCTGCATCCCCCAGCTCCCCCTGCATCCCCCAGCTCCCCCTGCATCCCCCAGCTCCCCCTGCATCCCCAGCTCCCCCTGCATCCCCAGCTCCCCCTGCATCCCCAGCTCCCCCAGCACCCCCAGCTCCCCCCAGCACCCCCAGCTCCCCCCAGCTCCCCCGCATCCCCCAGCTCCCCCGCATCCCCCAGCTCCCCCTGCACCCCCAGCTCCCCCTGCACCCCCAGCTCCCCCCAGCACCCCCAGCTCCCCCCAGCACCCCCAGCTCCCCCCAGCACCCCCAGCTCCCCCGCATCCCCTGCACCCCCAGCTCCCCTGCACCCCCGCATCCCTAGCTCCCCCGCATCCCTAGCTCCCCCGCATCCCTAGCTCCCCAGCTCCCCCGCATCCCCAGCTCCCCCGCATCCCCAGCTCCCCCTGCATCCCCAGCTCCCCCGCATCCCCAGCTCCCCCGCATCCCCAGCTCCCCCGCATCCCCAGCTCCCCCTGCATCCCCCAGCTCCCCTGCATCCCCCAGCTCCCCCGCATCCCTAGCTCCCCCTGCATCCCCAGCTCCCCCTGCATCCCCAGCTCCCCCTGTATCCCCCAGCTCCCCCTGTATCCCCCAGCTCCCCCTGTATCCCCCAGCTCCCCCTGTATCCCCCAGCTCCCCCTGCATCCCCCAGCTCCCCCTGCATCCCCCAGCTCCCCCGCACCCCCAGCTCCCCCGCACCCCCTGCATCCCCAGCTCCCCCTGCATCCCTAGCTCCCCCCGCATCCCCAGCTCCCCCCGCATCCCCAGCTCCCCCCGCATCCCCAGCTCCCCCCGCATCCCCAGCTCCCCCCGCATCCCCAGCTCCCCCTGCATCCCCCAGCTCCCCCTGCATCCCCCAGCTCCCCCGCACCCCCAGCTCCCCCGCACCCCCTGCATCCCCAGCTCCCCCTGCATCCCTAGCTCCCCCCGCATCCCCAGCTCCCCCCGCATCCCCAGCTCCCCCTGCATCCCCAGCTCCCCCTGCATCCCCCAGCTCCCCCTGCATCCCCCAGCTCCCCCTGCATCCCCCGCATCCCTAGCTCCCCCTGCATCCCTAGCTCCCCCTGCACCCCCAGCTCTCCTGCACCCCCAGCTCTCCTGCACCCCCAGCTCCCCTGCACCCCCAGCTCTCCTGCACCCCCAGCTCCCCTGCACCCCCAGCTCTCCCCAGCTCCACCACATCCCCAGCTCTCCTGCATCCCCAGCTCCCCCCGCATCCCCAGCTCCGCATTGTAAACAATCTGCCACTTGCTGAAAGACATAGGCACGGCAAATGGCTCTGATTGGACGAGAACCCGCGCATGTGCTGTTAGACCAGGGAAAAGGTGACCTGGCGGGGGGCCTTCACTCAGTGGGGCATCCCAATCCGACCGCCCTCCGACCACAACAGCTCAGGAAAGATATAAAAGAGCTGATGGATGTTTTCGCCTCGGAGTTCCACTTTAACCATCAATTTTAAAAAATCAAAATGAATCCTTTGCATTGGCCGGGAATCGAACCCGGGCCTCCCGCGTGGCAGGCGAGAATTCTACCACTGAACCACCAATGCTGCAGATGTGAGGGTCTCCCCCTTCTCTCCATACAAGTGCAGAGGTGCCACATCAGCAGAGGTTGGCCACGCCTCCCTGAGGGGCGGAGCCTCCTCCCTCCAGATGTGCCGCACTTCCAGCCAGCCGAGAGAGCTCCTCACATCTGCAGCATTGGTGGTTCAGTGGTAGAATTCTCGCCTGCCACGCGGGAGGCCCGGGTTCGATTCCCGGCCAATGCAAAGGATTCATTTTTATTTTTTTAATTATAATTTGTCAGGAGAGCTTCACCCCAACACTGCAACCGGGACCCCAGAAGCTGACATGAAAGAGCTTACACTCTATTAGGGTATAAGGGAGGATACAGGAGGAGAAGAGCTTACACTCTATTAGGGTATAAGGGAGGATACAGGAGGAGAAGAGCTTACACTCTATTAGGGTATAAGGGAGGATACAGGAGGAGAAGAGCTTACACTCTAATAGGGTATAAGGGAGGATACAGGAGGAGAAGAGCTTACACTCTATTAGGGTATAAGGGAGTAGTATACACCAAGGCCTTGATTCATTGAGTACTCATGATATTCTGGCGCCATCTATTGTTCGAAGTGTATATTACTGCGATCTGTTTTTTTTTTTTTTACTCAGCGGGGCATCCCAATTCGATATGCCCCAGGGGCACGGAACAAATCCTGGGATAGTCAAAAGTTTGTTATGCTTTAAAGTGAATGGCAACCAGCCCTGGAGTCTAAAAGACTTTAGGGACCAGCTGATTCCCTCTCCTGGAGGCCCTGCTGTGTGAAACCCTGGCAATCGCTGCACACACATAGCCTGACCCCCAAATTAAAGCCAGATCCGCAACCTGACTCTGGAATTAAAACCAAACCCCTAACCTGACCCCGGAATCAAAGCTAGTCCCTAACCTGACCCCCGATTAGAAGCTGGTCACTAACCTGACCCAAGAATTGAAGAGGAACTTATAACCTGACCCCTGAATTAAAGCCAGACCACCTAACCTGACCCTGTAATTAAAGCTGGACTCCTAACCTGAACCAGGAATCAAAGATAGTCCCTAACCTGACACCGGAACTAAAGCTGGACTCCCAACCTGAACCTGCAATTCAAACTGGACCCCCTAATCTTACCCCAGAATTAAAGCCAGACCCGCAACCTGACTCCTAAATTAAAGCTGGTCCCTAACCTGACCCCAGAAGTGAAGAGGGACCCACAACCTAAACCTGGAATTAAAGCCGGACCCCTAACCTGATCCCAGAATTAAAGCCAGACCCGCAACCTGACTCCTAAATTAAAGCTGGTCCCTAACCTGACCCCAGAAGTGAAGAGGGACCCACAACCTAAACCTGGAATTAAAGCCGGACCCCTAACCTGATCCCAGAATTAAAGCCAGACCCATAACCTGACTCCGGCATTTAAGCTGCGTCCCCTTTCCTGACCCTGGAATTAAAGACGATCCTAAGACGTGACCCCGGAATTGAATAGAGACCCCGAACCTGACACTGGGATTAAAGACAGATCCCCAGCCTGGCCCTGGAACTAAAGCTGGTCCCTAACCTGACCCCAAAATCGAAGAGGGATCCATAACCTGATCCTGGATTTAAAGCTAGACCCCTAATCTGACTCCGGAATTAAAGGCGGACCCCCGACCTGACCCCCAATTATAGCTGGTCCCTAACCTTACCCCGGAATTAAAACCGGTCCTGCAAAATGACCCTGGTATTGTAGAGCGACCCCCTACCTGATCCCAGATTAAAACTGAACCCCTAACCTCTTCCTGGAATTAAACCTAACCTGACCCCGGAATTAAAGCTGGTCCCTAACCTGACCCCAGAATTGACGAGGGACCCATAACCTGACACTGGAATTAAAGCCAGACCCCTAACCTGACCCTGGACTTACAGCCAGACCCCTAACCTGACCCTGGACTTACAGCCAGACCCCTAACCTGACCCTGGAATTAAAGCCAGACCCCTAACCTGACCCTGGACCTACAGCCAGACCCCTAACCTGACTTCTGGAATTAAAGCCAGACCCCTAACCTGACCCTGGACTTACAGCCAGACCCCTAACCTGACCCTGGAATTAAAGCCAGACCCCTAACCTGACCCTGGACCTACAGCCAGACCCCTAACCTGACCCTGGACTTACAGCCAGACCCCTAACCTGACCCTGGACTTACAGCCAGACCCCTAACCTGACCCTGGACTTACAGCCAGACCCCTAACCTGACCCTGGACTTACAGCCAGACCCCTAACCTGACCCTGGAATTAAAGCCAGACCCCTAACCTGACTTCTGGAATTAAAGCCAGACCCCTAACCTGACCCTGGAATTAAAGCCAGACCCCTAACCTGACCCTGGAATTAAAGCCAGAGCCCTAACCTGACCCTGGACTTACAGCCAGACCCCTAACCTGACCCTGGACTTACAGCCAGACCCCTAACCTGACCCTGGACTTACAGCCAGACCCCTAACCTGACCCTGGACTTACAGCCAGACCCCTAACCTGACCCTGGACTTACAGCCAGACCCCTAACCTGACCCTGGAATTAAAGCCAGACCCCTAACCTGACCCTGGACTTACAGCCAGACCCCTAACCTGACCCTGGAATTAAAGCCAGACCCCTAACCTGACCCTGGACCTACAGCCAGACCCCTAACCTGACCCTGGACCTACAGCCAGACCCCTAACCTGACCCTGGACTTACAGCCAGACCCCTAACCTGACCCTGGAATTAAAGCCAGACCCCTAACCTGACCCTGGACTTACAGCCAGACCCCTAACCTGACCCTGGAATTAAAGCCAGACCCCTAACCTGACCCTGGACCTACAGCCAGACCCCTAACCTGACCCTGGACTTACAGCCAGACCCCTAACCTGACCCTGGAATTAAAGACAGACCCCTAACCTGACCCTGGACTTACAGCCAGACCCCTAACCTGACCCTGGACTTACAGCCAGACCCCTAACCTGACCCTGGAATTAAAGCCAGACCCCTAACCTGACCCTGGACCTACAGCCAGACCCCTAACCTGACCCTGGACTTACAGCCAGACCCCTAACCTGACCCTGGAATTAAAGCCAGACCCCTAACCTGACCCTGGACCTACAGCCAGACCCCTAACCTGACCCTGGACTTACAGCCAGACCCCTAACCTGACCCTGGACTTACAGCCAGACCCCTAACCTGACCCTGGAATTAAAGCCAGACCCCTAACCTGACCCTGGACTTACAGCCAGACCCCTAACCTGACCCTGGACTTACAGCCAGACCCCTAACCTGACCCTGGAATTAAAGCCAGACCCCTAACCTGACCCAGGACTTACAGCCAGACCCCTAACCTGACCCTGGACTTACAGCCAGACCCCTGACCTGACCCAGGACTTACAGCCAGACCCCTAACCTGACCCTGGACTTAAAGCCAGACCCCTAACCTGACCCTGGACTTACAGCCAGACCCCTAACCTGACCCTGGACTTAAAGCCAGACCCCTAACCTGACCCTGGAATTAAAGACAGACCCCTAACCTGACCCTGGACTTACAGCCAGACCCCTAACCTGACCCTGGACTTACAGCCAGACCCCTAACCTGACCCTGGAATTAAAGACAGACCCCTAACCTGACCCTGGAATTAAAGCCAGACCCCTAACCTGACCCTGGACTTACAGCCAGACCCCTAACCTGACCCTGGACTTACAGCCAGACCCCTAACCTGACCCTGGAATTAAAGCCAGACCCCTAACCTGACCCAGGACTTACAGCCAGACCCCTAACCTGACCCTGGACTTACAGCCAGACCCCTGACCTGACCCAGGACTTACAGCCAGACCCCTAACCTGACCCTGGACTTAAAGCCAGACCCCTAACCTGACCCTGGACTTACAGCCAGACCCCTAACCTGACCCTGGACTTAAAGCCAGACCCCTAACCTGACCCTGGACTTAAAGCCAGACCCCTAACCTGACCCTGGAAATAAAGCCAGACCCCTAACCTGACCCTGGAATTAAAGACAGACCCCTAACCTGACCCAGGACTTACAGCCAGACCCCTAACCTGACCCTGGAATTAAAGCCAGACCCCTAACCTGACCCTGGAATTAAAGCCAGACCCCTAACCTGACCCTGGAATTAAAGACAGACCCCTAACCTGACCCAGGACTTACAGCCAGACCCCTAACCTGACCCTGGAATTAAAGACAGACCCCTAACCTGACCCTGGACTTACAGCCAGACCCCTAACCTGACCCTGGACTTACAGCCAGACCCCTAACCTGACCCTGGACTTAAAGCCAGACCCCTAACCTGACCCTGGAAATAAAGCCAGACCCCTAACCTGACCCTGGAATTAAAGACAGACCCCTAACCTGACCCAGGACTTACAGCCAGACCCCTAACCTGACCCTGGAAATAAAGCCAGACCCCTAACCTGACCCTGGACTTACAGCCAGACCCCTAACCTGACCCTGGACCTACAGCCAGACCCCTAACCTGACCCCGGACCTACAGCCAGACCCCTAACCTGACCCTGGAATTAAAGACAGACCCCTAACCTGACCCAGGACTTACAGCCAGACCCCTAACCTGACCCTGGAATTAAAGCTGGTCCCTAACCTGACCCCGCAAAAGCCGGGCAAATCAGGATGCCCCAGGGGCAGAGAGCAAGACCCGGGATAGTCAAAGTCTTTGATTTTGTTCTGCTTTATAGAGGACCTATAACCAGGATTCACACTATCCTGGTGATAGAGCCATTTACCTGGGGCATCCCGATTTGGGATGTGAAGCCCCCCCCAAGATTGCCTGCGCAACTCGCCTTTCTGCTGTTCCCACGGCACATGTGTGGGCTCCCATGTAATCCATGCTTTTTGTTGCATACTAAAGTTTCGAACATTAGATCGGGAGAGGCCGCATCCCCGGTTTCCCTGCAGTTGGCGACACGCCCCTGCCCTCCAGCCTGTCTGAATGGCTGGGCACGGGAATGCATCCGCGGTCTGCTATGGGACTGCTGGAAAGGTGAGTGATGGGGCCCTGTGCTGGGGGTTCACCCAGTGGGGCATCCTGAATTCCCAGGGGCACATAGTCGTCCAACAGTGGCGCTGATAGGTCCACTTTTCCCTGCCCCCCCCCCCCCCCTCTGAGGTATCCCAATTTGGGATGCCCTACTATGTGACAGCCACCAGCCCTTAGGAAATGTTACCTGACCCGCCGTTCCCACGCCGGTCAGCGTACTCGGTTTCATTCGGCCCTTTTGGATAAGGATTGAATGAAGTCGAACGCAAGGACTGCCACATCCCTGCCAGCCTCTAACAGGGGGTGTGCCCGCACCAGCCATTCACAAATACCTGCATGCATGCGTCTGGCTATAGGTATAGTGTAGTGCAGCCCGCACATGCGCCGTTGGATCGGGGATAAAGTAGGTGAGCTGCTCAGGAAGGATATCAAAATACGCCATTTTCATAAATAAAATGAATCCTTTGCATTGGCCGGGAATCGAACCCGGGCCTCCCGCGTGGCAGGCAGACAAGGCCTGGGTTCGATTCCCGGCCAATGCAAAGATTTATTTTATTTATTCATTTATAATTAATAAGTAATAATTATAATAGAGACAATAAAGGTGTAAAATAGCCCCTATTAAAGACAGACCCCCAAACTGACCCTGGAATTAAAGACAGACCCCCAAACTGACCCTGGAATTAAAGCCAGACCCCTAACCTGACCCTGGAATTAAAGCCAGACCACTAACCTGACCCTGGAAATAAAGACAGACCCCTAACCTGACCCTGGAAATAAAGACAGACCCCTAACCTGACCCTGGAAATAAAGACAGACCCCTAACCTGACCCTGGAATTGAAGCCAGACCCCTAACCTGACCCTGGAATTAACGACAGACCCCTAACCTGACCCTGGAATTAACGACAGACCCCTAACCTGACCCTGGAATTAACGACAGACTCCTAACCTGACCCTGGAATTAAAGACAGACCCCTAACCTGACCCTGGAATTAAAGCCAGACCCCTAACCTGACCCTGGAATTAAAGACAGACTCCTAACCTGACCCTGGAATTAAAGACAGACCCCTAACCTGACCCTGGAATTAAAGCCAGACCCCTAACCTGACCCCGGAATTAAAGCCAGACCCCTAACCTGACCCTGGAAATAAAGACAGACCCCTAACCTGACCCTGGAAATAAAGACAGACCCCTAACCTGACCCTGGAATTAAAGCCAGACCCCTAACCTGACCCTGGAAATAAAGACAGACCCCTAACCTGACCCTGGAAATAAAGACAGACCCCTAACCTGACCCTGGAAATAAAGACAGACCCCTAACCTGACCCTGGAATTGAAGCCAGACCCCTAACCTGACCCTGGAATTAACGACAGACCCCTAACCTGACCCTGGAATTAACGACAGACCCCTAACCTGACCCTGGAATTAACGACAGACCCCTCACCTGACCCTGGAATTAACGACAGACCCCTCACCTGACCCTGGAAATAAAGACAGACCCCTAACCTGACCCTGGAATTAACGACAGACCCCTAACCTGACCCTGGAATTAAAGCCAGACCCCTAACCTGACCCTGGAATTAAAGCCAGACTCCTAACCTGACCCTGGAATTAAAGCCAGACCCATTCCCTGACCCTGGAATTAAAGCCAGACCCCTAACCTGACCCTGGAATTAAAGCCAGACCCATTCCCTGACCCTGGAAATAAAGCCAGACCCCTAACCTGACCCTGGAATTAAAGACAGACCCCTAACCTGACCCTGGAATTAAAGCCAGACCCATTCCCTGACCCTGGAATTAAAGCCAGACCCATTCCCTGACCCTGGAAATAAAGCCAGACCCCTAACCTGACCCTGGAATTAAAGCCAGACCCATTCCCTGACCCTGGAAATAAAGCCAGACCCCTAACCTGACCCTGGAATTAACGACAGACCCCTAACCTGACCCTGGAATTAAAGCCAGACCCCTCACCTGACCCTGGAATTAAAGACAGACCCCCTGACCTGACCCTGGAAATAAAGACAGACCCCTAACCTGACCCTGGAAATAAAGACAGACCCCTAACCTGACCCTGGAATTAAAGACAGACCCCCTGACCTGACCCTGGAAATAAAGACAGACCCCCTGACCTGACCCTGGAAATAAAGACAGACCCCTAACCTGACCCTGGAATTAATGACAGACCCCTCACCTGACCCTGGAAATAAAGCCAGACCCCTAACCTGACCCTGGAATTAAAGCCAGACCCCTAACCTGACCCTGGAATTAAAGCCAGACCCCTAACCTGACCCTGGAATTAAAGCCAGACCCCTAACCTGACCCTGGAATTAAAGCCAGACCCCTAACCTGACCCTGGAATTAAAGACAGACCCCTAACCTGACCCAGGAATTAAAGCCAGACTCCTAACCTGACCCTGGAATTAAAGCCAGACTCCTAACCTGACCCTGGAATTAAAGCCAGACTCCTAACCTGACCCTGGAATTAAAGACAGACCCCTAACCTGACCCCGGAAATGAAGAGGGACCCCTGACTCCGGAATTAAAGCCAGTTCCCTGACCTGACCCCGGAAATAAAAGTTAGAACTCTAAACCTGATCCTAGAATTATAGCTAAACACTCAGAAATATAATCAAGAACGCAAATAAAAATAAAATGAATCCTTTGCATTGGCCGGGAATCGAACCCGGGCCTCCCGCGTGGCAGGCGAGAATTCTACCACTGAACCACCAATGCTGCAGATGTGAGCGTCTCCCCCTTCTCTCCATACAAGTGCAGAGGTGCCACATCAGCAGAGGCTGGCCACGCCTCCCTGAGGGGCGGAGCCTCCTCCCTCCAGATGTGCCGCACATCCAGCCAGCCGAGAGAGCTCCTCACATCTGCAGCATTGGTGGTTCAGTGGTAGAATTCTCGCCTGCCACGCGGGAGGCCCGGGTTCGATTCCCGGCCAATGCAAAGGATTCATTTTTTTATAAATGTATAATGTGGAGATAAAGGTGCAAATGAAACTCCCGCAGCAGCCTGGTAACCCCAGGAGCTGACACTCGTTACACACACCACCTCCTGAGTTTAGTATCTTTCACCCTGGAGGCCCAGAATGAAAGGGACTGTCCACACAGCAATATAAAAATAAGTCTAGACTCGCCTATTGTCCCCCTGCAGCTTCCCCTTACAGCACCGATGTCTTCATAAGAATACTAATGGGGTAGAAAAGCTGTTCCGCCCCCTAGTGCTGGAGGCTTCGCACAGCGGCGTCCATCCAGCCTAGTATTGCCCACGCAACTGGACAGTCCCTTTAAACTTGAAGTGGACCAAAACCCACGCCGATCAGTCCGGCCGATCAGTTCCTTCCCCAAGACATCCAAAATCGAGATGCCCCGCTGTGTCACAACGCCCGGGTCGCCCCGTTCACTTATCTTGCTTCCTGGTCTAATGGCATATACGCAAGCCATGGGCGCATCCCCGCCATCCCTCTAACAGGGCACATGCCTGCACCAGGTATTTGTGAGTGGCCGGCGCATGCGCGCTCCGTATTAGAGGGAAGCAGGGGATGCGGCTGCCAGCGCGCTCAGAGCTGCCGGCCTTAGACGCCGTCTCAGATGGCGTGATGTCAGCGGCTCCGAGAGCGCTGATTGGACAAGCGGGCACGAATGCGCCGTAGGCCTGGGAAGAGGTGAGTTTGTTTGGCGGATCTGGGGGTTTCACGCAGCGGGGCATCCCCCATCGGGGTGTCACAGGGGAAAGGACCAAAACCCAGGATAGTCAAAATCTTTAAAGTAATTATAAGTAAAGTTGCTATTTGACTATTGACTATCCCTGGTTTTGTTCACTTTCCCCAGGGGCGTTCCACATTGGGATGCCCCGCTGTGGTAAGTCCAATGGCTCATGCGCAGGCTCTCGTCCAATCAGAGCCGCATCCTCAGCAGCAAGCATGCTCCCGCTCCAGTCTATCAGAATAGCTGGGCGCTGGAGTGCGCCTCAGTTAAAGGGAAGCCAGGGATGCGGCATGGGCAGGCCGGACAGGAGAGAGATTTGGGGTGATCTCGATACCCCGGGGACAGGCAAGTGGCCGACTCCATTCAGCTTCTCATCTCCGCACTGACGTCGGGTCAGATAGGAAGCCGCATCTCTGCTCCCCTCTAGCTGCGGGGGTGTGCCCACGTCGGCCATTTACAAATGTCTGCAGCGGTTAAGCACCTACTTAAAGGTCTAGCGAGGTCGTGGCCACAGCCCACGCATGCACCCTTGGAAGTTTGTGCGGCGAATGCCAGGTTTTCACACAGCGGAGCATCCTGGAGGGCGAACCGGCTCGTCCCTAAAGTCTTTCAGACTCCAGGGCTGGTTTTCGTCCACTTTAAAGCATAACAAACTTTTGACTATCCTGGGTTTTGGTCTGTGCCCCAGGGACATTCCGAATTAGGACGCCCCTCTGTGTAAAAACCTCCCCAGATCGCCCAGTAAAACTCACTTCTTTCCTGTCCAACAGAGCTCACAAAAAGTTTTGGAAACCATCACATTAATATACATGTACAGTGGTAATATACACTTCCAACAATAGATGGCGCCAGAGTATCATGAGAACTCAATGAATCAAGGCCTTGGTGTATACTACTCCCTTATACCCTAATAGAGTGTAAGCTCTTCTCCTCCTGTATCCTCCCTTATACCCTAATAGAGTGTAAGCTCTTCTCCTCCTGTATCCTCCCTTATACCCTAATAGAGTGTAAGCTCTTCTCCTTCTGTATCCTCCCTTATACCCTAATAGATTGTAAGCTCTTCTTCTCCTTCTGTATCCTGCCTTATACCCTAATAGATTGTAAGCTCTTCTCCTCCTGTATCCTCCCTTATACCCTAATAGAGTGTAAGCTCTTCTCCTTCTGTATCCTCCCTTATACCCTAATAGAGTGTAAGCTCTTCTCCTCCTGTATCCTCCCTTATACCCTAATAGAGTGTAAGCTCTTCTCCTTCTGTATCCTCCCTTATACCCTAATAGAGTGTAAGCTCTTCTCCTTCTGTATCCTCCCTTATACCCTAATAGAGTGTAAGCTCTTCTCCTCCTGTATCCTCCCTTATACCCTAATAGAGTGTGAGCTCTTCTCCTCCTGTATCCTCCCTTATACCCTAATAGATTGTAAGCTCTTCTTCTCCTTCTGTATCCTGCCTTATACCCTAATAGATTGTAAGCTCTTCTCCTCCTGTATCCTCCCTTATACCCTAATAGAGTGTAAGCTCTTCTCCTCCTGTATCCTCCCTTATACCCTAATAGAGTGTAAGCTCTTCTCCTCCTGTATCCTCCCTTATACCCTAATAGAGTGTAAGCTCTTCTCCCTTCTGTATCCTCCTTTATACCCTAATAGAGTGTAAGCTCTTCTCCTCCTGTATCCTCCCTTATACCCTAATAGAGTGTAAGCTCTTCTCCCTTCTGTATCCTCCTTTATACCCTAATAGAGTGTATGCTCTTCTCCTCCTGTATCCTCCCTTATACCCTAATAGAGTGTAAGCTCTTCTCCTCCTGTATCCTCCCTTATACCCTAATAGAGTGTAAGCTCTTCTCCTTCTGTATCCTCCCTTATACCCTAATAGATTGTAAGCTCTTCTCC